>OY856414.1:559145803-559645803 GCA_963693085.1 Alisma plantago-aquatica
CAACTGAACCGTTTGTTGTGGGGGATAAATAAATCAAATGTTGATGATCGATTGGGTTGGAACATTGCTACTCTTGACTTTTCTCACGATTTACTCTAGTCAATTGGCGACAGATGCCACTGTGATAGAAAATCATTCAAACACCCATGCGATTTACTGTGTTGCTAAAGCAACCACTATTTTTGTTTGATTGTATATTCTTGTCTTACTTTCTCTTTTTATTTTATTCATCTAGCATAGACAAAACTGATTACATAGCTGCACAACTGAGTTCTCACACATGCAGTGAATTAGAAAAACTCAAGAATAAGTATGATGACTCTGTATTTGAATATTGTAATTTAAAACATAGTTCATAAGCACGCCCTTTGTGTCCAAGTCATCTTCTAGTTTTGTGAGTAGACACACAATAAAAAGATATCAAAACTTTTTATCATCATAGTTTGTTACTATTGTGAATTAATTGATTAACATATAATATAAATGAGAGCTATGGAGAACAACGTTAGGGCAAATAGTCTTTGAGGAAAGCTTCCTCGGTTACAATATACTAATCATATGGAAGTCATTTACCTAAGAAAAGTTATCTTTCAAACCAATCACCTGATTTTGATTTCCTAAGACTGAACTCAAGTTCTTGAAAAATGAGTTAAACAAAAATTATAGTTACAACGAACCAATCGAAGCATAAGGGTCTCACTGGTTTGGTGTAAATTGTCCTGAAAATATTAGAATTCGAATTCCCTTTTTGATTTTATTTGACTGGTTTCCTAGAAGTCTAAAGCTCGAGTTCCCTAATTTTCCCTAGACTCTCAGACATATATATATATATATACACTTCCGTAAAATAGGTTCTGTTAGAAACCAATAGGACAACGACTTAAAGTCGCATCTTTCGTCCGCTCCTGTATTCCTCTTTTCCAGCGGCGACTTCACATGAGTTTTTCCAAGCTAAAATTATTGAAAAACTATCTTAGCTCATTAATGTCTCAAGAAAGATTGAACAGTTTGGCAATGTTATGCATTGAGAAGGATATGTTGGGAAATATTGATGTTGACACCGTTATTCAAGATTTTGCATCTAGAAAGGCTCGAAGAAGTCATTTTATATGATGACTGAAGCTCTATAAGGAGATATCTATATTTAATTTTTACGTTCTTTTTAGTTTGATTTGTAAGAACATGTTCTATTTTTTTATATGACAATTTTGAAAATTATGACTAAACTGGTATTTATTTAAATTTGTTAAATAAGAGTATACAGAGGGCCCACTTTTTATCTTCGCCCTGGAGCCTCTAAAATGTCTACAACGGCCCTGGTTATGACCCACACCAAAGTTAACTAGTAAGTATCATGATAACAATATCATTAAGTTAATTGAGATAAGTTAAATGCTCATGTGGTGATTTAAGTTAAGTAAGTGCTTAAGATGTGATTAGTATTTTGATTAGCAGAGACAAGCTAAATAGCATGTTTTTATACCTTGGGGTTGTAGTGGATCTCGCGTTGGAAAAATTGTAAATTCAACCCAGGAATCTTGCAAACCTCATAACTTTTGCCTCGGAGGCCCAAATAAACTGATTTCTTTTGCAATTTTTCAAATGTGAGATCCACTACAACTCCAAGGTATAAAAGCATGCTATTTAGCTTGTATCAGATAATAAAAATACTAATCGTATCTTAAGCACTTAGTTAACTTAAATCACCACATGAGTACTTAACTTATCTCATTTAACTTATTGATATTGTTATCATGATACTTACTAGTTAACTTTGGTATGGGTCATAACAATAAAAAAGTCGGGTGACGCCAAATACTACCTAACACCTGATAACTGTTGTTATCAGCAAAAAATGCACAATTAACCAAAAATTTCTGATTTCCAGAGTTCAATCTTGCATAGTGAGTGAAATTCGAATCACAGTGGTTCGGGATGTCCGAATTCGTCTGGAAATGCGTCCAGAGCCTGTTTCTAAGCGATTTCTAGGTTGTCTTCATCCTTTGGATACTCTATTTTTAGCCTGTTGCAAACAGAAACCTTACGTTCAAGCACAGGTTGACGGAAGGAGCCCAGTTGGCGGTTGAATCATGGCGGACAACTGTGAACCTTGCTTGGTCCTCAAAATCAGAGCTCAAGAGCAGCTCCTCTGTTGCTGGGTGCGCCCACAGTGGCTCCCTAGTTGCTGCCGTACGCAGCAGCTAGTTGTAGGGTGTCGGCCACCCAAGTTGCTAGGGAAGCTGGTTGCTAGGCGGGAAGAGTGGAGGGAGGAAGAAGAAGAGAGGAGAGTAGGAAGAAAGGAAGAAAAAGAAGAAGGGGAGGTGAAGTTGCCGCTAGAACGGGCTAAGGGGAATCACCCCTCAAATTGCCTCCTCTATCTCAAAAAAAAACAAGCCGCTACAACTGCCTTAGACGATCGCTCGATTCTATCGGGTAACAGATAAGGGAAAGGGAAAAGAATAAATAGCCAGAAATTTGGGAAAATTGCAAATTCAACCCAGGAATCTTGCAAACCTCATAACTTTTGCCTCGGAGGCCCAAATCAACTGATTTCTTTTACAACTTTTCAAATGTGAGATCCATTACAACCCCAAGGCATAAAAACATGCTATTTAGCTTGTCTCTACTAATCAAAACACTAATAGCATCTTAAGCACTTACTTAACTTAAATCACCACATGAGCACTTAACTTATCTCAATTAACTTAATGATATTGTTATCATGATACTTACTAGTTAACTTTGGTGTGGGTCATAACAATGTAAAGTTGTTGTGACACCCCGATCCATGTGCCATCTCTAATGACCCGAAGACCAGGGAGTCACCCTCGGTAAACCATTCTTAACTTTTTCTTTACTTGATCACTTAAAAATTTATTTAAAAGAAATCTTATGACTTGAAATAAACTGAAATCTTACTAAACTATGGAAACAAACTTACTGTTTCTAAATCTTGAAAGATACCACAGAGTTTAGATAACATATTACATCTTACTTACAGAATATAAAGTACAACAGTTAATTGAAAACTAAGCTACATATTACTTTACATTCTCTCTCTTTCTACCACACCATGTCCCAAGGACTGAGGGGAAAGGACTAAGAGACCTCTAAACCTAACTAAACACTACCTTGAAGCATCTGGGTGGAACGATCCTTCAGCTTCCTCGTGCTGACGCTAATCAGTAGGTTGGTGAGCTACTGGCTCAGTAAATAGAATTTCACCCAACCATCACAAATAACTCATTTATGTTTATTAATTGGAATAATATGCAAGAAATACTACACTAAGCAGGTCTAAAACAATATAGCTCAAACATCAGGAAAGATCAACATCTCATTAAAATAACAACTGCTGCAAGCTATAGTTACAGTTAAATAACAAGGATTATCAACATTTCTGTGGGCTCCGATCTCCAAACCACGAATCCCGAGTTAAACATGTGCGGAAGCAATCGGTAAACAGCGGAAGACAAAAATCACGGGAAATTAAAACATTTCGAGACAAGAGCCTGAAACCACAAACCTTTTCCATAGAAAAGGGATTTAACTGTTTACATCACTGACAATTACTTCTTGAGTAATTTTATACAACATGATACAAAAATTCTCAAGAGTTCATACTCCTAAACACTCCAGGACCTGAGAGTACAGAGGACATATAGGACTTGACTCTATCTACACCATGAAGCAGGCTAGATCTCCACCTGAGATAGTTACTGCTCCTGATGCTGCTGTTGCTGGGATTGGTCACCAGAGTTCTTGTTCCTCCGTCTTCGATGACCACCTAAAAAGTAGAAGTCTACGGGGTGAGACAATTATACATAATTTCCCCAGCGAGAGTTATAACTCTCCACTAGGCTTTATAAGAAAAGTAAGGAATAACTAAAGCAATAAGAGCCTTCAAGATATTCACTAGCAGTTCTGATGATAAGCAAGAGTTCAATCAATATTAAAATATGAGAACCTCTATACTATTGAAGGTAACATCAATCAAATAACTCGTAGATAACTCTAACAGATATAATACGATGTTGATTATGTTTTTCAAACATTATTGTTATGCCCTGTGAAGATGAGGTATACCACTCATACTCCAACCGATCACTATTAAGTCGCCTCGGTATCATACTAGGTCATTAAAAGAGTCGGATTCTTATGACCTCATCTTCCTTAGTCAGTTAGAGGATTGATTGTTTGACATCTGGCGGGATGTCTTTGTAATAGCTCACCAGGGTACTCTGGTCCTTCGCTATTTTTAGAGTTACAGTGGCATTCTGTACTCTCTTCGCTATCGGAAGATTTCTTGTTTATCTTTCACCGATACGGTATTTGTGTCTTTAAGGGAGTGTAGATATACATCTCACCTTTAGGACTTTGTGGTGGGGTCTGATGGACTACTAGAATCTACATCATCCTCTCACCTTTTCTTTTATAGTGAAGGTATGACGGACTACAAGAATCTACATCAAATACCTACACTAGGATGTAAGGTTCTACACATCCATGTACCCCACATACTCAAAAGTATGTGATCCAGGAGTTCCCTGAGGAAAACCTGTTTCACCATCATTTAGACTCTGACAATGATGGATCTATGATCAGGGCTCTACATTTCACTTGATTAGTTAGGTACATTCAGTATTCATATCATCATACAAAAACATTAGCATCACAGCTATATATGAGAATACTAAAATGTAGCAGGCCTAACTCATTTCAATTACCAGTTCTCAATTATCTCATCACAAGTCATCTGTCAAGCATGACCTTGATGGTGTTTATGGCTCTTACCGCCCATAAATCACAAAAGATGTCACTTAGCAGTGCATCGAGATGATTCACTATTCATAAAGCTTAAGACATGCTTTCAATGAATATAACATGGTATTTCATACCTGGGCATGACCATTATCTCATAATAACCTGCATGGTTAGTTCAACAGATAATAGTAAACAATTCAACAATTTAGGGTTTACTATTCATCTTTCAAGTCATCACCCCAAAATTAGGGTTTACTATTCACACCATGGTGAATGGTACTCATTACATCATCATGTAAGAGAAACATCATCATTAAGACTCTTAATTAAGATTAAGATCCATTAGATATCATATTTAGGGTTTCCATGACCTCACATAGGTGGGTCATTCCCTAATCATGCACATTCATGTGTAATTGAAGTATCTCACTAGAGTTTCCACCTAAAAAGGGTACTTTCTCTCTCTAGGATACTTTCTCTCTCTAGAAATACTTTCTCTCTCCTCTCACTAGTAGATGGTGGAAACACCACTCCAGATCAGGTTGAGATAAGTTTCCATTGACTAACATAAGCCAAAACATCAACATCATATGTTTAGGGTTTGATTAGAACAAGGTTTTACCCCTTTAGACCCCTCAAGGGTATTTTGGTAATTTGCCACATGATCACCATCATGGGTTAACTCACTAATCACATAGTCCCTCAATGACCTAGGTTACCATTAGGGTTTAGATTGGATCACCATTGAACTAATTACATCTTCAAATGGTTAAGTACAAACCATCACCAATCTCCAAACGGTTTCAACCTTCAAACGGTTTCAACCACCCAAACGGTCTTGAGACCGTTTGACCCCAAACGGTCTTAAGACCGTTTGGATCCAAACGGTCTTGAGACCGTTTGGAGGTGAAGACCGTTTGGAAGGGTTGACTTCCAAACCGTTTGGAGCTTCAAACGGTTTGAAACCGTTTGATCAAACTTGCTTGAGATCGATTGGATCAAACGATCTTGAGGTCGTTTGAGCCCAAACGGTCTTGAGACCGTTTGGTCCAAATGGGCTCAAACCGTTTGGACCTCCAAAGGGGTTCAAAGGTCACCAATGTTCATGGATATGTGTGTTGAAGCCCTCAATTGGTTAAAGCTATGCTAACCACTTATAAATTGAGTCAATTAGGGTTAGCCTTAACCACTTAGACATCCAATTGACCCTCAATTGCAAGCCAATTAGGGTTCAATCCTCCTCAATTAGGGTTTCAAATCGATTGGTCATCAATGTTCAACAATGTGAATCAATTCAAGGTTGAACCTATCAATTGACCTCTAATTGGGCTCAAACTTGGCCCAAACGGTCTTGAGGTCGTTTGGACATCATCCAAACGGTCTCAAGACCGTTTGCCCAAAGTTTGACCAAAAGCCAAGTCGTTTTGACTAAGGTTGAAGTCCAATTAGGTCAAAATCAGCAATTTTCATCAATTCATCAATTTCCTACAATTGGACCCTCAAACCATTAGATTAACTTAACCCTAGACCTTCAAACGGTCTTGGGTTGTGCCCAAACGGTCTTAGGACCGTTTGGAGGAATCCCCAAATGGTCTTGAGACCGTTTGGGTCCTTCAACCCAAAACTCAACAAGATCTATATGTCAAATCAGCACTCTTTCACCCGATTAGGGTTTCATGTTGAAGTGCCTTCAACTCTCAATTGGTTAAGAATTAGACTTTGATTCTTTGCAGAGATGAAATTCAATATGTTAGGAACAGACCCTCAAACGTTCGTCCCTTGGTCAACTCTTTCAAACGGTCTTGAGACCGTTTCAATCCAAACGGTCTTGCAAGACCGTTTGAGAGCAAACGGCTTGAAACCGTTTGAACCCAAACGGTTTGCAACCGTTTGGACCAAAAGGGTCCAAGGTCATTTGAAAAAGTAACATAGGGAATCACGCCCCTCATCTTCAACCTCTAGCAAGGTCGGTTTCCCCACTGTTTTGCTTGCAAACGTGCAAGGAAGAAGGGAGGTAGAAGAAGATTTTACCAAGTAAATTGCAAGAATTAAGCATACATATAAAACATGAGTTTAGAGTTATAAAACCCGCCTAAAGGTTGATCTTAGAGCTCCAAGCCTTCAAGCTCCAAGCTTTAATGGCGTCCTTGAGCTTCCATAACTTGGTCAGAGGCGAATTCTCCAAGGAAACGTTGCTTTGGTCGGCTAGAACAAGAAGACTAAGTAAGCTAACCATAAAACCAACCTTAGAAAGTGAATTCCTCCATGAATTCGAGCTAGAAGGTGGGGTTTTCTTACCTTGAACAGGTTGGTCGTCCCCCCCTGAGCTCCAGAGCTACCCTTGGTCGTTTGAGCAAGAAAGGAAGAGAAGTGAAGGAAAGAAAGTTCGTTCACTTAATTGCAAGGGAAAAGGGCTTATATACTTTAGCCTCTTTTACACCCTAAGGACCTCACAAGATTGGAAATCACATCTAGGTCCCTCCTTGCTCAAAGGCACGACCAAACCTATCTATCCTTATGCAAATCTCATGAAATCTCAAGATCTAGGGGTAAAGGAATCCAACCTTCAACTAGGGTACATACATGAAAGGGTTTCATACCCATTTTAGGTGATTTCTATCACAAAGATCATTTTTCTCATATGATTATTAAATGATGTATCCCTTTCATCATTTCTACTCAAAATGATGACAAGAGTCATAAAAGATGTTCTAGATATTAAGAATTACAACTTGGACCCCTCAATTTGGGTAAATTGCACTTTACCCCAAATTAGGGTTTCTAAGCATGGGAATTGCTTCCACAGCTGCACCTTGGTGCTCAAGCTTGGGAAATCCCTCAAACTTTACCATAACCATTCTCATGATGTCTCAACATCAAAGGAACATCTTATCTTGTGAATTTTGCAAGTTCAACCCTTAAACTGGGTAATTTGCACATAGGTCCCTGCATACAACACAATGCTACAACTTTATACAAAAAGGAGCGAAATTGAAAGTAAATGTTCCTGAGGAACTTAATTACATGCCAGGGAGTGTTCACAAGTATATTAATTACATATTTAGGCAAAACTTCCAGGGTTAGGTCATAACCCAAGTCAGGGGTGTTATAAATTCTTTACCCCTTCAAAAGGATTTCGTCCCCGAAATCGATAAAGCATATTATAAGAAAAGAGCAGGATATTTTCTTCTCATTTCATCTTCTAGTTCCCAAGTGGCTTCTTCAACACCACGATGGTTCCAGAGGACTTTTACAAGGCTTATATCCTTCTTCTTTAACTTTTTAGTTCTGTTATCGAGGATTGACACTGGTCCCTCCTCATACGTTATATCTTCATTCAATTCTACTTCCATAGGTTGTAGAACTGACTCGGTATCTGGATGACATTTCCTTAGCATGGAAATGTGAAACACAGGGTGCATCTTCTGCAACTCCTGAGGTAACTCTAGTCTATAGGCCACCTTTCCAACTTTTTCAACAATTGGATAAGGTCCCATAAATCTAGGAGCTAACTTTCCTTTCTTCCCAAAACGAAGGACTCCTTTCCAAGGTGAGACCTTGAGATACACTCTGTCTCCAACCTGGAATTATAGGGGTCTACGACGTTTATCGGCATATGATTTCTGTCTATCTTGTGCAGTCTTAAGCTGTTGTTGTATTATTTTAATCTTTTCTGTAGTTTGCTGCACAAGATCAGGGCCTAACAACTGGTGCTCACCAGTTTCATACCAACACAAGGGTGATCTACAACGTCTACCATATAAGGCTTCATATGGTGCCATATCAATGCTATGTTGATAGCTATTGTTATAGGCAAACTCTATCAAGCTTAGATGTAGATCCCAACTCCCGGTAAACTGGAGAACACATGCTCTCAACAGATCTTCTAAGGTCTGTATAGTTCTTTCTGACTGTCCATCAGTATGGGGATGAAAGGCTGTACTAAACCTTAGCTTGGTGCCTAGGGCTCTGTGTAACTGTTCCCAAAAGCCACTTGTAAACTGGGGACCTCTGTCAGAAACTATAGTGACAGGAACTCCGTGCAACCGCACTATCTCTTGAACATATATCTGGGATAACCTTTCAGCAGAATAGGTTGTTTTGACAGGTAAGAAATGCGCTGGCTTTGTCAACCTATCAACAATTACCCAAATGGAATCATGTCCTTTGTTTGTCCTAGGTAGGCCAACAACAAAGTCCATGGTCACATGGTCCCACTTGCACTGTGGTATGGGTAAGGGTTGCATTGTTCCTGCAGGTCTCTGGTGTTCAGCCTTGACCTGCTGACACACAGGACACCTCAGAACAAACTCAGCTACATCCTTCTTCATCCCAGGCCACCAATACATATCCTTCAAGTTTCGATACATCTTGGTGCTCCCTGGATGCATAGCATACATCGAAGAATGGGCTTCTTCCAGGACTAACTTCCTCAGGTTGTCCACATCTGGCACTATCATCCTTCCATGATAGCATGCCATCTGGTCATCTGACTCATGAAAACCTTCTCGCTTCTCATCTCCAAACTCAGATCTAATCTGCTGTACAAAAACATCTACTTGTTGTGCCTCCTTTATCTGCTCTCTTAAGGTAGGTTTAATCTGCATCTCAGCTAACAGACCAGCTAACAATGATGCCTTCAACTGCACATTGTCTTGCCTTAAAGAGATAAGCATATCTCTTCTAGAGCATACTAAGGAACTTAGTTGTGCCCTATCCATGGTTGATGTTGCTGATTTCCTACTCAAGGCATCAGCAACCACATTGGCTTTTCCCGGATGGTAATCAATTGTACAATCGTAGTCCTTGATTAACTCCATCCAGCGACGTTGCCTCATATTAAGCTCATGCTGAGTGAAGATGTATTTAAGGTTCTTGTGGTCTGTGAAAATCTGGAAAGTTTCTCCGTAGAGATAATGTCTCCAGATTTTCAAAGCATGGACCACAGCAGCTAACTCTAGATCGTGTGTCGGATAATTCTCCTCGTGTTTCTTAAGCTGTCGGGAAGCAAAAGAAATCACTTGTTTATCCTGCATCAACACACATCCAAGTCCATTCTTGGAGGCATCACAAAAGATTATATATTCCTTTCCTTGCTCAGGTAACACAAGCACAGGTGCACTCGTTAACCTCTCCTTCAACAGCTGAAAAGATTGTTGACACTTATCACTCCAAGCAAAAGGAACATCCTTTCGGGTTAACTTGGTCAAAGGTAAGGCTATAGAACTGAAATTCTTAATAAACCTTCGATAATAACCAGCTAACCCCAAGAAACTTCTAATCTCCGTCGGTGTCTTCGGTTGTTCCCACTGCAGAACAGATTCTATTTTTGCAGGGTCAACACGAATTCCCGAGGCAGATACCACATGTCCAAGTAAGGATACTTCAGATAACCAGAACTCACACTTGCTAAACTTAGCGTATAGCTTATGTTCCCTTAGCAAGGTCAAAGTCTGGCGAAGGTGTTGCTCATGCTGCTGAGCATCCTTACTATAAATCAGTATGTCATCTATGAAGACGACAACACACTGATCAAGAAAAGGTCGAAAGACTCTATTCATGAGTTCCATGAATGCAGCTGGTGCATTGGTTAGTCCAAAAGACATAACCGTGAACTCATAGTGACCATATCTTGTCCTAAAGGCAGACTTGGATATGTCACTGTCCTTAATGCGGATTTGATGATATCCAGACCTTAAGTCTATCTTGGAAAATATTGTTGCACCACGCAACTGGTCGAAGAGATCATCAATCCTCGGCAAAGGATACTTATTCTTTATTGTTACTTTATTGAGTTGTCTATAATAAATGCACAACCGCATCGATCCATCTTTCTTTTTAACAAACAAAACCGGAGCACCCCAAGGTGAGGTACTCGGTCGGATGAAACCCTTCTCAAGTAACTCTTGAAGCTGTTTCTTGAGTTCTGCCATCTCAGCAGGCGCCATCCTATACGGAGTCTGGGCTATGGGTTTCGTATCTGGGACCAAATTGATTTCAAAATCAATTTCCTGGGGTGGTGGTATACCAGGAAGTTCTTCGGGAAACACATCCTCGAATTCCCTGACTATCGAAATTTCAGCAGGGTTGGAACTCTCCTTGGTAACATCTACCACATGGGCCAAGAATGCATAGCATCCTTGCCTCATCAACTTATCAGCAACCATAGCTGATACAAGACAGGTGGGCAGAATCTTTCTTTCACCTTGAAAGATCCATGTGTTGCTTTCATCAGCAAACACAGCCAGCTTGGACTCATAATCCAAGACAACTCGATACCTTTCCAAGGTATCCATCCCTAGGATTATATCAAATCCTTGCATATCAAGCGGTATGAGATCCACTTGAATGCGATGCTTAGAAAAGAAAAGTACACAAGGAGAGCATACTTCTTGCAGAACAGCAGACCCACTCAACGGAGTCTCCAACAACAACTTATCTGCCCTATGACTAGTTATCATATTGCAGTTATGAATCACTCTTCGAGTGATGAAAGAGTGCGTAGCACCCGGGTCAATCAAAACAGATACTACACAAGATTTAGACATATCAGAATATAAAAGTTCCATCTGACCTGTCACTACTTGTGGATTGACCACTGCCTCTGGTGGGTTCATAGCATAGAACCTCGCCGTAGCCTGTTGTTGAGGTGGTGCTGATGATCCAGCTTGAGACGCTTGCCCGCGTCCTCGACCTGTTCCTTGAGATTGTCCTCCCTGTGATCCATGTTGTCCTTGTCTCGGAGGATGTGTCACACTGACAGGCCTAGATCGGCAGTCCTTCATCAAATGTCCCACCTTACCGCAGTTGTAGCATCTTCTTTCTTGTGGTCTTTGTGGTCCGGTAGCAGACATTGATGCAGAACTCTGTGTCTCCCGAGGTGGTTGTCCTCTTCCTCTACCTCTACTAGGAGACCACTGAGTCTGAGGACTAGATCTAGATGGTGGAGGGTTAGGTGCAGAGGATCTAGACTTCTTAAAGTCCATAGATGAAGAACCCTGGAACTGTGGATACCTTTTCTGTGTTTGCCTCTTCTCAACCACAGATCTCTCTATCCTTCGGACTGACTCAACGAAGGTAGAGAATCTCTCTCGGTTCTCTAAGGCAGACACTGGGGTAGACATGTCAGCATTCAACCCCTTCTCAAACCTTCTGATTCTTTCTTCTTCTGTGGCAGCCATGTGCGGATAAAACCGCAACAGCTCCATGAACTTAGCTTCGTACTCGCTAATGTTCATCATACCCTGTCTCAGTCTCTCAAACTGAGAGATCTTCTCGTCTAGGAAGGTCTTTGGGAAATATCTTTGGACAAACTCCCGCCGAAAATCTTCCCACGAGATCTCTATTCCAGGTCTCTTCTGCTCTTCCATGGTCCACCAGTGACCAGCACTTCCTTTGAGAAGATAGACAGCATGTCTAACCTTCTCAGCTTCAGGGATGTTGAGGATCCTAAAAGCCTTCTCCAGCTCTGTCAACCACAGATCAGCATCTGCGGGGTCAGCAGTCCCATGGTACTCGGTAGCTCCGACACGACGTAGTCGCTCGAATGTCTTCCTGATACCTTGCCCCTCAGGCTGGACAGGTGCCCTAGGTGCAGGCATAGGCAACATGTCGGTTATATGTGTCATGGCAGTCATGAACTGCCCAAACATTGTCTGGACTGCTGGATTACCTATGTCAGCTGGGCCAAACTGGGGTGGCTCTCTAGGTTGTTCTGGTACAGGCTGTTCCACCTCTGGTACTCCTGCACCGCCTTGAGGTGCACTGGCACTACTTTCTTCCACATACTCATCATGTGGCTCTGACATCTTAAGTATCTTCTTCTCCTGAGGAGTAGAAGATTCTTTTAGATAAGGAAGGAATACTAAAGATAGACTCGACTTCCTAAGTCCTATGCCTCTGTAGACTCGGCGAACCTAGAGCTCTGATACCACTTAAATGTGGGCTCCGATCTCCAAACCACGAATCCCGAGTTAAACATGTGCGGAAGCAATCGGTAAACAGCGGAAGACAAAAATCACGGGAAATTAAAACATTTCGAGACAAGAGCCTGAAACCACAAACCTTTTCCATAGAAAAGGGATTTAACTGTTTACATCACTGACAATTACTTCTTGAGTAATTTTATACAACATGATACAAAAATTCTCAAGAGTTCATACTCCAAAACACTCCAGGACCTGAGAGTACAGAGGACATATAGGACTTGACTCTATCTACACCATGAAGCAGGCTAGATCTCCACCTGAGATAGTTACTGCTCCTGATGCTGCTGTTGCTGGGATTGGTCACCAGAGTTCTTGTTCCTCCGTCTTCGATGACCACCTAAAAAGTAGAAGTCTACGGGGTGAGACAATTATACATAATTGCCCCAGCGAGAGTTATAACTCTCCACTAGGCTTTATAAGCAAAGTAAGGAATAACTAAAGCAATAAGAGCCTTCAAGATATTCACTAGCAGTTCTGATGATAAGCAAGAGTTCAATCAATATTAAAATATGAGAACCTCTATACTATTGAAGGTAACATCAATCAAATAACTCGTAGATAACTCTAACAGATATACTACACTGTTGATTATGTTTTTCAAACATTATTGTTATGCCCTGTGAAGATGAGGTATACCACTCATACTCCAACCGATCACTATTAAGTCGCCTCGGTATCATACTAGGTCATTAAAAGAGCTGGATTCTTATGACCTCATCTTCCTCAGTCAGTTAGAGGATTGATTGTTTGACATCTGGCGGGATGTCTTTGTAATAGCTCACCAGGGTACTCTGGTCCTTCGCTATTTTTAGAGTTACAGTGGCATTCTGTACTCTTCGCTATCGGAAGATTTCTTGTTTATCTTTCACCGATACGGTATTTGTGTCTTTAAGGGAGTGTAGATATACATCTCACCTTTAGTACTTTATGGTGGGGTCTGATGGACTACTAGAATCTACATCATCCTCTCACCTTTTCTTTTATAGTGAAGGTATGACGGACTACAAGAATCTACATCAAATACCTACACTAGGATGTAAGGTTCTACACATCCATGTACCCCACATACTCAAAAGTATGTGATCCAGGAGTTCCCTGAGGAAAACCTGTTTCACCATCATTTAGACTCTGACAATGATGGATCTATGATCAGGGCTCTACATTTCACTTGATTAGTTAGGTACATTCAGTATTCATATCATCATACAAAAACATTAGCATCACAGCTATATATGAGAATACTAAAATGTAGCAGGCCTAACTCATTTCAATTACCAGTTCTCAATTATCTCATCACAAGTCATCTGTCAAGCATGACCTTGATGGTGTTTATGGCTCTTACCGCCCATAAATCACAAAAGATGTCACTTAGCAGTGCATCGAGATGATTCACTATTCATAAAGCTTAAGACATGCTTTCAATGAATATAACATGGTATTTCATACCTGGGCATGACCATTATCTCATAATAACCTGCATGGTTAGTTCAACAGATAATAGTAAACAATTCAACAATTTAGGGTTTACTATTCATCTTTCAAGTCATCACCCTAAAATTAGGGTTTACTATTCACACCATGGTGAATGGTACTCATTACATCATCATGTAAGAGAAACATCATCATTAAGATTCTTAATTAAGATTAAGATCCATTAGATATCATATTTAGGGTTTCCATGACCTCACATAGGTGGGTCATTCCCTAATCATGCACATTCATGTGTAATTGAAGTATCTCACTAGAGTTTCCACCTAAAAAGGGTACTTTCTCTCTCTAGGATACTTTCTCTCTCTAGAAATACTTTCTCTCTCCTCTCACTAGTAGATGGTGGAAACACCACTCCAGATCAGGTTGAGATAAGTTTCCATTGACTAACATAAGCCCAAACATCAACATCATATGTTTAGGGTTTGATTAGAACAAGGTTTTACCCCTTTAGACCCCTCAAGGGTATTTTGGTAATTTGCCACATGATCACCATCATGGGTTAACTCACTAATCACATAGTCCCTTAATGACCTAGGTTACCATTAGGGTTTAGATTGGATCACCATTGAACTAATTACATCTTCAAATGGTTAAGTACAAACCATCACCAATCTCCAAACGGTTTCAACCACCCAAACGGTCTTGAGACCGTTTGACCCCAAACGGTCTTAAGACCGTTTGGATCCAGACCGTTTGGAGGTGAAGACCGTTTGGAAGGGTTGACTTCCAAACCGTTTGGAGCTTCAAACGGTTTGAAACCGTTTGATCAAACTTGCTTGAGATCGATTGGATCAAACGATCTTGAGGTCGTTTGAGCCCAAACGGTCTTGAGACCGTTTGGTCCAAATGGGCTCAAACCGTTTGGACCTCCAAAGGGGTTCAAAGGTCACCAATGTTCATGGATATGTGTGTTGAAGCCCTCAATTGGTTAAAGCTATGCTAACCACTTATAAATTGAGTCAATTAGGGTTAGCCTTAACCACTTAGACATCCAATTGACCCTCAATTGCAAGCCAATTAGGGTTCAATCCTCCTCAATTAGGGTTTCAAATCGATTGGTCATCAATGTTCAACAATGTGAATCAATTCAAGGTTGAACCTATCAATTGACCTCCAATTGGGCTCAAACTTGGCCCAAACGGTCTTGAGGTCGTTTGGACATCATCCAAACGGTCTCGAGACCGTTTTCCCAAAGTTTGACCAAAATCCAAGTCGTTTTGACTAAGGTTGAAGTCCAATTAGGTCAAAATCAGCAATTTTCATCAATTCATCAATTTCCTACAGTTGGACCCTCAAACCATTAGATTAACTTAACCCTAGACCTTCAAACGGTCTTGGGTTGTGCCCAAACGGTCTTAGGACCGTTTGGAGGAATCCCCAAACGGTCTTGAGACCGTTTGGGTCCTTCAACCCAAAACTCAACAAGATCTATATGTCAAATCAGCACTCTTTCACCCGATTAGGGTTTCATGTTGAAGTGCCTTCAACTCTCAATTGGTTAAGAATTAGACTTTGATTCTTTGCAGAGATGAAATTCAATATGTTAGGAACAGACCCTCAAACGGTCGTCCCTTGGTCAACTCTTTCAAACGGTCTTGAGACCGTTTCAATCCAAACGGTCTTGCAAGACCGTTTGAGAGCAAACGGTTTGAAACCGTTTGAACCCAAACGGTTTGCAACCGTTTGGACCAAAAGGGTCCAAGGTCGTTTGAAAAAGTAACATAGGGAATCATGCCCCTCATCTTCAACCTATAGCAAGGTCGGTTTCCCCACTGTTTTGCTTGCAAACGTGCAAGGAAGAAGGGAGGTAGAAGAAGATTTTACCAAGTAAATTGCAAGAATTAAGCATACATATAAAACATGAGTTTAGAGTTATAAAACCCGCCTAAAGGTTGATCTTAGAGCTCCAAGCCTTCAAGCTCCAAGATTTAATGGCGTCCTTGAGCTTCCACAACTTGGTCAGAGGCGAATTCTCCAAGGAAACGTTGCTTTGGTCGGCTAGAACAAGAAGACTAAGTAAGCTAACCATAAAACCAACCTTAGAAAGTGAATTCCTCCATGAATTCGAGCTAGAAGGTGGGGTTTTCTTACCTTGAACAGGTTGGTCGTCCCCCCCTGAGCTCCAGAGCTACCCTTGGTCGTTTGAGCAAGAAAGGAAGAGAAGTGAAGGAAAGAAAGTTCGTTCACTTAATTGCAAGGGAAAAGGGCTTATATACTTTAGCCTCTTTTACACCCTAAGGACCTCACAAGATTGGAAATCACATCTAGGTCCCTCCTTGCTCAAAGGCACGACCAAACCTATCTATCCTTATGCAAATCTCATGAAATCTCAAGATCTAGGGGTAAAGGAATCCAACCTTCAACTAGGGTACATACATGAAAGGGTTTCATACCCATTTTAGGTGATTTCTATCACAAAGATCATTTTTCTCATATGATTATTAAATGATGTATCCCTTTCATCATTTCTACTCAAAATGATGACAAGAGTCATAAAAGATGTTCTAGATATTAAGAATTACAACTTGGACCCCTCAATTTGGGTAAATTGCACTTTACCCCAAATTAGGGTTTCTAAGCATGGGAATTGCTTCCACAGCTGCACCTTGGTGCTCAAGCTTGGGAAATCCCTCAAACTTTACCATAACCATTCTCATGATGTCTCAACATCAAAGGAACATCTTATCTTGTGAATTTTGCAAGTTCAACCCTTAAACTGGGTAATTTGCACATAGGTCCCTGCATACAACACAATGCTACAACTTTATACAAAAAGGAGCGAAATTGAAAGTAAATGTTCCTGAGGAACTTAATTACATGCCAGGGAGTGTTCACAAGTATATTAATTACATATTTAGGCAAAACTTCCAGGGTTAGGTCATAACCCAGGTCAGGGGTGTTACAAATTCTTTACCCCTTCAAAAGGATTTCGTCCCCGAAATCGATAAAGCATATTATAAGAAAAGAGCAGGATATTTTCTTCTCATTTCATCTTCTAGTTCCCAAGTGGCTTCTTCAACACCACGATGGTTCCAGAGGACTTTTACAAGGCTTATATCCTTCTTCTTTAACTTTTTAGTTCTGTTATCGAGGATTGACACTGGTCCCTCCTCATACGTTATATCTTCATTCAATTCTACTTCCATAGGTTGTAGAACTGACTCGGTATCTGGATGACATTTCCTTAGCATGGAAATGTGAAACACAGGGTGCAGCTTCTGCAACTCCTGAGGTAACTCTAGTCTATAGGCCACCTTTCCAACTTTTTCAACAATTGGATAAGGTCCCATAAATCTAGGAGCTAACTTTCCTTTCTTCCCAAAACGAAGGACTCCTTTCCAAGGTGAGACCTTGAGATACACTCTGTCTCCAACCTGGAATTATAGGGGTCTACGACGTTTATCGGCATATGATTTCTGTCTATCTTGTGCAGTCTTAAGCTGTTGTTGTATTATTTTAATCTTTTCTGTAGTTTGCTGCACAAGATCAGGGCCTAACAACTGGTGCTCACCAGTTTCATACCAACACAAGGGTGATCTACAACGTCTACCATATAAGGCTTCATATGGTGCCATATCAATGCTATGTTGATAGCTATTGTTATAGGCAAACTCTATCAAGCTTAGATGTAGATCCCAACTCCCGGTAAACTGGAGAACACATGCTCTCAACAGATCTTCTAAGGTCTGTATAGTTCTTTCTGACTGTCCATCAGTCTGGGGATGAAAGGCTGTACTAAACCTTAGCTTGGTGCCTAGGGCTCTGTGTAACTGTTCCCAAAAGCGACTTGTAAACTGGGGACCTCTGTCAGAAACTATAGTGACAGGAACTCCGTGCAACCGCACTATCTCTTGAACATATATCTGGGATAACCTTTCAGCAGAATAGGTTGTTTTGACAGGTAAGAAATGCGCTGGCTTTGTCAACCTATCAACAATTACCCAAATGGAATCATGTCCTTTGTTTGTCCTAGGTAGGCCAACAACAAAGTCCATGGTCACATGGTCCCACTTGCACTGTGGTATGGGTAAGGGTTGCATTGTTCCTGCAGGTCTCTGGTGTTCAGCCTTGACCTGCTGACACACAGGACACCTCAGAACAAACTCAGCTACATCCTTCTTCATCCCAGGCCACCAATACATATCCTTCAAGTTTCGATACATCTTGGTGCTCCCTGGATGCATAGCATACATCGAAGAATGGGCTTCTTCCAGGACTAACTTCCTCAGGTTGTCCACATCTGGCACTATCATCCTTCCATGATAGCATGCCATCTGGTCATCTGACTCATGAAAACCTTCTCGCTTCTCATCTCCAAACTCAGATCTAATCTGCTGTACAAAAACATCTACTTGTTGTGCCTCCTTTATCTGCTCTCTTAAGGTAGGTTTAATCTGCATCTCAGTTAACAGACCAGCTAACAATGATGCCTTCAACTGCACATTGTCTTGCCTTAAAGAGATAAGCATATCTCTTCTAGAGCATACTAAGGAACTTAGTTGTGCCCTATCCATGGTTGATGTTGCTGATTTCCTACTCAAGGCATCAGCAACCACATTGGCTTTTCCCGGATGGTAATCAATTGTACAATCGTAGTCCTTGATTAACTCCATCCAGCGACGTTGCCTCATATTAAGCTCATGCTGAGTGAAGATGTATTTAAGGTTCTTGTGGTCTGTGAAAATCTGGAAAGTTTCTCCGTAGAGATAATGTCTCCAGATTTTCAAAGCATGGACCACAGCAGCTAACTCTAGATCGTGTGTCGGATAATTCTCCTCGTGTTTCTTAAGCTGTCGGGAAGCAAAAGAAATCACTTGTTTATCCTGCATCAACACACATCCAAGTCCATTCTTGGAGGCATCACAAAAGATTATATATTCCTTTCCTTGCTCAGGTAACACAAGCACAGGTGCACTCGTTAACCTCTCCTTCAACAGCTGAAAAGATTGTTGACACTTATCACTCCAAGCAAAAGGAACATCCTTTCGGGTTAACTTGGTCAAAGGTAAGGCTATAGAACTGAAATTTTTAATAAACCTTCGATAATAACCAGCTAACCCCAAGAAACTTCTAATCTCCGTCGGTGTCTTCGGTTGTTCCCACTGCAGAACAGATTCTATTTTTGCAGGGTCAACACGAATTCCCGAGGCAGATACCACATGTCCAAGTAAGGATACTTCAGATAACCAGAACTCACACTTGCTAAACTTAGCGTATAGCTTATGTTCCCTTAGCAAGGTCAAAGTCTGGCGAAGGTGTTGCTCATGCTGTTGAGCATCCTTACTATAAATCAGTATGTCATCTATGAAGACGACAACACACTGATCAAGAAAAGGTCGAAAGACTCTATTCATGAGTTCCATGAATGCAGCTGGTGCATTGGTTAGTCCAAAAGACATAACCGTGAACTCATAGTGACCATATCTTGTCCTAAAGGCAGACTTGGATATGTCACTGTCCTTAATGCGGATTTGATGATATCCAGACCTTAAGTCTGTCTTGGAAAAGACTGTTGCACCACGCAACTGGTCGAAGAGATCATCAATCCTCGGCAAAGGATACTTATTCTTTATTGTTACTTTATTGAGTTGTCTATAATAAATGCACAACCGCATCGATCCATCTTTCTTTTTAACAAACAAAACCGGAGCACCCCAAGGTGAGGTACTCGGTCGGATGAAACCCTTCTCAAGTAACTCTTGAAGCTGTTTCTTGAGTTCTGCCATCTCAGCAGGCGCCATCCTATACGGAGTCTGGGCTATGGGTTTCGTATCTGGGACCAAATTGATTTCAAAATCAATTTCCTGGGGTGGTGGTATACCAGGAAGTTCTTCGGGAAACACATCCTCGAATTCCCTGACTATCGGAATTTCAGCAGGGTTGGAACTCTCCTTGGTAACATCTACCACATGGGCCAAGAATGCATAGCATCCTTGCCTCATCAACTTATCAGCAACCATAGCTGATACAAGACAGGTGGGCAGAATCTTTCTTTCACCTTGAAAGATCCATGTGTTGCTTTCATCAGCAAACACAGCCAGCTTGGACTCATAATCCAAGACAACTCGATACCTTTCCAAGGTATCCATCCCTAGGATTATATCAAATCCTTGCATATCAAGCGGTATGAGATCCACTTGAATGCGATGCTTAGAAAAGAAAAGTACACAAGGAGAGCATACTTCTTGCAGAACAGCAGACCCACTCAACGGAGTCTCCAACAACAACTTATCTGCCCTATGACTAGTTATCATATTGCAGTTATGAATCACTCTTCGAGTGATGAAAGAGTGCGTAGCACCCGGGTCAATCAAAACAGATACTACACAAGATTTAGACATATCAGAATATAAAAGTTCCATCTGACCTGTCACTACTTGTGGATTGACCACTGCCTCTGGTGGGTTCATAGCATAGAACCTCGCCGTAGCCTGTTGTTGAGGTGGTGCTGATGATCCAGCTTGAGACGCTTGCCCGCGTCCTCGACCTGTTCCTTGAGATTGTCCTCCCTGTGATCCCTGTTGTCCTTGTCTCGGAGGCTGTGTCACACTGACAGGCCTAGATCGGAAGTCCTTCATCAAATGTCCCACCTTACCGCAGTTGTAGCATCTTCTTTCTTGTGGTCTTTGTGGTCCGGTAGCAGACATTGATGCAGAACTCTGTGTCTCCCGAGGTGGTTGTCCTCTTCCTCTACCTCTACTAGGAGACCACTGAGTCTGAGGACTAGATCTAGATGGTGGAGGGTTAGGTGCAGAGGATCTAGACTTCTTAAAGTCCATAGATGAAGAACCCTAGAACTTTGGATACCTTTTCTGTGTTTGCCTCTTCTCAACCACAGATCTCTCTATCCTTCGGACTGACTCAACGAAGGTAGAGAATCTCTCTCGGTTCTCTAAGGCAGACACTGGGGTAGACATGTCAGCATTCAACCCCTTCTCAAACCTTCTGATTCTTTCTTCTTCTGTGGCAGCCATGTGCGGATAAAACCGCAACAGCTCCATGAACTTAGCTTCGTACTCGCTAATGTTCATCATACCCTGTCTCAGTCTCTCAAACTGAGAGATCTTCTCGTCTAGGAAGGTCTTTGGGAAATATCTTTGGACAAACTCCCGCCGAAAATCTTCCCACGAGATCTCTATTCCAGGTCTCTTCTGCTCTTCCATGGTCCACCAGTGACCAGCACTTCCTTTGAGAAGATAGACAGCATGTCTAACCTTCTCAGCTTCAGGGATGTTGAGGATCCTAAAAGCCTTCTCCAGCTCTGTCAACCACAGATCAGCATCTGCGGGGTCAGCAGTCCCATGGTACTCGGTAGCTCCGACACGACGTAGTCGCTCGAATGTCTTCCTGATACCTTGCCCCTCAGGCTGGACAGGTGCCCTAGGTGCAGGCATAGGCAACATGTCGGTTATATGTGTCATGGCAGTCATGAACTGCCCAAACATTGTCTGGACTGCTGGATTACCTATGTCAGCTGGGCCAAACTGGGGTGGCTCTCTAGGTTGTTCTGGTACAGGCTGTTCCACCTCTGGTACTCCTGCACCGCCTTGAGGTGCACTGGCACTACTTTCTTCCACATACTCATCATGTGGCTCTGACATCTTAAGTATCTTCTTCTCCTGAGGAGTAGAAGATTCTTTTAGATAAGGAAGGAATACTAAAGATAGACTCGACTTCCTAAGTCCTATGCCTCTGTAGACTCGGCGAACCTAGAGCTCTGATACCACTTAAATGTGGGCTCCGATCTCCAAACCACGAATCCCGAGTTAAACATGTGCGGAAGCAATCGGTAAACAGCGGAAGACAAAAATCACGGGAAATTAAAACATTTCGAGACAAGAGCCTGAAACCACAAACCTTTTCCATAGAAAAGGGATTTAACTGTTTACATCACTGACAATTACTTCTTGAGTAATTTTATACAACATGATACAAAAATTCTCAAGAGTTCATACTCCAAAACACTCCAGGACCTGAGAGTACAGAGGACATATAGGACTTGACTCTATCTACACCATGAAGCAGGCTAGATCTCCACCTGAGATAGTTACTGCTCCTGATGCTGCTGTTGCTGGGATTGGTCACCAGAGTTCTTGTTCCTCCGTCTTCGATGACCACCTAAAAAGTAGAAGTCTACGGGGTGAGACAATTATACATAATTGCCCCAGCGAGAGTTATAACTCTCCACTAGGCTTTATAAGCAAAGTAAGGAATAACTAAAGCAATAAGAGCCTTCAAGATATTCACTAGCAGTTCTGATGATAAGCAAGAGTTCAATCAATATTAAAATATGAGAACCTCTATACTATTGAAGGTAACATCAATCAAATAACTCGTAGATAACTCTAACAGATATACTACACTGTTGATTATGTTTTTCAAACATTATTGTTATGCCCTGTGAAGATGAGGTATACCACTCATACTCCAACCGATCACTATTAAGTCGCCTCGGTATCATACTAGGTCATTAAAAGAGCTGGATTCTTATGACCTCATCTTCCTCAGTCAGTTAGAGGATTGATTGTTTGACATCTGGCGGGATGTCTTTGTAATAGCTCACCAGGGTACTCTGGTCCTTCGCTATTTTTAGAGTTACAGTGGCATTATGTACTCTTCGCTATCGGAAGATTTCTTGTTTATCTTTCACCGATACGGTATTTGTGTCTTTAAGGGAGTGTAGATATACATCTCACCTTTAGGACTTTATGGTGGGGTCTGATGGACTACTAGAATCTACATCATCCTCTCACCTTTTCTTTTATAGTGAAGGTATGACGGACTACAAGAATCTACATCAAATACCTACACTAGGATGTAAGGTTCTACACATCCATGTACCCCACATACTCAAAAGTATGTGATCCAGGAGTTCCCTGAGGAAAACCTGTTTCACCATCATTTAGACTCTGACAATGATGGATCTATGATCAGGGCTCTACATTTCACTTGATTAGTTAGGTACATTCAGTATTCATATCATCATACAAAAACATTAGCATCACAGCTATATATGAGAATACTAAAATGTAGCAGGCCTAACTCATTTCAATTACCAGTTCTCAATTATCTCATCACAAGTCATCTGTCAAGCATGACCTTGATGGTGTTTATGGCTCTTACCGCCCATAAATCACAAAAGATGTCACTTAGCAGTGCATCGAGATGATTCACTATTCATAAAGCTTAAGACATGCTTTCAATGAATATAACATGGTATTTCATACCTGGGCATGACCATTATCTCATAATAACCTGCATGGTTAGTTCAACAGATAATAGTAAACAATTCAACAATTTAGGGTTTACTATTCATCTTTCAAGTCATCACCCTAAAATTAGGGTTTACTATTCACACCATGGTGAATGGTACTCATTACATCATCATGTAAGAGAAACATCATCATTAAGACTCTTAATTAAGATTAAGATCCATTAGATATCATATTTAGGGTTTCCATGACCTCACATAGGTGGGTCATTCCCTAATCATGCACATTCATGTGTAATTGAAGTATCTCACTAGAGTTTCCACCTAAAAAGGGTACTTTCTCTCTCTAGGATACTTTCTCTCTCTAGAAATACTTTCTCTCTCCTCTCACTAGTAGATGGTGGAAACACCACTCCAGATCAGGTTGAGATAAGTTTCCATTGACTAACATAAGCCAAAACATCAACATCATATGTTAAGGGTTTGATTAGAACAAGGTTTTACCCCTTTAGACCCCTCAAGGGTATTTTGGTAATTTGCCACATGATCACCATCATGGGTTAACTCACTAATCACATAGTCCCTTAATGACCTAGGTTACCATTAGGGTTTAGATTGGATCACCATTGAACTAATTACATCTTCAAATGGTTAAGTACAAACCATCACCAATCTCCAAACGGTTTCAACCTTCAAACGGTTTCAACCACCCAAACGGTCTTGAGACCGTTTGACCCCAAACGGTCTTAAGACCGTTTGGATCCAGACCGTTTGGAGGTGAAGACCGTTTGGAAGGGTTGACTTCCAAACCGTTTGGAGCTTCAAACGGTTTGAAACCGTTTGATCAAACTTGCTTGAGATCGATTGGATCAAACGATCTTGAGGTCGTTTGAGCCCAAACGGTCTTGAGACCATTTGGCCCCAAACGGTCTTGAGACCGTTTGGTCTCAAACGGTCTTGAGACCGTTTGGTCCAAATGGGCTCAAACCGTTTGGACCTCCAAAGGGGTTCAAAGGTCACCAATGTTCATGGATATGTGTGTTGAAGCCCTCAATTGGTTAAAGCTATGCTAACCACTTATAAATTGAGTCAATTAGGGTTAGCCTTAACCACTTAGACATCCAATTGACCCTCAATTGCAAGCCAATTAGGGTTCAATCCTCCTCAATTAGGGTTTCAAATCGATTGGTCATCAATGTTCAACAATGTGAATCAATTCAAGGTTGAACCTATCAATTGACCTCCAATTGGGCTCAAACTTGGCCCAAACGGTCTTGAGGTCGTTTGGACATCATCCAAACGGTCTCGAGACCGTTTTCCCAAAGTTTGACCAAAATCCAAGTCGTTTTGACTAAGGTTGAAGTCCAATTAGGTCAAAATCAGCAATTTTCATCAATTCATCAATTTCCTACAATTGGACCCTCAAACCATTAGATTAACTTAACCCTAGACCTTCAAACGGTCTTGGGTTGTGCCCAAACGGTCTTAGGACCGTTTGGAGGAATCCCCAAACGGTCTTGAGACCGTTTGGGTCCTTCAACCCAAAACTCAACAAGATCTATATGTCAAATCATCACTCTTTCATCCGATTAGGGTTTCATGTTGAAGTGCCTTCAACTCTCAATTGGTTAAGAATTAGACTTTGATTCTTTGCAGAGATGAAATTCAATATGTTAGGAACAGACCCTCAAACGGTCGTCCCTTGGTCAACTCTTTCAAACGGTCTTGAGACCGTTTCAATCCAAACGGTCTTGCAAGACCGTTTGAGAGCAAACGGTTTGAAACCGTTTGAACCCAAACGGTTTGCAACCGTTTGGACCAAAAGGGTCCAAGGTCGTTTGAAAAAGTAACATAGGGAATCATGCCCCTCATCTTCAACCTATAGCAAGGTCGGTTTCCCCACTGTTTTGCTTGCAAACGTGCAAGGAAGAAGGGAGGTAGAAGAAGATTTTACCAAGTAAATTGCAAGAATTAAGCATACATATAAAACATGAGTTTAGAGTTATAAAACCCGCCTAAAGGTTGATCTTAGAGCTCCAAGCCTTCAAGCTCCAAGCTTTAATGGCGTCCTTGATCTTCCGCAACTTGGTCAGAGGCGAATTCTCCAAGGAAACGTTGCTTTGGTCGGCTAGAACAAGAAGACTAAGTAAGCTAACCATAAAACCAACCTTAGAAAGTGAATTCCTCCATGAATTCGAGCTAGAAGGTGGGGTTTTCTTACCTTGAACAGGTTGGTCGTCCCCCCCTGAGCTCCAGAGCTACCCTTGGTCGTTTGAGCAAGAAAGGAAGAGAAGTGAAGGAAAGAAAGTTCGTTCACTTAATTGCAAGGGAAAAGGGCTTATATACTTTAGCCTCTTTTACACCCTAAGGACCTCACAAGATTGGAAATCACATCTAGGTCCCTCCTTGCTCAAAGGCACGACCAAACCTATCTATCCTTATGCAAATCTCATGAAATCTCAAGATCTAGGGGTAAAGGAATCCAACCTTCAACTAGGGTACATACATGAAAGGGTTTCATACCCATTTTAGGTGATTTCTATCACAAAGATCATTTTTCTCACCTGATTATTAAATGATGTATCCCTTTCATCATTTCTACTCTAAATGATGACAAGAGTCATAAAAGATGTTCTAGATATTAAGAATTACAACTTGGACCCCTCAATTTGGGTAAATTGCACTTTACCCCAAATTAGGGTTTCTAAGCATGGGAATTGCTTCCACAGCTGCACCTTGGTGCTCAAGCTTGGGAAATCCCTCAAACTTTACCATAACCATTCTCATGATGTCTCAACATCAAAGGAACATCTTATCTTGTGAATTTTGCAAGTTCAACCCTTAAACTGGGTAATTTGCACATAGGTCCCTGCATACAACACAATGCTACAACTTTATACAAAAAGGAGTGAAATTGAAAGTAAATGTTCCTGAGGAACTTAATTACATGCCAGGGAGTGTTCACAAGTATATTAATTACATATTTAGGCAAAACTTCCAGGGTTAGGTCATAACCCAGGTCAGGGGTGTTACAATTTCATTTAAAGAACAATTGATACGAATCTAAACTCCATCTTTCTAAATTATTTAACTTATAAGAAATTATGTGAACCAATATGAACATATTTTATCTTATGCCCTGATCATATGCAGTGTACTCTACATATGAAGACTCGTAGCGAACAACGATCCCACCGTACAAGACTTAGCCAATACCCCGGGATAGCTAAGTTTGACTGTTGTCATGGTCTGCTATAGGAAAACTGGCTCTCTGGCCTCGACACTCCTCTGGTGCCATAAACTGGACTCCTCCTCTAACCTGAGCACATAGGCAGAGAGTCAATCCATGCCACCAGGACGTCTGGTTAGTGTTGGATATGCTTTTTTGTACTCCAGTGCCACTAGGACGTCTGGTTAGTGTTGGACACTGTAAACTTCTCTCTAGTGCCACTAGGACATCTGGTTAGTGTTGGACACTACAAACTATACTCTCGTGCCACCAGGACGTCTGGTTAATGTTGGACTCGAGTTTTTGACCCTCCCCCCTCCCCCCTGTGTACTGGACACTTCCAGGGTTAGGTTGTTTCACCCCTAAGGCGCAGACCTCTCAAAGGGGTTCTACGGTGTCAGGGCCCTTAAGTCTATTATTTTATTAAACCTAGAAAACTCTTACTACATTGTACCTTTCCCTTGTGTATACTCGACTCTGGTACTTCTAGGGTACTGCGTCTATTTACTTGAGCTTTATAATATAACATATTGTACTTCCCGACAGTTTAAAATTCTTAAATATCAAAATTTCATGTCAACTTGGCACATATACACTAAATTCATGCAATTGAACGTCTTAATACATTGATAAGAGTAAATTACTCAACATTGAGAAATCGTGAGTAGCATATGTAATTTATCTGAAATTCCTCGAGAAACGTGCACATTAACCCAAAATCCTGGTTTGAGCATCACCCAACTCAATTAAGAGTTAATTATTTATCATGACACAAATTATTATTAATAATTGAGGATTTCTGTTAATATCTCATAGAAACTGGCCAATTCGTGTAAATATTAAACCACTCTCATTAAACATAGTAGAAAGCATGCAACTAGGGTTTTCATCTAACTATCCTTGTCATCATCATTTCCTTGAAATCGTGCATCTGATAAATTTCTAAAATCTGTACTACCTGGGTTTATTCCCAAACCATACTGTTATTGGTCGTGTGCTACTGATTTCAACATTCAAACTGAGCAATTTAGACTCTGATTAACCATATAATTCCACTGGTCCAAACCACACTGATCAGATGATAAACTAGATCATATAAAAGTGTAAAGAAGCGATTTATGAAATAAAAAAGTCAGGCGACGCCAAATACTACCCAGCGCTTGATAACTGTTGTTATCAGTGAAAAATGCACAATTAACCAAAAATTTCCGATTTCCAGAGTTAAATCTTGCATAGTGAGTGAAATTCTACTCACAATGATTCAGGATGTCTGAATTTGTCCAGAAATGTGTCCAGAGCCTGTTTCCGGGCGATTTCTAGGTTGTCTTCAACCTTTGGATACTCTGTTTTCGCTCTGTTGCAAACAAAAACCTTACGTTCAAGCACAGGTTGACGGAAGGAGCCCAATTGGCGGCTGAATCATGGTGGTAAGCTGTGAACCTTGCTTGGTCCTCAAATCAGAGCTCAAGAGAAGCTCCTATGTTGTTGGGTGCACCCACAGTGGCTCCCTGGTTGCTGTCGTACGCAGTAGCTAGCTGTAGGGCGCCGACCACCCAAGCTTCTAGGGTAGCTAGCTACTAGGCAAAAAGAGTGGAGGGAGGAAGAAGAAGAGAGGAGAGGAGGAAGAAAGGAAGAAAAAGAAGAAGGGGAGGTGAAGTTGCCGCTAGAACGGGATGAGGGGAATCACCCCTAGGATCGCCTCCTCTATGAAAAAAAAAAAACAAGACACTACAACTGCCTTAGATGATCGCTCAATTCTATCGGGTAACATATAAGGGAAAAGGAAAAGAATAAATATCCAAAAAATTGGGAAAATTGCAAATTCAACTCAGGAATCTTGCAAACCTCATAAATTTTGCCCTGGAGGCCCAAATCAACTGATTTCTTTTGCAACTTTTCAAACGTGAGATCCACTACAACCCCAATGCATAAAACATGCTATTTAGATTGTCTCATCTAATCAAAACACTAATCGCATCTTAATCACTAACTTAACTTAAATCACCACATGAGCACTTAACTTATCTCAATTAATTTAATGATATTGTTATCATGATACTTACTAGTTAATTTTGGTGTGGTTCATAACAATCTCACTCCCTTATAAGAATTTCGTCGTGAAATTCCTAAAAGAGAAAAGGAAACTTGTTACGCATCTCTGGCTCAAGCTCCCATGTAGCTTCCTCTAAGTTGTGGTTCCTCCACAAAACTTTCACTAATGGTATCTCGTGATTCTTAAGCTTCTTGATCCCCCGGTCAACTATCTGTATTGGTCCTTCAACATAGGACACATCTATTCTAAGTTGTACAGGTTCTGGGTCCACTATCTTCTTTGTACCAGGGTAACACTTCTTCAACATCGATACATGAAACACGTCATGTAGATTAGCCAACTCAGATGACAAATCCAACATGTAGGCTACAGGTCCAATCCTCTCAATGACAGGATATGGGCCCATAAACCTAGGAGTCAGTTTGCCTCTCTTACCAAACCTCAACATTCCTTTCCATGGTGAAACTTTCAAATACACTTCATCACCAACCTCAAACTCAAGAGGTCTACATATCTTCTCAGCATAACTTTTCTACCTGTCTTGTTCAGCTTTCAACTGTAATCTTTTTTTGTAGTTAAATCAACTATCTTTGGTCCAAGAATCTGCTTTTCACCCACCTCATACCAACATATGGGTGATCTACACTTTCTGACATACAAAGCTTCATACGGTGCCATACCAAGACTGGAATGGTGACTATTATTGTATGCAAACTCTATAAGGCTCAAGTGTTCTTCCCAACTTTCATTGAAATGCAAGACACATTCTCTCAGCATGTCCTCAAGAGTTTGAATAGTCCTCTCTGACTGACCATTCGTCTGCGGGTGAAAAGCTATACTGAATCTCAACTTTGTGCCTAAAGCACGATGCAACTGATTCCAAAACCTAGATGTGAACTTAGGATCTCTGTCTGATATAATTGAAACTGGGATACCGTGCAACCTGACTATCTCATCCACATATATCTTAGACAACTTTAGAACATCAAAGGTTGACTTAACAGGAAGAAAGTAAGCAGACTTAGTCAGTCTATCCACAATCACCCATATTAAGTCACAACCTCTAGGTGTCCTGGGCAACCCTATCACAAAATCCATTGCGATATGTTCCAATTTTCACTCTGGTATAGGAAGAGATTGCAAGGTACATGTAGGTTTCTGATGCTCAGCCTTAACCTACAGTGTACTCTACATATGAAGACTCGTAGCGAACTATGATCCCACCGTATAAGACTTAGCTGACACCCCGAGATAGCTAAGTTTGACTGTTGTCCTGGTGTGCTACAGGAAAACTGGCTCTCTGGCCTCGGCACTCCTATGGTGCCGTAAACTAGACTCCTCTTCTAACCTGAGCACACAGGTGGAGAGTCAAGCCGTGCCACCAGGATGTCTGGTTAGTGTTGGACACCTTTTTAGTACTTCAGTGCCACCATGACGTATGGTTAGTGTTGGACACTGTAAACTGCTCTCTAGTACCACCAGGACGTCTGGTTAGTGTTGGACACTACAAACTATACTCTCGTGCCACCAGGACGTCTGGTTAATGTTGGATATGAGTTTATGACCCCCCCCATGCACTGGACACTGCCAGGGTTAGGTCGTTTCACCCCTAAGGCGTAGACCTCTCAAAGAGGTTCTACGGTGTCAGGCCCTTAAGTCTATTATTTTATTAAACCTAGAAAACTCTTACTACATTGTACCTTTCCCTTGTGTATACTCGACTCTGGTACCTCTAGGGTACCGCGTCTATTTACTTGAGCTTTATAATACCACATACTGTACTTGCCGACAGTTTAAAATTCTTAAATATCAAAATTTCATGTCAACTTGGCACATATACACTAAATTCATGCAATTGAACGTCTTAATACACTGATAAGAGTAAATTACTCAACAATTGAGAAATCGTCAGTAGCATCTGTAATTTATCTGAAATTCCTTGAAAAACGTGCACATTAACCCAAATACTGGTTTGTGCATCACCCAACTCATTTAAGAGTTAACTGTTTATCATGACACAAATTATTAATAATAATTGAGGATTTCTAATAATATCTCAGAGAAATAGGCCAATTTGTATAAATATTAAACCATTCTCATTAAACATAGTAGAAAGCATGCAACTAGGGTTTTCATCTAACTTTCCATGTCATCATCATTTCCTTGAAATCGTGCATCTGATAAATTTCTAAAAGTTGTATTGCCTGGGTTTATACCCAAACCATATCATTATTGGTCGTGTGCTACTAATTTCAACATTCAACTTGAGTAATTTAGGTTTTGATTAACCATACAAATCCACTGGTCCAAACCACACTGATCAGATGATAAACTAAATGATATAAAAGCGTAAAGAAGAGGTTTGTGAAATAAAAAGTCAGGCGATGCCAAATACTGCACGACGCCTGATAACTGGTGTTATCTACGAAAAATACAAATTTAACCAAAAATTTCCAAACATGAGAGTTAAATCATGCTAGGTGAGTGAAATTCTACTCACAGTGGTTCAGGATGTCCGAATTCGTCCAGAAATGCGTCCAGAGCCTGTTTCCGGGCGATTTCTAGGTTGTCTTCAACCTTTGAATAGTTGTGTTCATGGTCCTGCTGTACAACAGCATGACGCTCAAGTTCCGATTGAAGAGCAGTACTCGATTGGGGACCAAATCGCAACTAGGGCTGCAGATTTACACTTGAATCACAAGGTCAGAGCTCAAGAGCAGCTCCCCTGCTGCTGGGTGCGCCCAAGGTGGCTTCCCTGACCGTGCACAGTAGCTTGCTGCTGCAGGCCAAGGTTGTAGGGCGGCTGGACTGCTAGGCGGGTAAAGGAGGAAGGAAATGGAGGAGGAAGAAGAAGAGAAGAAGAAGGGAGGTGAGCTGCTGGGAAACAGAGCTAGGCCAAGGATCGCCCGCTCCTTCTCTGTTACTCGTTTGCATAGCTATAGTACACTTCCTAAGAACGATCGTCCGAAAGAGATCAGGAAGAAAGAAAAGAAAAAGGGTTTATAAGCCAAAATTTTGGGAAAATTGCAGATTCAACCCAGGAATCTTGCAAACATCATAACTTTTGCCTCGAAGGCCCAAATCAACTGATTTCTTTTGCAACTTTTCAAGCAAAAGATCCACTACAACCCCAAGCCATGAAAACATGCTATTTATCTTGTCTCGGCTAATAAAAAACTAATTGCATCTTAAGCACTTAACTTAGCTTAATCAACATAATGATGTTGTCATCATGATACTTACTAGTTAGCTTTGGAGTGGGTCATAACAATCTCCATCCCTTACAAGAATTTTGTCTCGAAATTTCTAAAAGAGAAAAGGAAACTTGTTACGCATCTCAGACTCAAGCACCCACGTAGCTTCATCTAAGTTGTGGTTCCTCCATAGAACTTTCACTAATGGTATCTCGTGATTCTTGAGTTTCTTGATCCTTCGATCAACTATCTGTATTGGTCCTTCAACATAGGACACATCTGGTCTAAGTTGTGCAGGTTCTGGTTCAACTATCTTCTTTGTACCAGGGTAACACTTCTTCAGCATCGATACATGAAACACGTCATGTAGATTAGCCAACTCAGATGGAAAAACCAACCTGTAGGCTACAGGTCCAATCCTCTCAACAATAGGATATGTGCCCATAAACTTAGGAGTCAGTTTGCCTCTCTTGCCAAACCTCAACACTCATTTCTATGGTGAAACTTTAAAATACAATTCATCACCAACCTCAAACTCAAGAGGTCTACGTCTTTTCTCAGCGTAACTCTTCTGCCTGTCCTGTGCAGCTTTCAACTGTTCTCTGATCATTGTAATCTTTTTTGTAGTCAAATCAATTATCTCTGGTCCAAGAATCTTCTTTTCACCCACCTCATACCAACATATGGGTGATCTACACTTTCTGCCATACAAAGCTTCATACGGTGCCATACCAACACTGGAATGGTGACTATTGTTGTATGCAAACTCTATAAGGCTCAAGTATTCTTCCCAACTTCTACTGAAATGCAAGACACATGCTCTTAGTATGTCCTCAAGAGTCTGAATAGTTCTCTCTGACTGATAGGGATCCTAAGTTCACGTCCAAGTTTTGGAATCAGTTACATCGTGCTTTGGGGACAAAGTTGAGGTTCACTACAACTTTTCACCCACACACAGATGGTCAGTCAGAGAGGACCATTCAGACTCTTGAGGACATGCTGAGAGCATGTGTTTTGCATTTCAGTGGATGTTGGGAAGAACACTTAAGCCTTATAGAGTTTGCATACAACAATAGTTACCATTCCAGTCTTGGTATGGCCCCGTATGAAGATATGTATGGCAGAAAGTGTAGATCACATGTATGTTGGTACAAGGTGGGTGAAAAATATATTCTTGGACCAGAGATAGTGGATTTGACTACAAAAAGGATTATAGTGATCAGAGAATAGTTGAAAGCTGCACAGGATAGACAGAAGATTTACGCGGAGAAGAGACGTAGACCTCTTGAATTTGAGGTTGTTGATGAAGTATATTTGAAAGTTTTACCATGGAAAGGAGTGTTGAGGTTTGGCCACAGAGGCAAACTGACTCCTAGGTTTATGAGTCCATATCCTGTCATTGAGAGGATTGGACTTGTAGCCTATGGGTTGGATTTGCCATCCGAGTTGGCTAATTTACATGATGTGTTTCATGTATCGATGCTGAAGAAGTGTTAACCTGATACAGAGAAGATGGTAGACCCAGAACCTGCACAGCTTAGAACAGATGTGTCCTATGTTGAAGGACCAGTACAAATAGTTGATCGGAGGATCAAGAAACTCAAGAATCGAGAAATACCATTAGTGAAAGTTCTATGGAGGAACCACAACCTAAAAGAAGCCACGTGGGAGCTTGAGTCTGAGATGTGTAACAAGTTTCTTTTTCTCTTTTAGAAATTTCGGGATGAAATTTTTATAAGGGAGGGAGATTGTTATGACCCACACTAAAGATTAATTAGTAAGCATGATAATCACAACATTAATAAGTTAATTATGTTAATTAAGTTAAGTTAAGTACTCATAGATGCAATTAGTGTTTTGATCCAGAGTTACAGTCTAATTAGCATGTTTTCATGCCTTCAGATTGTAGAGGATCTCGCGCTGGTAACGTTGCAAAAAGAATAGATCACAACGGACCACCGAGGCAAAAGTTACGATACTTTTAAGATTCTGGGTCTTGGCTGCAATTTTTCCGGTAATTGATCTCTTATCCTTTTTCCTTTTGGGGTCGGTTACCCCTTTCCTTATCTCCTTCTTCACCCGAACGCAACCTGGGCGGCGCCCAAGTGCAGGCCCGATCGCAGCAGCTAGGGTGGAGACGCGACGGCTAATCAAGCACCCCTAGCTTCGGTTCAGCTGTGCTCCTCCTCCGCCACCTTCCTCTCCTTCTTCTTCCCCTTCTTTCCTTCTTCTTCCACCGTCCTGGCGGCGCCCCTGCCGCGCCCAACCTGCTGCGTTGCAGCACGGCCAACAACGCCCAGCGACCAGTAGCACCATCAGGAGCCAGCAGCACATCGTGCCTTGCTCCTTCCACCTTTCCCTCACCTTTCTCGCTTCAACCACCAAGGAACGGCGCCCAGCTGCGCCCCCATCTGCCCCAACGTGCAAAAATGGCCGGCCGACCACCACAGGGGCAGCAGAGGCCTGATTGAGCAAGAAAGGGGGAGGGCGGAGTGGTTCTTGGCTCCTAGGGCTTCGAGCAAGCTAGGTCGTCTCCTACTTCGCTCAACTGCAGCGCCCAGCCACCATGAGCAACGCCCACCTAGCTAGAGGTGGCGCCCCCAACCAGAGCAGAAGCAGCTGCTGTTCGGAGCAGCGATGACGGCCCCTGGGCGTGAGCAACAGCAACCAACTACGATGTTAAGCTCCATTCGCGAGATCCTTGTTCGAATCCATAGCTATAGCAATGAACGACGCCAAACCAAGGAGGTGTTTGTGTGTGCTTCTTTTAAAACAGGCTGAACCGAGGTTGAAGATGACCTGATGATGCCCGGAACAGGAGTTTGGATGCGTTTCCAGTGGAATCCGGAAGTTTCGAACCCCGGTGAGTAGAATCCCACTCCCCTTGGCAGGATCGAATAATGGAAAGTTTCGGTTACATGCAGTGTTAGTGTTTACTCTAGTGCCGGGCAACGCACCGCTCGAGTATTAATTTGCACGTTTAAATTATTAATGCTTGCTCAACGCTAATTAGTTGAATGATATGTGCGATGTGATTTAGTGAAATTACACGATTGATCGAAACCAAATTTACTATGTTAAATGTTGAAACCAGTAGCGCACGACCATTAATCGGGCAGTTTGAACTCAAACTGCACGATTTTAGTAATTCAATTGATCCACGATTACAAAGAAATGACGACTATATGAAAAATATTCAAAGAAAATCTAGTTGCACGCTTTAGGTCATATTTAGCGTGAATGATTTAATATCTACTCAAATTGACACGCTTCTCGAAGATATTATTAGAAATTCCCGATTATTAATAATAATACGTGCCATGACAATAATTTAACTCTTATTTAAGCTATGAGATGCTCAACTCAAGAAATCATTTAAAATCTCAATTAATATTAATAATTTGTGTCATGATGAGTAATTATAAACTTAATCAAGTTATGTGATGCATAATTTAAGATTAGGTTTGTTGCGCATGTTTATATATTAAATCTTGCCAAGACAAGTAAATTAATCTTTAACTTGAGTTATGTGATGCACAAACCAGGACTGTGCACGTTTTTCGAGGAATTTCAGAAAATTTATAGATGCTACCGACGATTTCTCATATGTCGAGTAATTTACTCTTATTAGTGCATTAAGATGTTTAATTGCATGATTTCAGCGTATATGTGTCAAGTTGACATGAATTCTATTTATTCAAGAATTTTAGTTTGCATGCATGCATAATAATGTTGATTTCTCAGTAAATTACAAGTGAACATGTATTTAGTTTATTTAAGAACTTGAAATCTGCCTGCGTGCTTAATATGTCGAATCTCTCAGCATTTGCAATGCTTGAATAAACTGCTCTGTCAAATTTAGAATGATATTCATGTTGTGTTGTAAAGTTCAAGTAAATAGACATAGTACCATAGAGATACCAAAGCCAAGAATATGTAAGAGAGAAATGCAATGTAGTAAGAGCTTTTTTAGAATAATAAAATAATAGATTAAGGGCCCTGACACCGTAGAATCCCTTCAAGAGGTCTGCACCTTAGGGATGAAACGATCTAACACTGATAGCGTCTAGTATACAGAGGTCGGAATGCACTGTTATGACCCACACTAAAGATTAACTAGTAAGTATGATAATCACAACATTAATAAGTTAATTATGTTAATTAAGTTAAGTACTCATAGATGCAATTATTGTTTTGATCTAGAGTTACATTCTAGTTAGCATGTTTTCATGCCTTCAGCTTGTAGAGGATCTTGTGCTTGAAACGTTGCAAAAAGAATCGATCGAAACAGACCACCGAGGCAAAAGTTATGATACTTTTAAGATTCTGGGTCTTGGCTGCAATTTTTCCAGTAATTGATCTTTTATCCTTTTTCCTTTGGGGGTCGGTTACCCCTTTCCTTATCTCCTTCTTCACCCGAATGCAACCTGGGTGGCACCCAAGTGCATGCCCGATCACAGCAACTAGGGTGGAGACGCGACGGTCGATCAAGCACCCCTAGCTTTGGTTCAGCTGTGCTCCTCCTCTGCCACATTCCTCTCCTTCTTCCCCTTCTTTCCTTCTTCTTCCACCGTTTTGGCGGCGCCCCAGTCGCGCCCAAACTACTGCGTTGCAGCACGACCAACAACGTCCAGCGACCAGCAGCACCATCAGGAGCCAGCAACACATCGTGCCTTGCTCCTTCCACCTTTCCCTCACCTTTCTCGCTTCAACCACCAAGGAACGGCACCCAGTTGCGCCCCCATCTGCCCCAATGTGCAAAAATGGTCGGCCGACCACCAAAGGGGCAGCAGCGGCCTGATCGAGCAAGAAAGAGGGAGGGTGGAGCGGTTCTTGGCTCCTAGGGCTTCGAGCAAGTTAGGTCGTCTCCTACCTCGCTCAACTGCAGCGCCCAGCCACCATGAGCAACGCCCACCTAGCTAGGGGCGGAGCCCCCAACCAAAGCAGCAACGACTGCTGTTCGGAGCAGCGACGACGGCCCCTGGGCATGAGCAACAGCAACCACCGACGATGTTAAGCTCCATTCGCGAGGTCCTTGTTCGAATCCATAGCTATCGCAATGAATGACGCCAAACCAAGGAGGTGTTTTTGTGTGCTTCGTTCAAACCAGGCTGAACCGAGGTTGAAGATGACCTGATGATGCTCAGAAACAGGAGTTTGGACGTGTTTCTAGTCGAATTCGGACGTTTCGAACCCCGGTGAGTAGAATCCCACTCCCCTTCGCACGATTTAACTCGAATAATCATAAGTTTCAGTTAATGCAGTGTTATTCACAGATGTCAGTGTTTACTCAGGTGTCAGGCAACGCTGGCACTGCTCGACTACGAATTTGCACGTTTAAATTATTAACGCTTGCTCGACACTAATTAGTTGACTGATATGTGCGATGTGATTTAGTGAAATTACACGATTGATCGAAACCAAATTTACTCTGTTAAATGTTAAAACCAGTAGCGCACGGCCAGTAACTGGACAGTTTGGGTATAAACCCAAACTGCACGATTTAGTAATTCAATTGATGCATGGTTACAAAGAAATAACGAAGATATGAAAATTTTTTAAAGAAAACCTAGTTGCACGCTTTAGGTCATATTTAGTGTGAATGATTTAATATCTACTCAAATTGACACGCTTCTCAAAGATATTATTAGAAATTCCCAATTATTAATAATAATTCGTGCAATGACAATAATTTAACTCTTATTTGAGTTATGAGATGCTCAATTCAAGAAATCATTTGAAATCTTAATTAATATTAATAATTTGTGTCATGATGAGTAATTATAAACTTAATCAAGTTATGTGATGCATAATTTAAGATTAGGGTTGATGCGCATGTTTATATATTAAATCTTGCCATGACAAGTAAATTAATCTTTAACTGAGTTATGTGATGCACAAACCAGGACTAGGGTTAATGTGCACATTTTTCGAGGAATTTCAGAAAATGTACAGATGCTACCGAAAATTTCTCATATGTCAAGTAATTTACTCTTATTAGTGCATTAAGATGTTTAATTGCATGATTTCAACGTATATGTGCCAAGTTGACATGAATTCTATTTATTTAAGAATTTTAGTCTACCTGCATGCATAATAATGTTGATTTCTCAGTAAATTACAAGTGGACATGTATTTAGTTTATTTAAGAATTTGAAATCTTCCTGCATGCTTAATATGTCGAATCTCTCAGCATTTGCAATGCTTGAATAAACTACTCTATCAAATTTAGAATGATATTCATGCTGTGTTGTAAAGTTCAAGTAAATAAACATGGTACCATAGAGATACCAAAGCCAAGAATATGTAAGAGAGATGCAATGTAGTAAGAGCTTTTCTAGAATAATAAAATAATAGATTAAGGGCCCTGACACCGTAGAATCCCTTCAAGAGGTCTGTACCTTAGGGATGAAACAACCTAACCCTGACTGCGTCCAGTATACGGGGGTCGGAACGCACCCATAGAGCGTGTGGGGGAGACGAAGCCCTTGAGGAAGTCTCCTAAGAAAAGATAGGTTATCCAACATGAACCGGACGTCCCGGTGGTAACCCAGAGGTACCCACAGAGCGTACCAAGTTTGCAGTGTCCAACATTAACTAGACGTCCTGGTGGCACTAGAGTATAGAAAAGTGTGTCCAATATTAACCAAACATCCTGGTGGCATGGCTTGAGTCTCCGCCTGTGTGCTCAGGTTAGAGGAGGAGTCCAGTTTACGACACCATAGGAGTGTCGAGGCCAGAGAGCCAGTTTTCCTGTAGCAGACCAGAACAACAGTCAGACTTAGCTATCCCGGGGTGTCAGCTAAGTCTTGTACGGTGGGATCGTAGTTTGCTACGAGTATTCATATGTAGAGTACACTGCATATGATCAAGACATAAGATAAAATATGTTCATATAGGTTCACAAAGTTTCTTATAAGTTAAAGAGTTAAGAAAGATTTGAGTTTAGATTTGTATCAATTGTTTTTTAAATGAAATGTTGATAATCCATGTTATTTAATTGTAACTATAGCTTGCAGCGGTTGTTATTTTAACGAGTTGTTGATATTTCTTGATATTTAAACTATATTGTTTTAGATCTACTCAGTGTAGTATTTCTTGCATATTATTCCAATTAATAATCATAAAATGAGTTATCTGCGATGGTTGGGTGAAATTCTATTCATTGAGCCAGTAGCTCACCAACCTACTGAAACATTTTTTAGGTCAACGTCAACACAAGGAAGCTGAAGGATCGTATCACCCAGACGCTTAGAAGGTAGTGTTTAGTTAGGTTTAGAGGTCTCTTGAACCTTTCCCCTCGGTCCTTGGGTGTATGGTGAGATAGAGAGGATGTTATGTAATATGTAGCTTAAATTTACAGTTATCTGTTGTGCTTCATATCTCGAATAGAATAGTGTAATATGACATGTAAGTTTGGTTTTCCTCCTAATAGGGTTAATGGTAAGTTACTTCCGTAGTTTTATTTCAATTCGATGTTATTCGAGTTTTATGGCTTTCTTTTAAGTTGAATTTAAGTGATCAAGTAAAGAAAAGTTAAGAGTAGTTTACTGAGGGTGACTCCCCAATCTTCAGGGTCATTATAGATGGCTCGGGGATTGGGGCGTCACAAGTAATTTGGTATCAGAGCATAGGTTGAGTACATGGGAACTCTAAGTCAAGGTCTGGGGACGACAAGAGACTAATAGGATTAGGATTTAGGTGTCTTCCTTCGAACTTCAATTTTTTATCAGGAAGTGTTCTGTTATACTATTGCAGATGGAAGGAAGAGGACGTGGTCACGAGAACCAAGTAGAGAGCTTAGGCTGAGTCATCAAGGACCATTAGGATAGAAAGATAGAGTTATAAGTGTGTAGATAGGAAGTGATGTGTCTTTAGCTCTGGGAGGTCTGAATATTTAGATACCTACCAAAGCTGTTGTGACTCCCCGATCCCCGTGTCATCTCTAATGACCCCGAAGACCAGGGAGTCACCCTCGGTAAACCACTCTTAACTTTTTCTTTACTTGATCACTTAAAAATTTATTTAAAAGAAATCTTATGAATTGAAATAAACTAAAATCTTACTAAACTGCGGAAACAAACTTACTGGTTCTAAATCTTGAAAGATACCACAGAGTTTAAACAACATATTACATCTTACTAGCGGAATATAAAGTACAACCGTTAATTGAAAACTAAGCTATAGATTACTTTACGTTCTCTCTTTCTACCACACCATGTCCTAAGGACTGAGGAGAAAGGACTAAGATCCCTATAAACCTAACTAAACACTACCTTCTAAGCGTCTAGGTGATACGATCCTTCAGCTTCCTCGTGCTGAAACTGACCTGAAAAATGGTTCAGTAGGTTGGTGAGCTACTGGCTCAGTAAATAGAATTTCACCCAACCATCGCAGATAACTCATTTATGTTTATTAATTGGAATAATATGCAAGAAATACTACACTGAGCAGGTCTAAAAGAATATAGCTTAAATATCAGGAAATATCAACATCTCATTAAAATAACAACTGTTGTAAGCTATAGTTATAGTTAAATAACATGGATTATCAACATTTCATTTAAAGAACAACTGATACGAATCTAAACTATCTTTCTTAACTCTTTAACTTATAAGAAATTCTGTGAACCTATATGAACATATTTTATCTTATGTCCTGATCATATGTAGTGTACTCTACATATGAAGACTCGTAGTGAACTACGATCCCACCGTACAAGACTTAGCCGACACCCCGGGATAGCTAAGTCTGATTGTTGTCCTGGTCTGCTATAGGAAAACTGGCTCTCTGGCCTCGACAATCCTATGGTGTCGTAAACTGGACTCCTCCTCTAACCGGAGCACATAGGCAGAGAGTCAAGCCGTGCCACCCGGACGTCTGGTTAGTGTTGGACACGTTTTTCTGTACTCTAGTGCCACTAGGACGTCTGGTTAGTGTTGGACACTGTAAACTGCTCTCTAGTGCCACCAGGACGTCTGGTTAGTGTTGGACACTACAAACTGTACTCTCGTGCCACCAGGACGTCTGGTTAATGTTGGACACAAGTTTTCGACCACCCGGAGTACTGGACACTTCCAGGGTTAGGTTGTTTCACCCCTAAGGCGCAGACCTCTCAAAGGGGTTCTACGGTGTCAGGGCCCTTAAGTCTATTATTTTATTAAACCTAGAAAACTCTTACTACATTGTACCTTTCCCTTGTGTATACTCGACTCTGGTACTTCTAGGGTACTGCGTCTATTTACTTGAGCTTTATAATATAACATATTGTACTTCCCGACAGTTTAAAATTCTTAAATATCAAAATTTCATGTCAACTTGGCACATATACACTAAATTCATGCAATTGAACGTCTTAATACATTGATAAGAGTAAATTACTCAACATTGAGAAATCGTGAGTAGCATATGTAATTTATCTGAAATTCCTCGAGAAACGTGCACATTAACCCAAAATCCTGGTTTGAGCATCACCCAACTCAATTAAGAGTTAATTATTTATCATGACACAAATTATTATTAATAATTGAGGATTTCTAATAATATCTCAGAGAAACGAGCCAATTAGTGTAAATATTAAACCACTCTCATTAAACATAGTAGAAAGCATGCAACTAGGGTTTTCATCTAACTTTCCATGTCATCATCATTTCCTTGAAATTGTGCATCTGATAAATTTCTAAAATCTGTATTGCCTGGGTTTATACCCAAACCATACCATTATTGGTCGTGTGCTACTGATTTCAACATTCAAACTGAGCAATTTAGACTCCGATTAGCCATGCAATTCCACTGGTCTAAACCACACTGATGAGATGATAAACTAGATCATATAAAAGTGTAAAGAAGCGATTTATGAAATAAAAAGTCAGGCAATGCCAAATACTACCCAACACCTGATAACTGCTGTTATCAGTGAAAAATACACAATTAACCAAAAATTTCCGATTTCCAGAGTTAAATCTAGCATGGTGAGTGAAATTTTACTCATAGTGGTTCGAAATGTCCAAATTCGTCTGGAAATGCGTCAAGAGCCTGTTTCCGGGCAATTTCTAGGTTGTCTTCAACCTTTGGATACTTTGTTTTTGGCCTATTGCAAACAGAAACCTTACATTCAAGCACAGGTTGACGGAAAGAGCCCAATTGGCGATTGAATCATGGCGGAAAGCTGCGAACCTTGCTTGGTCCTCAAAATCGGAGCTCAAGAGCAGCTCCTCTGATGTTGGGTGCGCCCACAGTGGCTCCCTGGTTGCTGTCATATGCAGCAGCTAGCTGCAGGGCATCGTCCGCCCAAGCTACTAGGGCAACTGGTTGCTAGGCGGGAAAAGTGGAGGGAGGAAATGGAGGAGGAAGAAGAAGGGAGGAAGGGAGGCGAGCTGCTGGGAAACAGAGCTAGGATAAGGATCGCTCGCTCCTTCTCTGTTGCTCATTTGTACAGCTACAGTACACCGCCTAAGAAAGATCGTCCGAAAGAGATAAGGAAGAAAGAAAAGAAAAAGGGTTTATAAGCCAAAATTTTCGGAAAATTGCATATTCAACCTAGGAATCTTGCAACCCTCATAACTTTTGCCTCGAAGGCCCAAATCAAATGATTTCTTTTGCAACTTTTCAAGCGCGAGATCCACTATAACCCCAAGGCATGAAAACATGCTATTTAGCTTGTCTCAGCTAATAAAAAACTAATCGCATCTTAAGCACTTAACTTAGCTTAATCAACATAATGATGTTGTTATCATGATACTTACTAGTTAGCTTTGGAGTGGGTCATAAAATTCTCCCTCCCTTATAAGAATTTCATCCCGAAATTCCTAAAAGAGAAAAGGAAACTTGGTATGTATCTCAGACTCAAGCTCCCACATAGCTTCCTCTAAGTTGTGGTTCCTCTATAGAACTTTCACTAATGGTATCTCGTGATTCTTGAGTTTCTTGATCCTTCGATCAACTATTTGTACTGGTCCCTCAACATAGGACACATCTGGTCTGAGCTGTGCAGGTTCTGGGTCCACTATCTTCTCTGTACCAGGGTAACACTTCTTCATCATCGATACATGAAACACGTCATGTAGATTAGCCAACTCAGATGGCAAATCCAACCTGTAGGCTACAAGTCCAATCCTCTCAACTATTGCAGATGGCAGAAAGAGGACATGGTCATGAGGACCAAGCTGAGAGCCACTTTGGACCTGATCCTCAAGAAACATTATGTAAATTCTCGCTACCTCATCCACTTCCTCACCACCACCTGGACCCATCTCCTGAGGATCAGGTCCAAAGTGGCTCTCAGCTTGGTCCTCATGACCACGTCCTCTTTCTGTCATCTGCAATAGTTGAGAGGATTGGACCTGTAGCCTACAGGTTGGATTTGCCATCTAAGTTGGGTAATCTACATGACGTGTTTCATGTATCGATGCTAAAGAAGTTTTACCCTGGTACAGAGAAGATAGTGGACCCAGAACCTGCACAGCTCAGACCAGATGTGTCCTATGTTGAGGGACCAGTACAGATAGTTGATCGGAGGATCAAGAAACTCAAGAATCATGAGATACCATTAGTGAAAGTTCTGTGGAGGAACCACAACTTAAAGGAAGCTACGTAGGAGCTTGAGTCTGAGATGTGTAACAAGTTTTCTTTTCTCTTTTAGCAATTTCGGGACGAAATTCTTATAAGGGAGGGAGATTGTTATGACCCATTCCAAAGCTAACTAGTAAGTATCATGATAACAACATCATTATGTTGATTAAGCTAAGTTAAGTGCTTAAGATGCGATTAGTTTTTTTATTAGCTGAGACAAGCTAATTGGCATGTTTTTATGCCTTGAGGTTGTAGAGGATCTTGCGCTTGAAAAGTTGCAAAAGAAAACGCTTGATTTGGACCTACGAGGTGAAAGTTATGACTTCTTCAATTTTTGGGGTCGAATTTGCAATTTTTCCAAATTTCTGGCTATTTATTCCTTTCCATTTCCCTTATCTGTTACCCGATAGAATTGAGCGATCGTCTAAGGCGGCTGTAGCGGCTTGTTTTTTTTTTTTGAGATAGAGGAGACGATCTGAGGGGTGATTCCCCTTAGCCCGTTCCAGCGGCAACTTCACCTCCCCATCTTCTTTTTCTTCCTCTCCTCTCTTCTTCTTCCTCCCTCCACTCTTCCCGCCTAGCAGCTTGGGCGGCCAGCGCCCTACAACTAGCTGTTGCGTACAGCAGCAACCAGGGAGCCATTGTGGGCGCACCCAGCAGTAGAGGAGCTGCTATTGAGCTCCGATTTTGAGGACCAAGCAAGGTTCACAGCTTCCCGCCATGATTCAGCCACCAATTGGGCTCCTTCCGTCAACCTATGCTTGAACGTAAGGTTTTTGTTTGCAACATGCCAAAACCAGAGTATCCAAAGGTTGAAGACAACCTAGAAATCGTCCGGAAACAGACTCTGGATGCATTTTCAGACGAATTCGGACATCTCGAACCACTGTGAGTAGAATTTCACTCACCTAGCATGATATAACTTTGGTATTCGAAAATTTTTGGTTAAATTTGCATTTTTCGCCGATAACAACAGTTATTAGGTATCGTGCAGTATTTGGCGTCACCCGACTTTTTATTTCACAAATCACTTCTTTACACTTTTATATGATTTAGTTTATCATCTGATCAGTGTGGTTTGGACCAGTGGAATTATATGGTTAGTCGAAACCTAAATTGCTCAGGTTGAATGTTGAAATCAGTAGCACATGACCAATAACGGTATAGTTTGGGTATAAACCCAGGTAGTACAACTTTTAGAAATTTATCAGATGCACGATTTCAAGGAAATGACGATGACATGGAAAGTTAGATGAAAACCCTAGTTGCATGCTTTCTACTATGTTTAATGAGAATGGTTTAATATTTATACAATTTGGCCCGTTTCTCTGAGATATTATTAGAAATCCTCAATTATTATTAATAATTTGTGTCATGATAAATAGTTAACTCTTAATTGAATTGGTGATGCACAAACCAGGATTTGGGTTAATGTGCACGTTTTTTGAGGAATTTCAGATAAATTACAGATGCTACTGATGATTTCTCCATTGTTGAGTAATTTACTCTTATCAGTGTATTAAGAGGTTCAATTGCATGAATTTAGTGTATATGTGCCAAGTTGACATGAAATTTTGATATTTAAGAATTTTAAACTGTCGACAAGTACAATATGTGGTATTATAAAGTTCAAGTAAATAGACGCGGTACCCTAGAGATACTAGAGTCGAGTATACACAAGGAAAAGGTACAATGTAGTAAGAGTTTTCTAGGTTTAATACAATAATAGACTTAAGGGCTCTGACACCGTAGAACCCCTTTGAGAGGTCTGCGCCTTAGGGGTGAAACGACCTAACCCTAGAAGTGTCCAGTACTCCGGGGGGGTCGAAAACTTGTGTCCAACATTAACCAGACGTCCTGGTGGCACGAGAGTACAATTTGTAGTGTCCAACACTAACCAGACATCTTGGTGATACTAGAGAGCAGTTTACAATGTCCAACACTAACCAGATGTCCTGATGGCACTGGAGTACAGAAAAGTGTGTCCAACACTAACCAGACGTCCTGGTGGCACGGCTTGACTCTCCGCTTGTGTGCTCAGGTTAGAGGAGGAGTCCAGTTTACGTCACCATAGGAGTGTCGAGGCCAGAGAGCCAGTTTTCCTGTAGCAGACCAGGACAACAGTCAGACTTAGCTATCCCGGGGTGTCGACTAAGTCTTGTACGGTGGGATCGTAGTTCGCTATAAGTCTTCATATGTAGAGTACACTTCATATGATCAGGGCATAAGATAAAATATGTTCATATAGGTTCACAAAATTTCTTATAAGTTAAAGAGTTAAGAAAGATGGAGTTTAGATTAGTATCAGTTGTTCTTTAAATGAAATGTTGATAATTTCTGTTATTTAACTGTAACTATAGCTTGCAGTAGTTATTATTTTAATGAGATGTTGATATTTCCTTATATTTAAGCTATATTGTTTTAGACTTTCTCAATGTAGTATTTCTTGCATATTATTCCAATTAATAAACATAAATGAGTTGTCTGCGATGGTTGGGTGAAATTCTATTCACTGAGCCAGTAGCTCACCAACCTTCTGAAACATTTTTTAGGTCAGCGTCAGCACGAGGAAGCTAAAGGATCGTATCACCAGACGCTTAGAAGGTAGTGTTTAGTTAGGTTTAGAGGTCTCTTAGTCCTTTCCCCTCGGTGCTTGGGACATGGTGTGGTAGAAAGAGAGAGAATGTAAAGTAATCTGTAGGTTAGTTTTCAATTAACTATTGTACTTTATATTCCGCAAGTAAGATGTAATATGTTGTTTAAACTTTGTGGTATCTTTCAAGATTTAGAAATAGTAAGTTTGTTTCTGCAGTTTAGTAAGATTTCAATTTATTTCAAGTCATAAGATTTCTTTTAAATAAATTTTTAAGTGATCAAGTAAAGAAAAAGTTAAGAGTGGTTTACCGAGGGTGACTCCCTGGTCTTTGGGGTCATTAGAGATGGCACGGGGATCGAGGCGTCACAACCGTTTTGGTATCAGAGCATAGGTTGAGTACATAGCTACTCTAAGTCAAGGTCAGGGGACGATAAGAGACCAATAGGATTAGGACTTTGGTGTCTTCTTTCTAACTGTAATTTTCTAACATGAAATGTTCTGTTATACTATTGCAGATGGCAGATAGAGGACGTGGTCATGAGGACCAAGTTGAGCGCCACTTTGGACATGATCCTCAGGAGATGGGTTCAGGTGGTGGTGAAGAAGTGGATGAGGTAGCGAGAATGTACAAAATGTTTCTTGAGACCAAGGAAAAATATAAGTCGGATAGACAAGCTTCTACCTCAAATAGCAAGGATTTGATGAGATCCTATGAACTGGTTAAGAAACTTTGAGGTACTGAGTTCACTGGAACAACGGGCCCCACAGTGGAAAATGAATGGTTGAGGCAGATTGAGAAAGTGTTCCGTCTGATGGAGCTGTCTGAGGAAAGACAAATCAATCATGCAGTTTATTTACTTAAAGGTGATGCAGAACTATGGTGGCGTGGAGTGGAAGATAAAAGGAGAAACACGGTATTGACTTGGAAGGATTTTGTTGATGACTTCCATCGTAAGTACTACCCACCTACCTTTTTGAGTGAGAAGATAAGACAACTGCAGAACATCAGATAAGGCAATATGTCAGTGGGAGAGTATGAAGCACATTTCACCAGGTTGGTAAAATTCTACCCACAGCTCGTCCCAAACGATGTGGAAAAGTGTAGAAGGTTCCAGGAGGGATTGAGGCCCGAAATCCAGCATATTGTATCTGTAATTGGCAAAAGAAAAAGAGAGAACTTCAAAGAGTTTCTTGAGGCAGCGAGACATATAGAAGAGTAAGTTAACATTGATAAGCAGACTGAGAGTAAGAAAAGATATGGAGACGTTATTGGAAGGGGACAAAACAGTGGTGGATACAGAGGTGGTGGTGGTTTCTTTTCAAATATAGGACGAGGACTTGGCTGTTTTGGTAGACAAGGATCTAGTTTTTCATCAAGTGGATGGAGACCCAATTCTAGAAGATGGGGTATACAGTCTACATGGACACCTCAAACTAGGCCTTCTGGATCATCGATTTCAGTGACAGGTCTGCCAAGAAAAGAGGTACCGAGATGTGGTATCTGTGGGAAGTCACACTCTGGTCGGCGTTGGAGTGCAGATGTTCAGGGTTGTTATGTCTGCGGACAGGTGGGACACTTTAGAAGGAATTGCCCCCAGTTACAACAGTCAGCATCACAGGGTTCCCAGTCATAGTACCAAAATGTCCTGAGACAGGCTCCAACTAGAGGACCCGGTTCCTCTATAGCTTCAGGTTCCCGAGGTGGTGCAGCACCCAGTGCTAGGGAAGGACAACGAGGACATCGCAGGAGAGGAAGAGCTTCAGGATGTTTCTTTTCTTTGACACCACAAGAAGGTATAGTTTCTTCTCGAGTAATTATAGGAGAAATGCTTTTCTTTAATAGCATGTCAGTTGCAGTTTTGATAGATCTAGGTGCCATTCACTCATTTATACAATGTTCTTTAGCTTGCGAGCTTAACCTAATAACACAAGAATTACCAATTGAGTTGTTGTTGAGAGTTCCATTAGGTGAAGCGACAGTGTTGACGGAGTTTTCTCCCGGATGTTTGTTGACCTTTGGTGGTTACACCATCACGGTTAATCTAATACCCCTAGATGTTAACATGTTTCATGTTATCTTGGGTATGGATTGCCTAGAGACGTATAGAGTTCAACTTGACTATTGGAAGAAGGAGGTTGTCTTTCAACATGGTGAATTTTTTATGTCTAAGTTCAACTTCCACATTTCTACTAGCATATCTCTCTTGTAACATGCCATGGAGAATACATCAGTTGTTGAACTTGACTTCCTGCTCAGAGCATATGCTACCACATTCGCTTTACCAGGATGATAATATATCGTCACATCGTAATCCTTAATCAATTCTAACCATCTTCGTTGTCTAAGATTCAGATCCTTCTGGGTGAAAATATATTTCAAGCTCTTATGATCTGTAAACACTTGGCACGTCTCACCATAAAGATAGTGACGCCATGTCTTAAGAGCATGAACTACTGCAACTAGCTCCAGATCATGTGTCGGGTAATTCTCCTCATTCTTCTTAAGCTGTCTAGATGCATAAGCTACTACTTTGCCTTCTTACATCAACACACAACCTAAACCTCTCCTGGAAGCATCACAAAATACTGTATAGCTTTTAACTGCCTCGGGCAGAATCAACACTGGTGTTGTAGTCAACCTCTTCTTCAAGATCTGAAAACTCTTCTCATAGTTATTTGACCAGATAAATGATGCATTCTTTCTCGTTAAGCGTGTCAGAGGTGACACTATAACACTGAAGTTCTGGATAAACCTTCTGTAGTAACCTGCCAATCCTAAGAAGCTTCTAATCTTAGTAGGAGTCTTAGGCTGCTCCCACTGTAGAACAGACTCGACTTTCTTAGGGTCAACACTTACTCCATCTCCTGAGATGACATGTCTAAGAAAAAACACCTCTACTAACTAGAACTTACAGTTACTGAACTTAGTGTATAATTGATGTTGTCTCAACAACTGTAATGCTATCCTCAGATGTTGCTCATGCTGCTCATCATCTCTGGAATAAATCAGAATGTCATCTATGAAAACCACTATGAACTGATCCAAGAACGGCTTGAAAATTCGGTTCATCATATCCATGAAAGCTGCTGGGGCATAAGTTAGTCCAAATGACATGACCATAAACTCATAATGTCGATATCTTGTTCTGAAAGCCGACTTAGGAATATCTAAAGCCTTTATCCTCGACTGATGGTATCCATATCTCAAATCTATCTTCGAAAAGATCGTCGCTCCACGCAACTGATCAAACAAGTCATCTATCCTTGGCAGCAGGTACTTATTCTTGATAGTGATCTTATTCAATTGTCTGTAGTCTATACATAATCTCATAGTACCATATTTCTTCTTCACAAACAAGACTGGAGCTCCCTATGGTGAAGAACTAGGTCAAATTAAACCCTTATCCAGTAATTCTTGTAACTGGATCTTAAGTTCCTTCAACTCTGCAGGTGACATTCTGTAAGCTGGCAGCGCTATAGGTTGACTACTTGGAAACACCTGGATCTCAAAGTCTATAAATCTTTCAGGAGGTAAACTTGAAAACTCATCTGGAAAACATCTGGGAACTCACAGACCACTGGCACATCCTATAGACTGACTGTGCTCTTCTCTGCTCTGGTATCTACTACATGTGCCAAGAACGCCTCACAACCTTTCTGCAACATCTTATCATCTACAATAGTTGATATGATACACGTAGGTAAGACTTTCCTGTTTCCAGAAAAGATACAAGAAAATCCACCATGTTGAAAGACAGCTTCCTTTTTCCAACAGTCGAGCTGAACTCGATACGTCTCTAAGCAATCCATACCTAAGATAACTTGAAACGTGTTAACATCTAGGGGTATTAGATTAACCGCGATGGTGTAACCACCAAAGGTCAACAAACATCCGGGACAAAACTCCGTCAACACTGTCAGTTCACCTAACGAAACCCTCAACAACAACTCAATTGGTAATTCTTGTGTTAACAGGTTAAGCTCGCAAACTAAAGAATGTTGTATAAACGAGTGAGTCGCACCCAGATCTATCAAAACTGTAACTGACATGATATTAAAGAAAAACATTTCTCATGTAATTACTCGAGAAGAAACAATACCTTCTTGTGGTGTCAGAGAGAAGAAGTGTCCTGAAGCTTTCCTCTTCCACGGTGTCCACGTTGTCCTTCCCTAGCACTAGGTGCTGCACCACCTCGAGAACCTGAAGCTACAGAGGAACCGGGTCCTCCAGCTGGAGCTTGTCTCGGGACATTCGGGTACTGTGACTGGGAACCATGTGATGCTGACTGCTGTAATGGGGGAAATTCCTTCTAAACTGTCCCACCTGTCTGTAGACATAACAACCCTGAACATCTGCACCCCAACACTGACCAGAGTGCGACTTCCCACAGATATCACATCTCGGTACCTCTTTCCTTGGCGGACCTGTCACTGAAATCGATGATCCAGAAGGCCTAGTTGGAGGTGTCCATGTAGACTGTATACCCCATCTTCCGGAATTGGGTCTCCCTCCACTTGATGAAAAACTAGATCCTTGTCTACCAAAATAGCCATGTCCTTGTCCTATCTTTGAAAAGAAACCACCACCGCCTCTGTATCCACCACTGCTTTGTCCCCTTCTAATAAAGTCTCCATATGTTTTCTTACTCTCAGTCTGCTTATCAATGTTAACTGACTCTTCTACACGTCTCGCTGCCTCAAGAAACTCTCCAAAGTTCTCTCTTTTTCTTCTGCCAATTACATATACAATATGCCGGATTTCGGGCCTCAATCCCTCCTGGAACCTTCTACACTTTTCCACATCGTTTGGGACGAGCTGTGGGCAGAAGTTTACCAATCTGGTGAAATGTGCTTCATACTCTCCCACTGACATATTGCCTTGTCTGATGTTCTGCAGTTGTCTTATCTTCTCACTCAGAAAGGTAGGTGGGTAGTACTTAAGATGGAATTCATCAACAAAATCCTTCAAAGTCAGTACCGTGTTTCTCCTTTTATCTTCCACTCCACGCCACTAGAGTTTTGCATCACCTTTAAGCAAATAAACTACGTGATTGATTTGTCTTTCCTCAGAAAGCTCCATCAGATGGAACACTTTCTCTAACTGTCTCAGCCATTCATCTCCCACTGCAGGGTCCATTGTTCCATTGAACTCAGTACCTCCAAGCTTCTTAACCAGCTCATAGGATCTCATCAGGTCCTTGCTGCTCGAGGTAGAAGCTCGCCTCTCCATCTTATACTTTTCCCTAGTCTCAAGAAACATTATGTACATTCTCTCTACCTCATCCACTTCCTCACCCCCCACCTGGACCCATCTCCTGAGGATCAAGTCCAAAGTGTATCTCAGCTTGGTCCTCATGACCACGTCCTCTTTCTTCCATCTGTAATAGTTGAGAGGATTGGACCTGTAGCCTACATGTTGGATTTGCCATCTGAGTTGGATAATCTACATGACATGTTTCATGTATCGATGTTGAAGAAGTGTTACCCTGGTACAGAGAAGATAGTGGACCCAAAACATGCATAGCTCAGACCAGATGTGTCCTATGTTGAGGGACCAGTACAGATAGTTGATCGGAGGATCAAGAAACTCAAGAATTGTGAGATACCATTAGTGAAAGTTATGTGGATGAACCACAACTTAGAGGAAGCTACGTGGGAGCTTGAGTCTGAGATGTGTAACAAGTTTCTTTTTCTTTTTAGCAATTTCGGGACAAAATTCTTATAAGGGAGGGAGATTGTTATGACCCACTCCAAAGCTAACTAGTAGGTATCATGATAACAACATCATTATGTTGATTAAGCTAAGTTAAGTGCTTAAGATGTGATTAGTCTTTTTATTAGCTGAGACAAGATAATTGGCATGTTTTTATGCCTTGAGGTTGTAGAGGATCTCGCGCTTGAAAAGTTGCAAAAGAAAACATTTGATTTGGACCTACGAGGCGAAAGTTATAACTTTTTCAATTTTCGGGGTTGAATTTGCAATTTCCCAAATTTTTGGCTATTTATTCTTTTTCCTTTCCCTTATCTGTTACCCAATAGAATTGAGCGATCGTCTAAGGCGGCTGTCGCGGATTGTTCTTTTTTTTAGACAGAGGAGGCGGTCTGAGGGGCGATTCCCCTTAGCCCGTTCCAGCGGCAACTTCACCTCCCCTTCTTCTTTTTCTTCCTCCTCTCCTCTCTTCTTCCTCCCTCCACTCTTCCCGCCTAGCAGCTTGGGCGGCTGGCGCCCTGCAACTAGCTGCTGCGTACGACAACAACCAGGGAGCCGTTGTGGGTGCACCCAGCAGTAGAGGAGTTGCTCTTAAGCTCCAATTTTGAGGACCAAGCAAGGTTCGCAGCTTCCCACCACGATTCAGCCGCCAATTGGGCTCCTTCCGTCAACCTGTGCTTGAACGTAAGGTTTCAGTTTGCAACAGGCCAAAAATAGAGTATCCAAAGGTTGAAGACAACCTAGAAATCGTCCGGAAACAGGCTCTGGACGTATTTCCGGACGAATTCAGAAATCCCGAACCACAATCAGTAGAATTTCACTCACCTAGCATGATTTAACTTCGGTATTTGGATATTTTTGGTTAAATTTGCATTTTTCGCAGATAACAGTAGTTATCAGGCGTCGTGCAGTATTTGGCGTCGCCCGACTTTTTATTTCACAAATCGCTTCTTTACGCTTTTATATGATTTAGTTTATCATCTGATCAGTGTGGTTTGGACCAGTGGAATTGTATGGTTAATCAAAACCTAAATTGCTCAGGTTGAATGTTGAAATCAGTAGCACACGACCAATAATGGTATGGTTTGGGTATAAACTCAGGCAATACAACTTTTAGAAATTTATCAGATGCACGATTTCAAGGAAATGATGATGACATGGAAAGTTAGATGAAAACCCTAGTTGCTTGCTTTCTACTATGTTTAATGAGAATGGTTTAATATTTATACAAATTCGCCCGCTTCTCTGAGATATTATTAAAAATCCTCAATTATTATTAATAATGTGTGTTATGAGAAATAGTTAACTCTTAATTGAGTTGGGTGATGCACAACCCAGGATTTGGGTTAATGTGCACGTTTTTCGAGGAATTTTAGATAAATTACAGATGCTACTGACGATTTCTCAATTGTTGAGTAATTTACTCTTATCCGTGTATTAAGACGTTCAATTGCATGAATTTAGTGTATATGTGCCAAGTTGACAGTAAGAGTTTTCTAGGTTTAATAAAATAATAGACTTAAGGGCCTTGACACCGTAGAACCCCTTTGAGAGGTTTGCGCCTTAGGGATGAAATGACCTAACCCTGGCAGTGTCCAGTACACGGGGGGGTCAGAAACTCATGTCCAACATCAACCAGACGTCCTGGTGGCACGAGAGTACAGTTTGTAGTGTCCAAAACTAACCAGACGTCTTGGTGGCACTAGAGAGAAGTTTACAGTGTCCAACACTAACCAGACGTCCTAGTGGCACGGGAGTACAGAAAAATGTGTCCAACACTAACCAAACGTCTTGGTGGCATGGCTTGACTCTCCGCATGTGTGCTCAGGTTAGAGGAGTCTAGTTTACGGCACCATAGGAGTGTCGAGGCCAGAGAGCCAGTTTTCCTGTAGCAGACCAGGACAGCAGTCAGACTTAGCTATCACGGGGTGTCGGCTAAGTCTTGTACAGTGGGATCGTAGTTTGCTACGAGTCTTCATATGTAGAGTACACTGCATATGATCAGGGCATAAGATAAAATATGTTCATATAGGTTCACAAAATTTCTTATAAGTTAAAGAATTAAGAAAGATGGAGTTTAGATTCATATTAGTTGTTCTTTAAATGAAATGTTGATAATCCATGTTATTTAACTGTAACTATAGCTTGCAGTATGTTGATATTTCTTGATATTTAAGCTATATTGTTTTAGACCTGCTCAGTGTAGTATTTCTTGCGTATTATTCCTATTAATAAACATAAATGAGTTATCTGTGATGGTCGGGTGAAATTCTATTCACTGAGCCAGTAGCTCACCAACCTTCTGAAACAATTTTTAGGTCAGCGTCAGTATGAGGAAGCTAAAGGTTCGTATCACCCAGATGCTTAGAAGGTAGTGTTTAGTTAGGTTTAGAGGTCTCTTAGTCCTTTCCCCTCGGTGCTTGGGATATGGTGTGGCAGAAAGAGAGAGAATGTAAAGTAATCTATAGCTTAGTTTTCAATTAACTATTGTACTTTATATTCCGCAAGTAAGATGTAATATATTGTTTAAACTCTGTGGTATCTTTCAAGATTTAGAAACAGTAAGTTTGTTTTTGCATTTTAGTAAGATTTCAATTTATTTCAAGTCATAAGATTTCTTTTAAATAAATTGTTAAGTGATCAAGTTAAGAGTGGTTTACCGAGGGTGACTCCCTAGTCTTCGAGGTCATTAGAGATGGCACGGGGATCAGGGCATCACAACAGTTTTGGTATCAGAGCATAGGTTGAGTACATAGCTACTCTAAGTCAAGGTCAGGGGACGATAAGAGACCAATAGGATTAGGACTTAGGTGTCTTCTTTCTATCTGTAATTTTCGAACAGGAAATGTTCTGTTATACTATTGCAGATGGCAGAAAGAGGACGTGGTCATGAGGACCAAGCTGAGAGCCACTTTCGAAATGATCCTCAGGAGATGGGTCCAGGTGGTGATGAAGAAGTGGATGAGGTAGCGAGAATGTACAAAATGTTTCTTGAGACCAAGGAAAAATATAAGTCGTATAGACGAGCTTCTACCTCGAGTAGAAAGGATTTGATGAGATCCTATGAACTGGTTAAGAAACTTGGAGGTACTGAGTTCACTAGAACAACGGGCCCCGCAGTGGCAGATGAATGGCTGAGGTAGATTGAGAAATTGTTCCGTCTGATGGAGTTGTCTGAAGAAAGACAAATCAATCATGCAGTTTATTTGCTTAAAGGTGATGCAGAACTCTGGTGGCGTGAAGTGGAAGATAAAAGGAGAAACACGGTACTGACTTGGAAGGATTTTATTGATGAATTCCATCTTAAGTACTACCCACCTACCTTTATGAGTGAGAAGATAAGACAACTGCAGAACATCAGACAAGGCAATATGTCAGTGGGAGAGTATGAAGCACATTTCACCAGGTCGGTAAACTTCTGCCCACAGCTCGTCCCAAACGATGTGGAAAAGTGTAGAAGGTTCCAGGAGGGATTGAGGCCTGAAATCCGGCATACTGTATTTGTAATTGGTAGAAGAAAAAAGAGAGAACTTCAGAGAGTTTCTTGAGGCAGCGAGACGTGTAGAAGAGTCAGTTAACATTGATAAGGAGACTGAGAGTAAGAAAAACTCTAGAGACTTTATTAGAAGGGGACAAAGCAGTGGTGGATACAGAGGTGGTGGTGGTTTCTTTTCAAAGATAGGACGAGGACTTGGCTGTTTTGGTAGACAAGGATCTAGTTTTTCATCAAGTGGAGGGAGACCCAATTCCGGAAGATAAGGTACACAGTCTACATGGACACCTCCAACTAGTCCTTATGGATCATCAGTTTCAATGACAGGTCCGCCAAGGAAAGAGGTATCGAGATGTGATATATGTGGGAAGTCACACTCTAGTCAGTGTTGGGGTGCAGATGTTCAGGGTTGTTATGTCTGCGGACAGGTGGGACACTTTAGAAGGAATTGCCCCCAGTTACAACATTCAGCATCACAGGGTTCCCAGTCATAATACCAGAATATCCTGAGACAGGCTCTTGCTGGAGGACCCAGTTCCTCTGTAGCTTTAGGTTCCCGAGGTGGTGTAGCACCTAGTGCTAGGGAAGGTCAATGAGGACATCGCGGGAGAGGAAGAGCTTCAGGACGTTTCTTCTCTTTGACACCACAAGAAGGTATAGTTTCTTCTCGAGTAATTACAACAGAAATGTTTTTCTTTAATAGCATGTCAGTTACAGTTTTGATAGATCCGGCTGCCACTCACTCGTTTATACAACGTTCTTTAGCTTGCGATCTTAACCTGTTAACACAAGAATTACCAATTGAGTTGTTTTTGAGAGTTCCGTTTGGTGAACCGACATTGTTGACATAGTTTTGTCCCGGATGTTTGTTGACCTTTAGTGGTTACACCATCGCGGTTAATCTAATACCCCTAGATGTTAACACGTTTCAAGTTATCTTGGGTATGGATTTCCTAGAAACGTATCAAGTTCAACTCGACTGTTGGAAGAAGGAGGTTGTCTTTCAATAGGGTGAATTTTTTATGTCTTAAGAGCATGAACTACTGCAGCTAGATCTAGATCATGTGTCGGGTAATTCTTCTCATTTTTCTTAAGCTGTCTAGATGCATAAGCTACTACTTTGCCTTCCTGCATCAAGACACAGCCTAAACCTCTCCTGGAAGCATCACAAAACACTATATAGCCTTTATCTGCCTCGGGCATGATCAACACTGGTGTTGTAGTCAACCTCTTCTTCAAGATCTGAAAACTCTTCTCACAGTTTACTGACCAGATAAATGGTGCATTATTTCTCATTAAGCATGTCATAGGTGACGCTATAACACTGAAGTTCTGGATAAACCTTCTGTAGTAACCTGCTAATCCTAAGAAGCTTCTAATCTCAGTAGGAGTCTTAGGCTGCTCCCACTGTAGAACAGACTCGACTTTCTTAGGGTCAACACTTACTCCATCTCCTGAGATGACATGTCCAAGAAAAAACACCTCTACTAACTAGAACTTACAGTTACTAAACTTAGTGTATAATTGATGTTGTCTCAACAACTGTAATGCTATCCTCAGATGTTTCTCATGTTGATCATCATCTCTGGAGTAGATTAGAATGTCATCTATGAAAACCACTATGAATTGATCCAAGAACGACTTGAAAATCCAGTTCATCATGTCCATGAAAGTTGTTGGGGCATTAGTCAGTTCAAACGACATGACCAGAAACTCATAATGCCCATATCTGGTTCTGAAAGTCGATTTAGGAATATTTGAAGCATTTATCCTCAACTGATGGTATCCAGATCTCAAATCTATCTTAGAAAAGATTGTCGCTCCACGCAACTGATCAAACAAGTCATCTATCCTTGGCAGCAGGTACTTGTTCTTGATAGTGATCTTATTCAATTGTTTGTAGTCTATACATAATCTCATAGTGCCATCTTTCTTCTTCACAAACAAGACTGAAGCTCCTCATGGTGAAGAACTAGGTCAAATGAAACCCTTATCCAGTAATTCTTATAACTGAATCTTGAGTTCTTTCAACTATGCAGGTGCCATTCTATAGGCTGGTAGAGCTATAGGTTGACTACCTGGCAAACCCTAGATCTCTCTTTCAGGAGGTAGACCTAAAAACTCATCTGGAAAAACATTTGGGAACTCACAGACCACTCGCACATCCCATAGACTGACTATCCTCTTCTCTGCTCTGGTATCTACTACATGTGCCAAGAATGCCTCACAACCTTTCTGCAACATCTTATTAGCTACAATAGTTGATATGATACACGTAGGTAAGACTTTCCTGTCTCCAGAAAAGACACAAGAAAATTCACCCTGTTGAAAGACAACCTCCTTCTTCCAACAATCGAGTTGAACTCGATACGTCTCTAGGAAATCCATACCCAAGACTACTTGAAACGTGTTAACATCTAGGGGTATTAGATTAACGGAAATGGTGTAACCACCAAAGGTCAACAAACATCCGGGACAAAAATCTGTCAACATTGTCGGTTCACCAAACGGAACCCTAAACAACAACTCAATTGGTAATTCTTGTGTTAATAGGTTAAGCTCGCAAGCTAAAGAACGTTGTATAAATGAGTGAGTCGTACTCAGATCTATCAAAACTGTAACTAACATGCTATTAAAGAAAAGCATTTCTCTTGTAATTACTCGAGAAGAAACAATACCTTCTTGTGGTGTCAGAGAGAAGAAGTGTCATGAATCTCTTCCTCTCCCACAGTGTCCACGTTGTCCTTCCCTAGCACTAGGTGTTGCACCACCTCAGGAACCTGAAGCTACAGAGGAACCGGGTCCTCCAGCTGGAGCATGTCTCGGGACATTCTGGTACTGTAACTGGGAACCTTGTGATGTTGACTACTGTAATTGGGGGAAATTCCTTCTAAAGTGTCCCACCTATCCGCAGACATAACAACCATGAACATCTGCACCCCAACACTGACCAGAGTGCGACTTCCCACAGATATCACATCTCGGTACCTCTTTCCTTGGCGGACCTATCACTGAAACTGATGATCCAGAAGGCCTAGTTGGAGGTGTCCATGTAGACTGTGTACCCCATCTTCCGGAATTGGGTCTCCCTCCACTTGATGAAAAACTAGATCCTTGTCTACCAAAACAGCCAAGTCCTCATCCTATCTTTGAAAAGAACCACCACCACCTCTTTATCCACCACTACTTTGTCCCCTTATAATAAAGTCTTCATATCTTTTCTTACTCTCAGTCTGCTTATCAATGTTAACTGACTCTTCTACACGTCTCGCTGCCTCAAGAAACTCTTCAAAGTTCTCTCTTTTTCTTCTGCCAATTACAGATACATTATGTAGGATTTCGGGCCTCAATCCCTCTTGGAACCTTCTACACTTTTCCACATCGTTTGGGACGAGTTGTGGGCAGAAGTTTACCAACCTGGTGAAATGTGCTTCATATTGTCCCACTGACATATTGCCTTGTCTGATGTTCTGCAATTGTCTTATCTTCTCACTCAGAAAGGTGGGTGGGTAGTACTTAAGATGGAATTCATCAACGAAATCCTTCCAAGTTAGTACCGTGTTTCTCCTTTTATCTTCCACTCCACGCCACCACAGTTATGCATCACCTTTAAGCAAATAAGCTGCATGATTGATTTGTCTTTCCTCAGACAGCTCCATTAGACGAAACACTTTCTCAATCTGCCTCAGCTATTCATCTTCCACTGCGGGGTCCGTTGCTCCAGTGAACTCAGTACCTCCAAACTTCTTATCCAGTTCAATGGATCTCATCAAATCCTTGCTACTCGGGGTAGAAGCATGTCTATCCGACTTATATTTTTCCTTGGTCTCAAGAAACATTTTGTACATTCTCGCTACCTCATCCACTTCTTCACTACCACCTGGACCCATCTCCTGAGGATCAGGTCCAAAGTGGCTCTCAGCTTGATCCTCATGACCACGTCCTCTTTCTACCATCTGCAATAGTATAACAGAACATTTCCTATTAGAAAATTACAGTTAGAAAAAAGACACGTAAGTCCTAATCCTATTGGTCTCTTATCGTCCCCTGACCTTGACTTAGAGTAGCTATGTACTCAACCTATGCTCTGATACCAAAGCTGTTGTGATGCCCCGATCCTCATGTCTTCTCTAATGACTTCGAAGACCAGGGAGTCACCCTCTGTAAACCACTCTTAACTTTTTCTTTACTTGATCACTTAAAAATTTATTTAAAAGAAATCTTATGACTTGAAATAAACTAAAATCTTACTAAACTGCAGAAACAAACTTACTGTTTCTAAATCTTGAAAGATACCACAGAGTTTTAAACAACATATTACATCTTACTTGCGGAATATAAAGTACAACAGTTAATTGAAAACTAAGCTACAAATTACTTTACATTCTCTCTCTTTCTACCACACCGTGTCCCAAGGACCGAGGGGAAAGGACTAAGAGACCTCTAAACCCAATTAAACACGACCTTCTAAGCGTATGGGTGGTACGATCCTTCAGCTTCCTCGTGCTGACGTTGACCTGGAAAATGTTTCAGTAGGTTGGTGAGCTACTGGCTCAGTGAATAGAATTTCACCCAACCATCGCAAATAACTCATTTATGTTTATTAATTCGAATAATATGCAATAAATACTACACTGAGCAAGTCTAAAACAATATAGCTTAAATATCAGGAAATATCAACATCTCATTAAAATAACAACTGTTGCAAGCTATAGTTATAGTTAAATAATAGGGATTATCAACATTTAATTTAAAGAACAACTAATACGAATCTAAACTCCATCTTTCTTAACTCTTTAACTTATAAGAAATTCTATGAACCTATATGAACCTATATGAACATATTTTATCTTATGCCCTGATCATATGCAGTGTACTCTACATATGAAGACCCGTAGCGAACTATGATCCCACCGTACAAGACTTAGTCGACACCCCGGGATAGCTAAGTCTGACTACTATCCTAGTCTGCTACAGGAAAACTGGCTCTCTGGCCTCGACACTCCTATGGTGTAGTAAACTGGACTCCTCTAACCTGAGCACACAGGCGGAGAGTCAAGTCGTGCCACCAGGACGTCTGGTTAGTGTTTAATACGCTTTTCTGTACTCTAGTGCCACCAGGATATATGGTTAGTGTTGGACACTATAAACTGCTCTCTAGTGCCACCAGGACGTCTGGTTAGTGTTGGACACTACAAACTGTACTCTCGTGCCACTAGGACATTTGGTTAATGTTGGACATGAGTTTCCGACCCCCCCCCCCCCCGTGTACTGGACATTGCCAGGGTTAGGTTGTTTCACCCCTAAGGCGCAGACCTCTCAAAGGGGTTATACGGTGTCAGAGCCATTAAATCTATTATTTTATTAAACCTAGAAAACTCTTACTACATTGTACCTTTTCCTTGTGTATACTCGACTCTGGTACTTCTAGGGTACCGCGTCTATTTACTTGAGCTTTATAATATAACATATTGTACTTACCGGCAGTTTAAATTTCTTAAATATCAAAATTTCATGTCAACTTGGCACATATACACTAAATTCATGCAATTGAACATCTTAATACACTGATAAGAGTAAATTACTCAACAATTGAGAAATAATCAGTATCATTTGTAATTTATCTAAAATTCCTCGAGTAACGTGCACATTAACCCAAATCCTAGTTTGAGCATCACCCAACTCAATTAAGGGTTAATTATTTATCATGACACAAATTATTATTAATAATTGAGGATTTTTAACAATATCTCAGAGAAATGGGCCAATTCATGTAAATATTAAACCACTCTCATTAAACATAGTAGAAAGCATGCAACTCGGATTTTCATCTAAATTTCCATGTCATCATCATTTCCTTGAAATCATGCATCTGATAAATTTCTAAAATCTATAATGCTTGGGTTTATACCCAAACCATACCGTTATTGGTCGTGTGCTACTGATTTCAACATTCAAAATGAGCAATTTAGACTCCAATTAACCATGCAATTCCACTGGTCCAAACCACACTGATCAGATGATAAACTAGATCATATAGAAGTGTAAAGAAGTGATTTATGAAATAAAAAAGTCGGGTGATGCCAAATACTACCCAGCGCCTGATAACTGTTATTATTAGCAAAAAACGTGCAATTAACCAAAAATTACCGATATCCAGAGTTAAATCTTGCATAGTGAGTGAAATTCTACTCGCAGTGGTTCGGGATGTCTGAATTTGTCCAGAAATTCGTCCAGAGCCTATTTTCAGGCAATTTCATGGTTCTCTTCAACCTTTGGATACTCTGTTTTTGGCCTATCGCAAACAGAAACCTTACGTTCAAGCACAGGTTATGGAAGGAGCCCAATTGGCGGCTGAATCATGACGAAAAGTTGTGAACCTTGCTTGGTCCTCAAAATCGGAGCCCAAGAGCAGCTCCTATGCTGCTGGGTGCACCCACAGTGGCTCCTTGGTTGCTGCCGTACGCAGCAGCTAGCTACAGGGCGTCGACCGCCCAAGCTGCTAGGCGGGAAGAGTGGAGGGAGGAAGAAGAAGAGAGGAGAGGAGGAAGAAAAAGAAGGGGAGGTGAAGTTGCCGCTAGAACGGGCTAAGGGGAATCGCCCCTCAGATCGCCTCCTCTATCTCAAAAAAAAAAACTGCTACAGCCGCCTTAGACGATCGCTCAGTTCTATCAGGTAATAGATAAGGGAAAGGGAAAAGAATAAATAGCCAGATATTTGGGAAAATTGCAAATTCAACCTAGGAATCTTGCAAACCTCATAACTTTTGCCTCGGAGGCCCAAATCAATTGATTTCTTTTGTAACTTTTCAAACACGAGATCCACTACAACCCCAAGGCATAAAACATGCTATTTAGCTTGTCTCAGCTAATCAAAACACTAATCACATCTTAAGCACTTAACTTAAATCACCACATGAGCACTTAACTTATATCAATTAACTTAATGATATTGTTATCATGATACTTACTAGTTAACTTTGGTGTGGGTCATAACATGAACATTCTTGAATGGACCTCAAAAAAGTCTAATATACAATGAGGTTTACTACTCTATTTAAAATTTCATTGGGTAAGAACCCTACGAACCAGGGTGTTACACCGAGAGAGAGAGCAATAGATTGAGGGAAAAAGGGGAGTTGTTGGACAACACTTTCCTTCTTGGACACATGTAAGTATTGCAATTAAGTCCCTCTCCCTTTTGAATTTCCCTTAAGCCACTAGGAACATCTTTTTGCTACGAAATTTGGAGGTGATCTTATTAATATTTCTTTCCCTACTTATATAATAAATTTGGGATTTATTTGTATATCTGTAATACACCAAACTTTTCCTTTTAATGATTTCTTTAAATTAGTTACCCACATCATGTAGAAAGCCTTTTTATCTTAGATTCTAGATTTATCTTACTTTTCTTATTTTTCAATTGGTCCAAAAATTAGATCAATGTATCTTAATTTGATGCCTCAAAACTTGACTTGCAAGTCTGAGTTTGATAACTACTCAATTAATTATCAAAATCACAATGTATCTTAGAATATTTTGGAAACTTGTCTCTTATTCCATATTTCGATTATCCAACAATCTACAAGGTCATTGTTTTCATGTATGCACAAATTCCTTTATTTCGTAAACTTGTGCCACAAGGGCCTATTTGTAAAGAAAATAGTTGCATGGGCCTCACTTGGGCCATGGGTTGAACCCATAACACAAAGATAGATTTTTTATTCAATCAATTATGAAGTCATGAAATTTGTATATCAATTCAAGCCTTATACTCATAAAATTTATATTCACCAAATTTAGGGATCTTACAAAAACTCTTGAAACTGCAAATACAATCTAGTCTTCATTCTCCACACAGGAACAAAAATTATCTCTAATTGAAACCCATACAAAGTATTTTTTTTATTTAGGGAAAGTCAGGAGGTTCTTTTATTCATCCCGCCCTCCTCTTGCAGGCATAAAGCTAGCATTGTCTCTAGCTGAAACCCATACAATGTAATTAATGCACTAATATGCATATAAGAATAATTAATAATTACATTGTCATCAAATTTGAAAGTAACCACCTAGGACTAATCTAGACCCTCTAATTAGACTATGGTAGAAACTTTGAGATCAATCGAACTTCGTTTGACCCCTCTAATGAATTTGGAAATAAAGGACATGTTTAAATCCAAGATTATCAATTGTTGATGGTGTTATGAGTTTTATAAAGTTTGTGTGATTTTGTTATGTTGTATTTTGTTTTCTTATCTGTGTGTATACATTGATCTAACAATCTCACCATTTATGTTCATGCGGAGACAGAATGGTCACAAAGTTATCTCCTACCTCCTGCTCCCAATAAGAATAGTGATAAATTTTTATATTTGCATCAACCCCTCATCCTCGAATCCTCCTACTTTCTTAAAAGTAACCCCTACGGCTTCAAATTCATCTCTCAAATAGACTCGATCCTAGTCGATAAAGGTTTTGTGTACCATAGTCCCTAAACAAAACCTCAACCCTTCTACTCCCTTATTTTGACCGTTGTTTCCATGTCCCAACATTTCAAACCCTAACTAATGCAAGTAACCACCTAGAATCAATCCCCACACATTCAAAAACTAGTTTCAAGTGTTGTATATCCCTCAATCAACCTCTATCATGCTTGCAATGACAACCTGCCTCTATCTTCATCACTGACAAACCGTGACTGAGTTTGAGATCAGTTCGGTTAATGAAAGCAGCACATATCATTTTTGTGGAGGACCACGGTGGTATTTGTGTAACCAATTTGGCCAATTTTCAAGTAAAGATTTTTCCACCTATAATTGATTCTTCTATATGATTCATCATCTTGAGGATGATTTCCACGATACAACGCCACCTTGTTCACCTATTTTTGGTTTCTTTTGCCTTTGTATGGTCTTGCAAACTCTGTAGCAGCTTTGGTTTTGGACATGTTCCATCAAGGTTGATGATGCTCTAAAAACTCATCTTGGGAGAGCCTTCTCCATCTTATGGTCATCTTAGCACTCCCATGGTGGAGGCCACTAGGACTTAAGTGAGGTGATTGGGATGATGCATGTGTTATCTCATACAATTGAGCATCATATTTCCCATTTTCATCATGATTTTTCTTGTTGTTCTTCACATGTCACTTTTTTCAGTAGGTTGGTTGATGAAGAGACGTCTCAGTTTATCCATTTTGTATGTGCATCGGTTATATTATTGTCATGCCCTAGAGAAATCAAGGATCTTAGACCTTGACTTCGTTCTTAGTTGTAGAAATTCTTTGGCAAGGTTGTACCAAGTGGTTGTGCCTATTTGGACCATTTGGTCAAGGGCCTCGTACCTTTGCTCATAACTATAAAATTGATTGTTCTATTCTTGATTGGTTAGGATTCAACAATTTGTTGTAAATTCATACAATAATACATCAGTGAACAAATATATATTTTAGAAAGGTTTTTGAATGAGCAAGTCATTTTTTAATATGGAGAACCCTATTTTGAATATCTCATATCATGCTTTTACCAAAAGAACCGAATAGGATTCAAGTGTTAATTAAGAAAATAATTAATGAAATTATATTAATATGAAGATAGTACACTTTCCATCGACCTCAAGAGAACTGATAGAAACCTCGTCTCTCTTTGATAAGTTGATCATGCATGTTGTGTATCAAGTATTGGAAAAGGGTTCTTTATTTGCTTTTTTAGAATCAGTTATAATGATATCAAGTATATAGTTTTAATGAGTACTTTTAAGATAAGTGATTAGCAATCAAATTATGGTTTCTAGTACGAGACATCAAAATCTTCTTTAAGTAAGATTCAATGATTTAAGTTATTCTGCTCAATATTGATGTGAGTAAAAGATGGTTGGTTTATGTTTCTCCTACCAAGTTATTCACCTTTTGGCACATATTCAAACTCCTGAGAGCAATGAACACTTGCGTGCAACTATTTACAAGCTTTATGAGAGCAATAAGCTCCTAGAAGCATTTATCTTTTACGGTACATGAGCTCTTGGGAGCACTTACGGATCGAAGATAATGTAGTCAACCCATAACAAAAATGACAAAGATAAATAGATACAGTAAAATGATATGGAATGTGTTCAACATTCAATTCATGTATTCAAAAGTATATTTACTTTATTTTAATATAAAGTACTCATCTCCACTTACTCTATTGTGTTATTGTTTTTCTTTGCATGGTTGGGGATGTGATTTATGCATGAGAGAAGAATTAGGGAGCTTAGAAAAGGAGCATACACGTCAAGGAGAATCTATGATTGTAGACCTAGTGGGGTGTCAACAATTTTATGCCAATTTGTTTAGTTATCTATTCAGTATGAGTCATGTACTAATTTATCTTGTTTTAAATTTATATGTTTTCACTATGGAATTTGGTGCATGAGGAACATATTTGTATCCTATGTTGGTTCAATGAAATTATATTTTTGTACAATGATTCTCTTACCTATAACATCCCTATTGAAATTTATGCTTCTGTTCAAATATATACGCGCTTAAAAACTGGGATGTTACAATATTATATTGAAGGTAAAAATATAGTTGGCCACCACAAATTTCTCATTGTGTTTCCAAATAGATAATATGTCCCACCATGGAAGGTATACAACATATATATAGAAGACATGAACTTAAGGAGTTAGAGTGTATACCATTTTTTTGGAGGAATGTGTAATGATAGGAACCCTAAAGGATATACAAGTTTAGAGGTTTATATATGGACCTATGTATTAAGGTTAGAAGATTTTCTAATTTGGATACTTTGTGTGAACTCTATTACATCTACTGGCATGTACTCTCTTCTACTCGATGGTGATGGCCAACCAATTGAGAATTTTGGAGGAAATGTCAAGAGCATTGAAGACTTATTATGCATGTCTTCTTTTGCTTGATAAAGTCTATGGTATGGACATGTATGGTTACAAGATCATGGAGTGTAGCATGATGATATCTCACACTTTCAAATTTTCATATGGACAACACAATTCTGGTGGTACCGCCAAGAGAGTTGATATTGAAGACCTAAATTGGGTATTCACTTAAACCCAATGCAAATAAGAAAGTAGAGATTGAGGTCATGATCATAATCTTGATCTATCAAGGATGAAATTGAGGATGAAGTTAACAGACAAGGTATGACCAAGTTATAATAGTAGCTTTAGTTAAACAGAACTACTTAAGTTATCACAAATTTGGATTAAGAAAAACCCTAAGGTGGTTATTACATGGAAATTTCAAGAAATTTTTATATGGTTGCTAGAATCATAACATCCTCAAAATTAATTACTTTTAAATTACTAAAATTAAGACCCAAAAAACTATTTCCATGAAACAAAATTTAACATGGGATCTTTATGCAATAAATCAATCAATGCCTCTTTAAACATTTAACCATCACTAAATAATCTTTTTTACCTTAAATAATTAAATCAATATAAATTTGTGTTTATGTACTCTCATCTTTTGTTTTGGTGATAATAGTCTTTTAATGCAAATTAAACTCTCTTTTTTATAACGAGGAACCCCTCCCGGGATCGGCCACTATTGGACCCCACCCAGCCAAGGGTAAACCCCAGAACTAGCCGTGTACATGGGGGCACCACGGCGCGCTCAGTAACGTGGGGTCTTTATTGCACCCCGAGGGTTTTCGCATAGAGTCAAACACGGGTCCCTTCATTAAGGATTGTCGAGCCGCACCACTTCAGCTACTCCCTCACCCCCAATGCAAATTAAACTCTTAAAACTCCAAATAAAATAAACTCCATTGTCACACAGAAAAAAGAAAGTCTCTTTAATAGAAACTTTTATAATATAGTTTTTGTGATGATATACATATAAGAGTAACAAAAAAATAATTTTCATGAAAAGTGGAAATTAAAAATGTAGGAATAATATAGACCCTCTACTTAGCCTACTGTCAAAATTTGAGATCAATTAGACTTTGTAGGACCCCCTCTAATTTGAAATAAAAGGAGAAGTCTAAAATCCAAAAATATAAATACTTTGATGATGTGACTAGATTTCCTAATGTCTACATGATCTTATTTATCATGGCACATTTTGTTTACCTATTCATGTGGGACACATTGATCTAACAGTCCATGTGCCTTATCTTCTTATCTTTCAAAGATTGGGAAATGGAGAAGTTATCTCCAAACTCCCACTCCCTTTCTTGTTATGAGAAGCACAATGACAATATTTTGTTCTCACGCCAACCCCTCATCCTCCAATCCTCCTTCCCAGAAATGAACCCATGCGACTCTGAATTCCTCTCTAAAATATATACACCCCTAGTTTATATAAGTTTCATGAACTACAACTCATGTCAAACCCTCGGTCCTTCTGCTTCCATGTTTTGACTTCTAACTCTAGGTCCATCGTCTTAAACCCTAAGCTATGTAAATAACCACCCAAAATCAATCATCGTACCTCTAAAAACTTGTTTCAAGCACTAGATATCCCTCAAGAAACCTCGAATTCCTCTAATGACCACCTACATCCACCTTCATTGCCAGCAACTCGGGGCATCTTTCAAGATACATTTGATCAATGAGAGAAATGTGGATCATCTCATTGAAGGACCGTAAGGTTCTTTGTGTAGAAAATTTTACAAGTATACAAGTACAATTTGTTTCCATCTTTTCCTAATTATTTTATATGATTTCACAATCCTAAGGATTATTCTAATGATATAGAACCTATAAAATAATAAGATATGTCTACTTGTTGTATTAGATAAGAGAAACCCTGCTCCTATATATAGGAGGATAGGGAAGTGTACAGACATAAGACCAACCCTAATGGGTTAAAACATTTAGGCACATATTACAAACTAATAATTAAAATAATAACTAAATAACTCTCAACACTTCCCCTTAAGTTGAAGTTGGGAGAATCCCAAAATCAACTTGCAAATAGAGAGTTGGCCTAAAAAGAAAGAAATAGAATAAAAAGATAAACCAAGCCCATACAAGATTTTATCCCCCTCAATATTACATTAAAGCACTCAAACATTGACACTCACCCTCAAGTAGATACTCCATAGTAGGCAACCAAGTCATAGTCACTTATTGATCATCTAAAGTACAAGTACAATTCAAAGCAGTATGGTCTTCATCTCAGTCGCTAACGTCACAGCCTAAAGAGTATTGGGTCACAACAACATTAGTAGTCAACGTACAAATAAAGTATGGATGGGTCAATGTGCAAAATAGAGCATGGACGGGTCAGAGAGTGGTATACGTGCAAACAAGGCACGGACTAACCAGAGAATGTTGGATCACAGTAGAAGAAAGTCAACATGCACATAAAGCATGAACGAGCAAAGAGTCAACGTGCACAAAACACGGACAAGCCAGAGAGTGATGGAGCATATCAAAAAAGTGGACGTAGCTGGATAGAAGACCAATGTGCAAAGTAGCAATCAAATATATAACTTCAATATGCAATGTAGACAAAGCTCCAAGTAAAATCAGCAACACAAGTCTTCATCATCTTTCCTCTTCATAAAATATTCATCATCGTAGTAGACGTCAAAGTTTAGAAAGTATTGGTTTATAGACTCTAGAGAGTGCTGGTTCATAATAGAAAGTCAACATGCAAATAGAGCACATACAACAGATAGTGTAAAATGTAAAGCAGCAAGTGCTAGTCATAGCTAGACCTATAAACGGATCGAGAGTGGATACTACTATATCTGATATTTGAATCCAAAAAAAAAATGATCCGATATCTGATCCGATATCTAACGGATATCATGTGATAACATTTGAATCTGATCCGACAAATGATATTCGAATTTGGATAAATATCTAATCTGAACCAAAAGCATAAATGTATTGTTATTAATACATTATACATAGAAAACATTGATATCACTATGAATATATATGATAAAATATATACATTTCTTTGTTTTTATATATAGATAATATATATTTGATAATATATGTATATATTTGTCAAATTTTGGATTTTTTCGGAGCTGATATAGACATATCCGAAATACTATCTGAAAATTTTGGATATGAAATTTGATATCCTAAATCCAATTCAGATTATGCGGATGTCAGATTTTTTTCAAAATTTTGGACTCAAATCCGGATTGAATTTGTAGATTTGGATATCCATTTACAGATCTAGTCATAACACAAGTAGCAAGAATGATGTCCCAATATTTAACTTCATAGCAGCAGTCGAGGTAGATGATGAATAAGAAATAATAGCATCAGAAATCTCCAAAAATTAGTCTCTTCAAGAAGCATGTAGTAATGGTAGCATATATAAACTTCCTCTTCTCTCCTTCTCATCTTTCTCCTCTACTCATCTTCTCTTCCTTCTATCTCCCCCTCACAGCAAGCATGAAGGAGTCTACGAGTGGTTGGGGTGGAAAGTTAGAAAAAGTAGTAGAGGTATCAAATTTTTGGGTAGATATGTGGAGGAGGATAATTGATAACACGAGCCAAGGCACAAAATGGGCCAATTAAGTAGATTCAACTACAAAATTAAATGAGTCTTTCTCCGATCTAGGGGTGCGGGGGCAGAGCCCCTTTAAAAATATGATTAGGCTAAAGAATGGATTTGATTAGCACAAATATATAGAATGTATATGGGGGAAATAAAATAAATATATTGAGGGACACACAAAAAATTATTTCATGCATAAAGGGTTATCTGGTAGCGATGAGAAGTGGTGGGAAGCAATGGAAAGTAGTGGGTGGTTGCCCACGGTAGACAGCAACAGTCGTACATGGTTGGGAGTAGGAAGGGCAACAGAAGTGCAGTGGTTGTTGTTGCTGAGCAGTGGCTGGCAGATCAGCAGATGGTGGCGGTAGGAGGCATAGGGGTAGCAGCAATGAGCCAGCGGCTGCTAAAGGCATAGAGGCAGCAATAGTCAGCAATACTGACGGGCAGCAAAGATGCTTGGCAGCGGCATAGGGGTAGGCAGTGGCAGCCACAGATGGCGAGAGGTTGGATAGAAAGAAGCAGGGCAGTGGCAAACACAGACGGTGGGAGGTTGGATAGAAAGAAGCAGGGCAGTGGCCAACAGTGCAGGAAAAAATAGATAGGGATCATATCATAGGGAATAGGAGATGACATGAGTAAGGAAAGGAGAGAACGATCGGAAATTTTCCTAAGGGAAGTCAATCTCCGCCAAGGGCAGTGGCCGCCCACAAGGGGGCACTCTAATTTTCTCTCTCTCTCTCGCATAGGGTTTTGGTCCCTGGGATGTCTGCTCTGATACCATGTAAAATAATAAGAGACGGCTAGTTGTTGTATTAGATAAGAGAAACCCTGCTCCTATATATAGGAGGACATGGAAGCTGACAGGCATTAGACCAACCCTAATGGGCCAAAACATTTAGACCCATCTTACAAACTAATAAAAAAAATAACGAAATAACTCTCAATTGAACCCATTCACATGTGTTTTGGTTTCCTTTGCCTCCAATAGGGTCTTGCAAACTCCATAGCAACTGTGGTTTTCCCAACATTGTGCTCAAGCATCTGTTTCCATTGAGGTTTTCCTCACGCCTATGTCTAGTTGATGGATGTAGATTCATGTCATTTTGTTGCATTTTTCAGATAAAATTTGTTAGCTTCTCATCATGTCATTCCCCAATTTTTCTTTTATTTGTTTGAGTTTCGTTTATTCCTAGACGTTTGAATTCTAATGCAAGATTTATCTTTTATGTAAGGAAATCAATTGTCAAGATTAAAGATATTACCAAGATTCAATCCCCAGTCTGTCCACAAAATTTGGAAGCAATTGGAGGGTCGGAATGCCATTGTACACCATCACTAGCAAGCTAGTCATATGACTCGTTCCATCGATCATCGACCAACTAGCCAGCTCAAAGGAGAAATCTAGCATTACGTTAGTTGGTTGACCAACCAAAAAAATTGAAAATACATTGCAACTTCCCTGAGTTGTTGTGACCCCTCTGTGAATTTCCAATTGGTCAAACTATGAGGTGAGTCGCACAACTCATGCAGGGCAGAAGAGTAGGTAGTGAAAACAAAAATTTCTACCCATATCTCCTAATGAATAGATCGTGACAACGATGATGTATCTGGGAAATTTAATGCAAAATTTACATGGTTCTAGAGCAAGTTCAGTGAAAATCTTGCACAGATATGTGCTTCCTTCACAAGTAGCACACGAATAGCAGTTGATATTATTCTCTGAGTGTGGCAACAACGACTTCTATGCCTCTACGTAGTCCACACAAACTACTAGGAACTCCACATTCCACTTCTAGATTAACGGGAAGGAGTAGTCCTTCTGTTTGTCAATGTGCTGCATTGACTTCCTTTTCCCTTGTTGTCTCTCCCTTACTTGGGAAGATTGATCAATCTCTCTCTCATGTTACCACAATTGTGAGAAGAGAAGTGTCTTGAGAGCCTTGACCAACCCCCTCCTTATATAGGAGTGGATGGACTAGGGTTTCATAAATTAGGGGAATATGAAAGGCCAGATTTCATGGTTTGATGATTATTACGTGCCACCAGTCAGTCGACTGGACAATCCAATCAGTGGACTGGCACACCAGTCAATTGGATGGACTATCCATTCACTCTATTGGCTTGTGGTCAACATCACAATAACACTATCTTGTAATGTGATGATTAATGCACATCTTATGCATATCATTAATTGTTTGGCCTATTTAAACTGGTCATTTTGCATATTTGTTTGACCCAGTCAAACTAATTAGTTCCAAAAGTGATCTGATCGGTTGAATGGACACTCTAATATATTGAATTGTACCAATCAGTCAATTGGATTACTATTCGATTGACTGGCTTACCATTTGATCGATGGGACATTTCAGTCAGGCGGTGTTGCTTAATTTTATTACCTAAACACTTTCAGCAACCAAGTAAAATCTTATCGATGAGAAAATTCTTATTCCAAGTACATCCTTTGTATGTGACCTTGTAGATCCCATATTAAGTTGGCAGTGAAGTCCATAACCATTATGACTACACAAGGAATGAGTGGTATCTTGAAACACATCATTGATACCCAAGTAATTAGAAAGTTGGAGAACAAATTCAAGCTATAATATGTGATCAATGTTACAATGATCGTATTGTTCCTTTGTCTCTGGTATCCAAATTTAATGTGATGCATGGAATTGTCATCCTATTAATACTCAATCTATGTTCTTGAACCAGAGAAAACTGCAGAGATGCATGTGAGCTCGCATATTACATATTGACTCACAAGATTATGGTCATATGTTTCTCAGTTTCACTTATCAATGGTCTCAGATATCAAACTCTCAATAGGAGGGACAAACACATCTACATCACTCATAATAAATCCCCATGTGTCACAACATACCCAAGCACCATCTTTATGGCATCTCTTATCCAAACTCATGTTGGATGGTATCAAAGTTCATCGAACGACATGTGATGAGTGTAGTGACTTTGAGATTAAGAGCCACAATCACCAGTATCACTTTGAGAGATTATTATGACTACCATTCCATAGTTTACATGTATCGCCCTCAAGGTGGGCTTGTCTGTACACTATTCTCTGAAATGTATCTATGTATTTGATTTAATATCCAATATCATGACTTAATGAGATTTTGTCATCAGTCAACACACATTCTAGTCTTATGTATTATTGTCATCTATTTTTCTTCCACAATAATATCCAACCACAGACATAATAAGAATATATGTAATCTTATCATACATATGATCTCATTGCTCAGGTCCTCACATATATTATCAAGAAACATCATTCTTTATACATGGCTTATGATTTGTCATCGTATCATAAATGAAACAAACATAAATAGATAGAATTGCCTTTATTAATATTATGAAATTAAGTACATAATTCCACATTATAATCACCACAAGACTGGATCTATGGGCATACATACCAACAGAACTCCCGCTTGCACTTAAAGCCAATCACCTATGAATTAATTCCAAGTGATCTAACATGATCATCATGGTTCTGCTGCAAAAGTGCTTTTGTTAGTGAGTGACCAATATTGCTTTCAGTCAGTACTCTACAAATCTTCACATCTCCTCATCAAACAATATCTTGTATGAGATGGATGTGATGAATTATATGCTTGGAACTCTGATGCGATCTAGGTTCCTTAGCTTGTGCAATAGATCCATTGTTTTCACAATACAACTCTATTGCATCGCTAATGGTTGGAACCTCTCCAATTTCAGTGATGAACTTATTGATCCAAACAACTTCGTTTGTTGCTGTAACATACTAGATCTTGGACCCTACCCTGGAAGTTGACGCTTTGGACTTAGCCAAACTAGGTTGAAGGTTAGACCTAAATAGATGTTTAGTATAACCCCAATGAGCTAATGCATGTATAGATCACCTTAATGTAACCTAATGTTCTAACATTAATCTTAGGTTTATAATAGATATATAAAATATGCCACATAACTCATTTTGGTGGTAATATGAAGATAAGAAACTTAATTGGATGAATAATTTAGATAATGGGTCGTTAATGGGCCATATGACATATCTCATAAAAAGAAGTCTCAAAAGTGGAAACAAACTTCAAATTTGAAATCTACATATCAAAATTAGCCTACACGTCAAATTTCATCTAATTTGGACAACCTTGAAATATTAGGATAAGTTTAGGAGAGAGAATGAGTAAAAGGCATAATTAATGAATAATGTGATTATATAACTTTAAAATATGTAAATAATGACAAATTCATATTCAACACATAAAAGATAACCTGTGGATAAATTTTGGTCCAATTTGGATGTTGTTTGTGCAAGTAATGCAATTTTTAGGTACATTCTGGACTTTTCTGTAATTTACCCAACTGGGAGGTTTTATTTGTATTGTCACAAGCATTATGATCCTTATAGGTTTCCTTATCATTCTCAAAAGTGTTGGTCTTTGGTGCTCCTAGTTATACTTGGTTTGGAAGTATTTCTCTTCAAAGACAACGATGAAGATAAGGATAAGGATAAAGGTCAAGATAATGATAAAGATAAAGATAAGGATAAGGATAAAGGTCAAGATAAGGATAAAGATAAAGATAAGGATAAGGGCATGGATAAAGAGAGAGAAAGTGTGGGTAGTAATTGAGGGAGGTGATGCATGGACATAGAATCTCTAGGCTATTCACACATGGAAAACTCCATGTACACCTCATGCTTGACCCCTTCCTTATCCATGAAGCTATATATACCCCTTCCTAGCTCCAATTCAAAATCATTGCTCACTCCCTATTTCCTTAGGCTTAGACACCTATCTTTCTCTATTTTTCTACGAAACTAGGTGGTCCGAGGGAGAAGATGTTCCCCTTATTGAGAAAAAGGTCTCCTAGAGTTCCATCTAGCCCTACCTAGGGTTTCTAAGGTCCTCTTCTAGGGTTTTTGACCAAGGCAAGTGACTTTCTCTTTTTCTTCTTCGTTTTTCCTATTCTCCCTCTTCCTTCAACCTTCCTCCAGGTCAAAGCCATGGTCTTCCATGGTGAAACCCCACCTAGAACCCATAAACACCTCATTTCCATGTTCTTTTGTTAGGGTTTTTCACCTCTAAAGTGGAGAAGGTGCTTCTTGCTCGAGATAAGAGCTTTGTTAGAGAAACCAGCCTCTCTAAGCTTGGGAACCTTACATAATGGACCTTTCACCCTTACCTAGAGGTTCTTTGGAGGTCTAGGCTTAGACTTAGGTTGGACTTTGGACTGTATAGACTCTAAAATTGAGGTATGATGTATCCCCTATTCCTTTCTGTTGGGCAATTAACCTATTTTTGTCTTACTCTTGGTCCTATGGACATTATCCTACACAATGCTCTATTCTTTTGATATCATGGTTCTTATGAACTAGATTATTATTATGACCTTGTATATTCTCTTGGACTCTTATCTTGCGCTTTGTGCCCGCATTGATATGGATGTTTATGCCCATCTTGTAGTGGATGTTTTGTACTTCTTTTCCCACCATGGTAGTGGATGTATATGTAGCACACTTTGTTGGATATTTTTGATTTCATATCTCTTGTTTATCCTTGTTATGCATAATGTGGTGACTACTAGTATAATATTGAATGTGGATTTGAAAATTCCCACATATGAATGCAGATGTAAAATCCCTGCATATTTATACATATATTGGCAGATGTGAAAATTCCTACTAGGTTGATGTTGACAAACCCTGCCATCGCCCTAGTGTAGAGAAGATGTATACAAGACCCTGCTGGCTCTACATTTTTGGTAGATGTGTATTTCCTACCTACATGATATATTATTCTAGTTTTGTCACAGGTGAAACACATGGATGCTTTAAACTTATATTTTGCTTTCATCATGATATGAATGTTCTTTTCTTTTATGCTCCTTTGGGTAGTACTTTCCTCTTCTATGGGAAGCATTTATAATTGATATCCTTATTTTCATATACTGGTCAATTTCCTATTTTAGTATGCACATACCAACTTTTGCTGATGTTTCTCTTTCTTCTCTTCTTTTGTGGGGGTATGCTTCCTACCCCATGTAAAGCAAGGAGGACTTGGACTTCAACATTGTAGATGAGCTTTTAGGAGACTTTGAAGAGGTGGTTAAATGACCCTCAACTTGATCTTTAGCTTATATGATTAGATTTCCTTTTTGACACCCATGTGTGGTGAAGTGATGTATAATGATAACAAGATTTGTAATAGTTAGAACTTTCTTATTCTGCTGCTATATTTTTGGTACTATGATACATACATGTATAAAGTATTGGTACACATCCCTTTGGTGAAAAAAAATTTGTGGTATTTGTTTCAAGGGATGTGGCCTTTTCTTTTCTAGTAGGGAGTGGATCCCCTATCGGGTCCCACTCTTTACAGCATGGTATCAGAGCCATTAGTAGTCGGTTTCGGCCTTGTCTCCCTTTAGGATGTTTACCTTTATCTTAGGTTGCTTACACCTAGTATCCTTGCCTTGTGCAGGAAAACCTTATGGCTGGACAGAACTCCATTGTTGACAACCTAGGAGGCTTTGAGACACCTCAGACCCTAAGTACAAGATGCCAAGACAAGACCCTCCCGTTACCTTTGAGAGTCTGACTTCTGATCGGGATACTCCTGTTGCTACTAATATTACTCCTGATCAAGAGTTGACCATGTTGAGACAGCTTCTCTCTTCAGCTATGATGGGGAAGCTGAACAATTCTTCTGTGCCTTAGAAACCTAAGGAGTACTCAATCATCGACTTCATGAAGATGCAACCACCCTACTTCAAGGGTGAGGGTGAGCTAGAGATGGTGGACAAAGCTAATGATTGGGTGTTGGTCATAGAGAAGACATTTTATGGTATGACATGTCCTCCACACCAAAAGGTTAGGTTTGCTGCCTATGTCTTGGAAGGACCCGCAAGAAATTGGTGGAATGGAATTTCAAGGACTAGAGACATCTCAACCATGTCTTGGGTGGAGTTCTTAGCTCTCTTCTGAGGAAAGTACATTTGTATTGCTACTTTGAAGAAGAAGGAAGCTAAGTTCTATAGTTTGAAGCAAGGTCCCATGTCAGTTTCTGCATATGTGTAAAGGTTCCTCCTACTTGAGAGGTATGCTGAAGGTTTGAGTGAAGAAAGGAAAGATGAACTTTTCCTTAATGGACTCAACTACAACATAGGTCGTGCTCTTATTCCACAACTACCCTTGACCTTTCAACAGATGGTGGATAAGGCCTTAGATGTGGAATCCTATCTTGGTTTCCAATCCTACAAGGAAAACAATCAAAAGAGGAAGCACCCTGAAGGTGATTGTCATTCTGGGGACAATGTTGCCCGAAGAAGGGATAGGGTTCCAATATGTCACTATTGCAATGAACCTAGACATGTTCGCCCTGACTGTCCTAAGCTCAAGAATGGACAAGCACTAGCTCGACAACAAGTACCTCCCCGGAATAATGGTAACAATAATGGAAATAATGGTAGAATGCTTGTGAAAAGAAAAGTTGGAAGGGTTTTTGCTATGTATGTTGAAGAAGTTCATGATGAGGACCAAGGACAGGAATAAGTTGACCCATAGTTCCATAATTAATCTTTCCTAGTTATGTTTTCCTTTTTCATGTTGCTTTTGTAGTAGTATGTAAGGAAGTGTAGTTGAACCTTTTGTACCTGAAGTTTAGTTTGATATAATAAGATGAACCCTTTAAGGGGTGGTGGATAAGTTTTCTTATGGATGTTTTGATTTTGAGGACGAAATCCCTTTAAGGGGTGGTGTGTTGTAACATACTAGATCTCGTACCCTACCTTGGAAGTTGTCGCTTTGGACTTAGCCAAACAAGGTTGAAGGTTAGACCTAAATAGATGTTTAGTATAATCCCAATGGGCTAATGTATGTATAGATCACCTTAATGTAACCTAATGTTCTAACATTAATCTTATGTTTATAATGGATACATAAAATATGCCACATAACTCATTTTGTTGGTAATATGAAGATAAGAAACTTAATTGGATGAATAATTTAGATAATGGGTCGTTAATGGGCCATATGACATATCTCATAAAAAGAAGTCTCAAAAGTGGAAACAAACTTCAAATATGACATATACATATCAAAATAAGGCTTCGGGGCTCCTAATTATACTTAGTTTGGAAGTATTTCTCTTCAAAGACAAGGATGAAGATAAGGATAAGGATAAAGGTCAAGATAAGGATAAAGATAAAGATAAGGATAAGGATAAAGGTCAAGATAAGGATAAAGATAAAGATAAGGATAAAGATAAAGATAAGGATAAGGATATGGATAAAAGTGAGAAAGTGTGGGTAGTAATTGAGGGAGGTGCTGCATGGACATAGAATCTCTAGGCTATTGACAGATGGAAAACTCCATGTACACCTCAGGCTTGACCCCTTCCGTATCCATGAAGCTATATATACTCCTTCCTAGCTCCAATTTGAAATCATTGCTCACTCCCTATTTCCTCTAGCTTGGAGTACCTATCTTTCTCTATTTTTTTGTGGAACTAGGTGGCCCAAGGGAGAATATGTTCCCCTTATTGAGAAAAAGGTCTCCTAGAGTTCCATCTAGCCCTACCTAGGGTTTCCAAGGTCCTCTTCTAGGGTTTTGATCAAGGCAAGTGATTTCCTCTCTTTCTTCTTCGTTTTTCCTATTCTTCCTCTTCCTTCAACCTTCCTCCAGGTCGAAGCCATGGTCTTCTATGGTGAAACCCCACCTAGAACCCATAAACACCTCATCTCCATGTTCTTTTTTTAGGGTTTTTCACCTCTAAAGTGGAGAAGGTGCTTCTTGCTCGAGATAAGAGCTTTGTTGGAGAAACCAACCTCTCTAAGATTGGGAACCTTACTTATTGGACCTGTCCACCTTCCCTAGAGGTTCTTTGGAGGCCTAGGCTTGGACTTAGGTTGGACTTTGGACTATATAGACTCTAAAATTGAGGTATGATGTATCCCATATTCCTCTATGTTGGGCAATTAACCTATTTTTATCTTACTCTTGGTCCTATGGACATTATCCTACACAATGCTCTATTCTTTTAATATCATGGTTCTTATGTACTAGATTATTATTATGACCTTGTATATTCTCTTGGACTCTTATCTTGTGCTTTGTGCCCGCATTGATGTGGATGTTTATGCCCATCTTGTAGTGGATGTTTTGTGCTTATTTTCCCACCATGGTAGTGGATGTATATGTAGCACACTTTGTTGGATATTTTTTATTTCATATCCCACATATGAATGCAGATGTGAAAATCCCTGCATATTTTATATATATTGGCAGATGTGAAAATTCCTACTAGGCAGATGTTGACAGACCCTGCCACCGCCCTATTATAGAGCATATGTATACAACACCCTACTCACTCTACATTTTTGGTAGATGTGTATTTCCTACCTACATGATATATTATTCTAGTTTTGTCACAGGTGAAACACATGGATGCTTTGAACTTATATTTTGCTTTCATTATGATATGAATGTTCTTTTCTTTTATGCTCCTTTGCGTAGTACTTTCCTCTTCTATGGGAAGCATTTATAATTGATATCCTTATTTTCATATATTGCTCAATTTCCTATTTTAGTATGCACATACCAGCTTTTCTGGTGTTTCTCTTTCTTCTCTTCTATTGGGGGGTATGCTTCCAACCCCAGGTAAAGCAAGGAGGACTTGGACTTCAACATTGTAGCTGAGCTTTTGGGAGACTTTGAAGAGGTGGTTAGATGACCCTCATCTTGATCTTTGTCTTATATGATTAGATTTCCTTTTTGACACCTATGTGTGGTGAAGTGATGTATAATGATAACAAGCTTTGTAATAGTTAGAACTTTCTTATTCCGCTACTATATTTTTGGTACTATGATACATACATGTAGAAAGTATTGGTACACATCCCTTTGGTGAAAAAAAATTGTGGTATTTGTATCAAGGGATGTGGCCTTTTCTTTTCTAGTAGGGAGTGGATCCCCTATCGGGTCCCACTCCTTACAGCTGCGCTGAAGGAAACAATATATTCAACTTTTGTTGTAGAATCAACAATAGTCTCTTGCTTGGAACTCTTCCAACTTATAACTCTGTTGTTGTGGCTAAACACATACCCAGATTACGTTTGATGATCATCTTTGTCAGTTTGGAAGCTTACATCGATGTAACCCTTTGCACCCAACTCTTCCTCACCTCCATAAACAATGAACCAATCCTTATTCCTTCTCATATAATTAAGTATGTTCTTTACAAAAATCCAGTGACCTTCATCGGGATCTGACTGATATCTTCTTATCATGCTCAAAGCATATGAGCCACTCGGATGAGTAGATAACATTGCATACATGATAAATACAATTGTGGACACATATGGCATCTTACTCGTGCATTGATGTTCTTCACAAGAACTAGGAGACTGGGCTCTAGAGAAACTAATTCCATGTGACATGGGAAAATTTTCTCTCTTTGAGTTTTGCATGTTGAACCTCTTCAGCACCTTGTCAATGTGTACTCTGGATTAGGCCAAAAAGCCTTTTAGATATATTTTTATAGATCTTAATTCCTAAGATATAGGTTGCTTTGCCTAAATCCTTCATAAAGAAGGTACTCCCAGCTAGTTCTTTACTATTTGTAGGGTAGGGATGTCATTCCCCATCAATAGTATGCCATATACATACAATATGAGGAATATAAATATGATCCCACTAACCTTCTTGTAAACACAGAGTCTATCTTCATTTTGACTAAAACTAAACTCTCTGGATGCCTCGTCCAATCAAAGATCTAGCTATGAGATGCTTTCTTCAATCCATAGATTGACCTTTTGTAGCTCAAACTTTATTTGCATTATTTGGTTTTATAAAACCCTCGGGTTGTGTCATGTACACATCCTCAAGAAGATTCTCATTAAGGAAAGCGGTTTTAAAATGCATTTGCCATATTTCATATTCATAATAAGCTACAATGATAGGCATGATCATGCTGGATTTAACCATGGCAACTGGTGAAAAAGTTTCATCATAGTCAAGACCTTGAACTTGTCTAAAACCCTTTTCAACTGACCCACCCTTATAAGTTTGTACATTACCATCCATGTCGGTCTTCTTCTTGAAGACCCACTTGTCCCCTATGGGTTTTACTCCTTCGGGTGGATCTAGCAAGGTCCATACCTTATTGTTATATATGGAGTCCATCTCAGATCTCATGGCCTCAAGACATTTCTCAGACTTTGGTCCCTCAATAGCTTCTAGGTAGGTTATTGGCTCATCATCTATGACCAACTCATCACCTTCTTGAGTCACTAGATATCCAAATCTTTTAGGCACAAGGCGTCTTCTACTAGATCTACGAGGTTTGTGTTACATGAGGAACTTGAGATTCCACAATAGTTTATGACTCTCCTTGTTCCCTCTTTACCTCTATGGGTTTAATGTTTTCTTGTTAGTCTCAAACCTTTTAGAGTTCTACTTTTCTCCCACTAATTCATTTGGAAATAAAATCCTTTTATAAGAAAACAACATCCTTAGCAACAAGTACTTTGGTGTCACATGGGTTATACAAATAGTATCCCTTAGTTTCCCTGGGATATCCAATAAAGTAACATTTGTCCGATTTGGGTTCAAGATTTTTTGGAAATTATTTTCTCACATAAGCTTCAAAGCTCTAAATCCTCATAGAAGACATATTGGGACGCTATCCAGTCCATATTTCATATGGTGTCTTTTGAACCGATTTAGATGGTACGTGGTTCACATTTCTAAAGCATATCCCCAAAAGGAAGTCCAAAGATTAGCTACACTAATCATTGATTGTACCATTTCCAACTGTGTAAGATTTCTTCTTTCTGATACACCATTATGTTGTGGTGTGCAAGGTGGAGCTCATTGTGGTACAATACCCCAGTCTCATATAACGTTCTCAAACTCTTGGCTTAAGTATTCCCCACCTCGGATCAAAGTGCCTTAATACTTTTATCAAGTTGCGTCTATACTTCATTATGAAATCCTTAAACATTTTAAGGGATTTTATCTTGTGATTCATCAAGTACACATATCTATAACCTACTAAAGTCATCAGTAAATGTAATGAAGTACTAGTAACCACCTCTGGCATTCGTTCTAAAAGGTCTACATACATATGTATTTACGATTCATAATAGATCACTTTCTCTCTCACTATTTCTAGTGAAAGATTCTTTTGTCATCTTGACTAACAATCAAGACTCGCATGTCTCTATTGGTTGAAAACCAAAAGACTCTAGATAGCCATCTTTATGGAGTTTGGAAATGCATTTATCATTTATGTGCCATATACGACAATTTGATTTATCGAGTTATAGCCTTTTTGTATTTATGTGATATACACCTATCTCTATATCTAACAAGTATAGACCGTAGGACATTGGGGCACTACCATAAAAGATCTTATCTCTTATAAGAATATCGACCATTCTTTATAAGAAAGTTGAATCCATTCTTATCATAACAAGATATAGATATGATGTTTCTATTAATGATAGGTACATAATAGTAGTTCTCTAGCTATGTTACAAACCCACTGGGAAGAGATAACTCATAGGTTCCAACTACATTGACAACAACTCTTGCTTCATTAGTGAAGTGCAGTTCAGCCTCACCTTCTTTTAAAGGTCTCCTTTTCTTCAAGTCATGCACATTTGAGCAAATGTGAGATCTACATCCGGTATCCAATACTCTAGATGAAGAAGTGGCCAAGTTAATCTCAATGATGCGTCTCTTGAAGTAGAGATCTCTATCCCTTGCTTCATCTTCCTTAATTCATTTAAGTGAAAAGGTCAAATTCTTTTTGCACTTATCCTTCTCCTTATCTTAAGTGTAGAAGACTTCAACTTCATCTTAGCCTTAGAACTTTTCTTGGCCTTGCCTTTGCCTTTGGGATCTCCTTTGTTGATAACCATCATGGTTTTATCCCTCTTCACTCATGCTTCAACATTCCTCAACATGTGAAATAATTCAAATAGTGGTTTATCCAAATTACTCAAATAGTAGTTATTGATAAATTGGCTATATGATTCAGACAATGATATAGAATCATATTTGTGGCCAAATATTCACTTAAAGGAAATTATATTCTCTCCATATGTTCCAGATGCCCAATCATATTGAGCACATGAGGCTCTACTGGGTCCCCTTCTGTCATCTTACACTCAAAGAGCGCCTTGGATACATTGTACCTTTCTTTCTTTGTATGACTTTGGCACATGTTCTTAAGATGTGACCATCTCAAGAATGTACATGTTTTCATGCTACTTATGCAACTCATAGTTCATATCCTAGGTTTTTTAATGTCTAAGACATCAATGACATGCTTCCAATAAGCATTCACCTCAACCTTAGGCGTGTTCGGAGTGGGTTCCTCTAGCACTGGTGTGTCCAGGACATAGAGCTTATTCTGATGAGTGAAAACCATTCTCAAAGCCCTAAAATAGTTATAGATGTTGGCCCTATTCATCTTGTCCTTCATAAGGACCTATCACAATGTATTATTGTTTGTCATTTAATTCTACAAAAGAATATTTGCATTTGTCAAAACACTTTTTATTTGATTTGAAAATATTGACAATATTAGTTAGAACTTTAATTAATTATTTCTACCACTATTTTGTTCAAATCAATAACCCTCTATATTGCTTTGCAAACATTACAGTAGACAATTTTGTAGTGGGACAAGATCCACATTTCATCAAATCATGAGTCATCTTTAGTTGATCGCCCCACAACGTGACTATTTAGGTAGGCAACATTTCCCAGTTGCATCTAATGCAACTCTTTGACAAATTTTATGCATAACTTCTTATCATATCCCATTTTTATGATTCTAGGTACTTACTCTCATTAGGGTCACCTTGTTAAGCCCAACCCATAATCCAATATGATAGGCTATGCACCCTACTTTGGCATAACCTACATATTTACCATCACACTTCCACAAGATGAGTGATGTACCATGCTTTTTTGTAACTTGTGCTTGGTTGATCAAGCTTTTCATGTGTGCTTCTTATGAAAGCATCTAAGACTTAATATTTTTGAGGGATTTTATTTTTCTAATACATATACACATCCAGTCACCAATTACTTAATATGCATGATATACATTCTATAAACACAAACGAAACATGCAATCACAAACATATGAGTGGTGGACACTAATGCAATTATTTAGAGCCATAAAGAATTGTTGTCCACCTAAGGTCATACATCACATGTATCCACCTGTATTGGAACTTCTTGTGATGGGAACAGGACGATTGGTCGATTGGACCTTCTAGTCGATTAGTTCATTCTCCGATCAGTAGGTCAATTGGTTTGTGACTCAAGTGGATTACTAGACTCATCTGATATATCGATTGGCCTTCAATCAACTGCTTATGTTGTCCTCTTGTCGGTAGACCCACTTGGTCAGGATGCCTTCTTGTCAAAAATGAAAACTAATGCTAATCATGGTTATATATTACATTGTGAAAGGAGAATACCTTGAGTTAAACCGAGGGGATCATAGGATTTTAAGCATTAATCACATTTGGAGAACAAAGAGGAAGGCTTAGTGTACAAATCGAGATTATAAGACAGGAAATAAACCATACAACCACACAACCATCTAAGGGGTATTGGCCATAACCATGCATACATCAACCATCAAAACAACTTTAGGGAGATGGGTATGGAATATATATATATATATATATATATATATATATATATATATATATATATATACATATATATATATGTTGATCTATGGGATTTTCCCTAGTGTATGTGGTATTCAATTGCATATGTGCATTAATCATATTAATGTCTGCATCGTACATGATAAAACTAAATCATATCTCATTGATTTAAACCCTGACACACTGTAAATTGATGTGGCTCTGATACCACTATAGGGAAATATGGTACCAAAGTAGGCAGCGGGAACAAAAAATTATATCCATATTTCCTAACTAGTAGATTGTGTCAATAACAATGTGTATGGAAAATAGGGAACAAGATGTACCTGGTCCCTGATCAAGTCAAGTGACAATCGTGCACACAGATGTGCTCCCTTCGCAAGTAGCACATGAATGATAGTTGAAGTCATTCTCCTAGTGTGGAAACAATGGCTTCCATGCCTCTATGTAGTCCAAGGAGACCACTAGGAACTCCACATCGCACTTCTAGAGCATATGGGAAGGAGTAGTCTTTCTATTTGTAAATGTTCTAGCATCAACTTCCTTTCCCCTTGTTATCTCTCCCTTTCTTGGGAAGACTTCTTAGGATCTCTTACACATTACTACAACTGTGATAAGAGAAGTATCTTGAGATCCTTGTCAAACCCACTACTTATTTAGTAGTGGATGGGCTAGGGTTTCCAAAACTTAGGGAATATAAAAGGCCATATTTCATGGTTTGATGATTGTTGTGTGCCGCCAATCAGTCGATTGGACCATCCATTCGGTCGATTGGCACACCAGTTGAGGGACTAGATTACATAATTGGCTGATTGTCTTGTGTCTAGTGGCACAATAAAACTATCTTTTAATTCAATGACTAATGCATGTCATTACTCATATCATTAATTATTTGACCTAGTCAAACTGGTCGTTTTGCATCTTTGTTTGGCCCAATTAAACTGATCGGTTCCAAAAGTGATCAAGTCAGTCGGTTGGACACTCCGATCGATCAAATAGACACTCTAGTCAATTAGTGTTGTTTAATTTGATTGCCTAAACACTTTTACTAACCATGTTAAACATGATCCATGAGAAAAGTCCTATTCCAAGTGCATCATATGTGTGTGACCCTATAGGTCCCATATTACATTGGTAGTGAAGTCCATGACCATTATGACTACACAAGTAGTGAGTGGTATCTAGAAACACATCATTGCTACCCAAGTAATTGGAAAGTTGTATAATAACTTCAACCTATAATATGTGATCAATGTTATTATGATCATATAATTCTTTTATCTATGATATCTATATTGAATGTGAGGCATGGAATAATCATCCTCTTAATACTCAATCTATGTTCTTGAGCTAGAGCAGACTATAGAAATACATGTGAGCTCACATATCAAATATTGACTAACATGAGTGTGGCCATATGTGTCTCAGACTCGCTTATTAAGGGCCCGAGATATCAAATTCTCAATAGGAGGGACAAATTGTTGACTTGAGAGTTATACATTGTCCATATTTGGATAATGGCTTAACTATTCCATTCATATGTTTGTTTGAGATTGATTTCAGGCATTAGGTAGATGAAAAGGATCAAATTCACCAAGCCATAGCTTGTCCAAGTTCAAGTCAAAAACAATGCAAATGTGCAATTTGGTTAAACACTCTAAATCACCTTGGAATAATTTTGTAATCATTTGTATTGATGATATGACTTGTAACTAAGATGAGAAAAAATCAGGGACACTTATTCCATCGTTGATCACTTAAAAATCATTTTGGAAAAATTTTCACAACAACTTTATCGGTCTAGTTTTAATCTTGATCGATCTTTGATGGATTTTTGGAAATGGTTGCATCGGTCGAGTTGTACACTCACAGAATTTGACTGGCCAACTTTATGAGATGTACTCAAGACTCAACATCATCATTAATGACCTAGCTGCTTTGGGACATTCTTTGGATAGAGGAGAAATCAACTCAAAGATCGTAAGGTCTCTTCCAAAGAGATAAGAGTCAAAGGTGACCTCCATTGAAGAAGTAAGAAGTCTTGGTGATCTTACAACCGAGGAGCTTATTGTTAATCTAAAAGCTCATGAGCCAAGACTTGACAAACAAGAAGAGGAAGCAAAGTAAGAAGCAAAAGAATCAAGGAAGATCAAAGATAGTGCCTATAAAGCTCAAATGGAGGCTCTCGTCCTTCAACAACAACTTGCTTGTCATACTTCTCCCTCCTCCTCTAGTGAAGATGATGGCCCTAGTGAGCATGAAACCAACTTCTCCAAGGGAAAGCACTTCAAAGGAAAGCAATCCTCCTCATATACTTCAAGGTTCTACAAATGTGGTAAAAAAGGACACTACAAGAGTGAATGTCCTAAGGCTAGAAAGTCACACCACGAGAGAAGATCCAAGAAGGGGGAAGAGTACAAGAAAGATAGAAAATACAAGAGGAAGGACAAGAAGGATAGGAGGCACAACGACACAACTCATGCAGCTTGGGAAGGATCATCCTCTAGTGTCTCAAGCTCTGATGAAGATGGAGAATGCCACCTTGCACTCATGTCCTCCACAAGTAAAGATATTGGTGAGGTAAGTGAGGTAAGTTTGCATGAGTTATCTAAAGAAACTCTTATTGACATGCTTAATTCTACCCCTTCTTATTCTGAATATAAATCTAAAAAGAAGATGTTAAGTAAAATCATTGATGACTTGTATGCTAAACTTGATATTCTTGAATAAAATGAGAAAACTCATATTGAGAGCATAGATTCCTTACAAAGCCAATTTGTTGATCTTGAGATCCAATACAATGGAGTTGAAGTAGATAATGGTGTATACCTTAAGAATATTGCATCTTTTAAGGAAGATAACCAAAAGTGTCTTAACGAGCTTGAGTTACTTAAAACTAAAAATGTACAACTTAAGGTTGTTAGTGATGCTCGTAGAGATGAGAGAGATGTTTTTATCAAATAAATTCAATTGCTTAAATCTAAAAATGCTAGTCTTATTACTCAAGTTAATGATTTATCTTCTAGAACTATTTTTCCTAGTAATGATATTACTTCTATCACTCTTGAAAAGGATTCTTATTTAACTAAGGCTCTCTGTTTAGAGGCCAACCTTGTTCATGCTAGATATGATCTTTCTGGTTTGTCTTCTATTTTTATCTCTCTTACTGATAACAATCATAGACTTAGAGCCTCTCTATAGAAATTCCTCAAAGGGAAGGACTCTATAAATGAAATCATTGACCATTCTACCAAAAAAAGTGGTACTGGGGGTTTGGGATTTTAGGGGGATCTCATAAGGGAAAGAGTAAGGTCAAAGGTAAGAAAAAGAGTAAGGAATCTCCTTTCTTACATGGAGAGTCTTCTGGCTCAAAGAATCCTATGATTTGTTCTCATTGCAAGAGTGATGACCATTATTCTACTTACTGTCCGTACAAGCCTAAGGGGGCCAACCCAAATATGAAATGGGTTTCTAAGCTAACATTGAATCCTAAAGTTTGAGTTGGGAACCGACATTCTCATTTCTTGTAGGAAAAAGAAAAATGGATGGTTGATAGTGGATGCACAAAGCACATGACAGGTGATATAAGCCATTTCAACAATTTCACCAAGAAGAAAGGAGGATCACTTACTTTCGATGACAACATGAAAGGTAAAGTAAAAGGTGAGGGTGATGTAGGTGAATCCTTGTGTATCAATAATGTTCTCTTTTTGGATGTCCTACATTACACTTTAATAAGTGTTAGTCAATTATGTGATAATGGTTACCTCGTGTTATTTACTTATTTTGAATGCTTGCTCCTAGATTCCCTCACTTACAATGTCATATATAAGGGAACTAGGAATGGTAATCTTTATGTAAGTGTTCATGACCCATTTAAGCCTATTGTTGGTATATGCCTTGTAGTCAATGTGAATGATATTTCTCTTTGGCATTGTCGTCTAGGTCATGTAAATATGCATGAATTGAAGAAGTGGAGCAAAAAGGACTTGTTCAAGGGACTTCTTAAGTTGAATTTTGAAAAGGATGAGGAATGCCAATATTGTACCCAAGGAAAGCAAACCTTATCCTCCTTTAAATCTAAAGGAGTCCTTAGCACCAAGAGAGCTCTTGAACTTCTCCATATTGATCTATTTCGACCTATGAGAACTCAATCGCTTTGTGGTTGTTTTGAATACCATTTATTGAAGTTTGAAAATTTTGCGCCTATTCTTGCATACCTTTGAGTGTGTTTGGAATGGATGTTTTATTCTTCAAATGTTTAGTAAGGGGGTGATCCCGGCTCTTTACAGCACGGTATCAGAGCCCATAGTTGTCAGAATCTAACTATTTCAATTTTGTCTCCCTAGTTAGAATCATTGCCTTACCTTTAAGTGACATGTTTGCCCTAGATTTGATCAATAGATGATGAAGGGTTGATTTAGGATCATATAGTTTCACATTAGAATAATGATTAATAGATCCTTATTTCACTTACAAGTAAAAGATGCATAAGTAACCATAGTAACTTGAGGTTGTTTAGCTTGGCCTTTAGGCAACTACTAGGACATGAAGTTGAAAGCAAAGGTGTCTAGAAAGGATCAGGGTTCGGGGGATGGCAAGATTTTCCTCCGCTCCACTAGCTTGGTTTACGAGGACTCCCGAATCCATATGATACCGGCCTGGCCTGAGATAATATGAATTGTTTAAAATAGCATACTTTTAGGCAATAGTAGACTTAGACATCTATATGATTTATCTTTAGGGATCCTAATATGTTGAGCTAGTCTCCCAAGTTTAAAGACTTGTTTGAGGATGTACAAGAGCAAGTTAACCCATAGTTCATAGTTAGTCTTTACAAGTTATGTTTTTTTTTCATAATGCTTATGTAGTTGGATGTAAGGAAGTGTAGTTGAACCTTTGTACCTAAAGAATAGTTTTGACTTAATAAGATGAATCCTTTAAGGGGTGGTGATAAGTTGTTTTCTCATATGTGTATGTTTTGATTTTGAGGACGAAATCCCTTTAAGGGGTGGTGTGTTGTAACATACTAGATCTCGGACCCTACCCTGGAAGTTGACATTTTGGACTTAACCAAACAAGGTTGAAGGTTAGACCTAAATAGATGTTTAGTATAACCCCAATGAGCTAATGCATGTATATATCACCTTAATGTAACCTAATTTTCTAACATTAATCTTAGGTTTATAATGGATACATAAAATATACCACATAACTCATTTTGGTGGTAATATGAAGATAAGAAACTTAATTGGATGAATAATTTAGATAATGGGTCATTAATGGTCCATATGACATATCTCATAAAAAGAAGTCTCGAAAGTGGAAACAAACTTCAAATTCGAAATATACATATCAAAATTAGCCTGCATGTCAAATTTCATCTAATTTGGACTACCCTGAAATATTAGGATAAGTTTAGGAGAGAGAAAATGAGTCAAAGGCATAAGTAATGAATAATGTGATATATAACTTCAAAATATGGAAATAATGATAAATTCATGTTCAACACATCAAAGATAACTTGTGTATGAAGTTTGGTCCAATTTGGATGTTGTTTGTGCAAGTTATGTAATTTTAGGTACATTCTGAACTTTTCTGCAATTTACCCAATTGGGAGGTTTTCTTTGCAAATTATCACCTAAATTTTAATATTTATATATTCCCTTACCATTCTAGATATTTTGAACCATAGGGATCCTCGTTTCACCTTGGTTTGAAGGTGTTTCTTTCCAAGGGCATTTTAGGGATTACTCTCTTTATAAATGAGCTTATCTTTAGAAGCTATCAACCAATGGGGTTATTTCTTTGATTGTAGGTTGGATGGGATGGCCTATAAGTGTCCATAAACTGAATTTTATATTCAAGAAGTCTCTATGAGTTGTCCTCTTGCATGGCCATGAAATCCCTAGGCTAAGGACACATGGAAAGCTCCATGGACACCTCATGCTTGACTTCCTCCTTATCCATGAAGGTTTGCATGTCCATAGGCACCCTTAGCATTGGACACATGGAAAGTAACCTGAAACCACGTGCTTGACTTCTTCCTTATCCATAAAGGCATGCATGTCCATGGACACCCTTATACATGACACATGGAAAGTCTCATAGACACCTCATACTTGACCTCTTTATTTATATAGCCATATCTACCCCTTACCAACTCCCAAATTGAAAAATCTTGCTCTCCTTTATTCCCTCTAGCTTAGAGAATCATTCCTACTCTGTTTTTCCACAAAGGTTCTATCCCAAGGTAAAAGGAGGTGCCTACCTTGGTGAATAAGGCTCCTAGGGTTCCAAATTTCTCTATTTAGGATTTCTTAAGCTCCTCCTTCGTGATTTTGACCAAAATTAGTAAGTATCCTCCTTTCCTTCCCTATTTTCAAGTTTTTAGTCTTCCTTCTATCTTTCTCCAGGTCGGAACCATGGCCTTCCATGATGAAACCCCACCTAGAATCCATAAACACCTCATCTCCATGTTCTTTTGTTAGGGTTTTTCATCTCTAAAGTGGAGAAGGTGATTTCTTTCAAGAAAGGAGCTTTGTTGGAGAAATCAGCCTCTCTAAGCTTGGGAACCTTACTTATTGGACCTGTCCACATTCCCTAGAGGTTCTTTTGAGGCCTAGGCTTGGATCTAGGACTGACTTGGACTGTTTAGACTTTGAGGTTGAGGTATGATGTATCCCATATTCTTCTATGTTGAGCAATTAACCTATGTTTATTCATTCTCTTTATCCTATGGACATTAGCCTATACACAATATCTTTTCTTTTGAAAATCATGGTTCATGTGAACTACCTTATTTGATATTGATCATGTGATCATGGATATTCTTTTGAACTCTTATCTTATGCTTTGTTCATGATGGAACTCTAAAAGATGACATGTGATGTCTTTTTCCCACTTATGAGGTGGATGCATATGTTGGTCACTTATGTGGTTACTAGTTTATATATTCTGACTATAATTTCTACTTGCCTCTACATTTAACATGCTATGTGATTCATTAGCACTACAGTAGTGTAATTTCATTGGTTTTTATGGCAGATGTGTTATTTCCTGCCGAGCAGATGTGATATTTCCTGCTCTTTTGGGATGGAAAGGAACCTCATACCCATGGTAAGATGTGTGATTCTTGGCCCATGTTTTATATATTTGGGAGATTGGAAATATTCCTTTCTCTATCAGGTTTTAAGCTTATGAGACTCAGTTGCCTTTATGTTTATATTGTTCTAGAGCTATGTTTATCTCACATGTATGCAGGTTGATGATATGGGGTGTGTGCCCTAATTCTTTACATGTGCTTGTGTGGCACAATCTTTATGTTTTAGTAATGGCAAGTACTTTTTTGTTATCATATGATTTCAATTCCTTTTCTCTTGATACCCATTTGGGTGGTCCTTATTCTTTCTATGGGAAGTCTTTTATATTTGATGACCTTTATTCCATATATTGCTCAATTTCCTATTTAGTATGCACATACCAACCTTTGCTGGTGTCATCTATTTTCTCTTCTTACTGGGGTATGCTTCCAACCCTAGGTGGAGGACAATGAGGACATGGCATGATGATGTGGATATAGCTTAAGAAGTTAAAGCTTGGAGACAATGTTGTTATGGTTTAGATTTCCCTCTACTTAGATCCTTATGTTGTATCATACATGTAAACCCTTATGGGATATTATGATGTACTTTTGTAATCTTTTGTGAAAATTGAATATAGTCATTATTTTTATTCTGCTGCTATACTTTGCTTGTTTTGAATACAATTTATTGAAGTTTGAAAATTTTGCACCTATTCTAGCATACCTTTGAGTGTGTTTGGAATGGATATTTTATTCTTCAAATTTCTAGTAAGGGGTGATCCCACCTCATTACAACATGGTATCAGAGCCCATAGTAGTCAGAATCTGACTATTTCAATTTTGTCTCCCTAGTTAGAATCCTTGCCTTACCTTTAAGTGACATGTTTTCCCTAGATTTGATCAATATATGATGAAAGGGTTGATTTAGGATCATATAGTTTCACATTAGAATAATGATGAATAGATCCTTAAAATACTTACAAGTAAAAGATGCATAAGTAACCATAGTAACTTCAGGTTGTTTAGCTTGGCCTTTAGGCAACTACTAGGACATCAAGTTGAAAGCAAAGGTGTCTAGAAAGGATTAGGGTTCGGGGGCTGGCAAAATTTTCCTCTGCACCACTAGCTTGGTTTACGAGGACTCCCGAATCCATATGATACCAGCCTGGGCTGAGCTGATATGAATTTTTCAAAATAGCATGCTTTTAGGCAATAGTAGCCTTAGATATCTATATGATTTATCTTTAGGGACCCTAATATGTTGAACTAGTATCCCAGGTGTAAAGACTTGTTTGAGGATGGACAAGAACAAGTTAACCCATATTTCATAGTTGGTCTTTAAAATGTATGTTTTTTTTCATAATGCTTATGTAGTTGGATGTTAGGAAGTGTAGTTGAACATTTTGTACCTAAAGAATAGTTTTCACTTAATAAGATGAATCCTTTAAGGGGTGGTGAATAAGTTGTTTTCTCATATGTGGATGTTTTGATTTCGAGGATGAAATCCATGTAATGGGTGGTGTGTTGTAACATACTAGATCTCTGACCCTACCTTGGAAGTTGACATTTTGGACTTAGACAAACAAGGTTGAAGGTTAGACCTAAATAGATGTTTAGTATAACCCCAATAACCTAATGTTATAACATTGATCTTAGGTTTATAATGGACACATAAAATATGACACATAACTCATTTTGGTGGTTATATGAAGATAAGAAACTTAATTGAATGAATAATTTAGATAATGGGCCGTTAAAGGGCCATATGACATATCTCATAAAAAAGTCTCAAAATTGGGAACAAACTTCAAATTCAAAATCTACATATCAAAATTAGCCTACATGTCAATTTTCATCTAATTTGGACAACCTTGAAATATTAGGATAAGTTTAGGAGAGAGAAAATGAGTAAAAGGCATAAGTAATGAATAATGTGATTATATAACTTTAAAATATGGAAATAATGTCAAATTCATGTTCAAAACATCAAAGATAACTTGTGTATGAAGTTTGGTCCAATTTGGATGTTGTTTGTGCAAGTTATGCAATTTTAGGTTCATTCTGGACTTTTCTACAATTTACCCAATTGGGAGGTTTTCTTTACAAATTATCACCTGAATTTTAATACTTAGATATTCCCTTACCATTATAGAGAATTTAACCACAGGTATCCTAGTTGCACCTTAGTTTGAAGGTTTTTCTTTCCAAGGGAATTTTAGGGATTACTCGCTTTATAAATGAGCTTATCTTTAGAAGCTATCAACCAATGGGGCTATTTCTTTAATTGGAGGTTGTTTGGGATGGCCTATAAGTGTCCATAAACTGACATTTTATATTCAAGAAGCCTCTATGAGTTTTCCTCTTGCATGTCCATGAAACCCCTTGCTAAGGACACATGGAAAGCTCCATGGACACCTCATGATTGACTTCTTCCTTCTCCATAAAGGTTTTCATGTCCATGGGAACCCTTAGCATTGGATACATGGAAAGTAACTTGACACCTCTTGATTGACTTCTTACTTATCCCTAAAGGCTTGCATGTCCATGGACACCCTTTTTTACAACCTCAATTTTGCATATATTTTCGTAATTGAAATGTAATGATTTTATGAATATGGACTTAATTGAAAAGGTTGTATGCTTTGCTTCAAAGAATGGATTTCTTTGCAAATATCCCTTTTGATAGGAATTTCGTGGTTCCTATTATTATATTAATCCAATAATGGATATAAAATAGAAGAAAAGAAGAAAAGTCCAAATAGTAGACAAAGATACAAGATAATGAATATTAAGCAAAGAATTTATGAGAAATACATGGAAATCTCTAGAAAGTGGCATTAATGGCCACAATTGAGTAAATTTTGTTTATATGTGATTTATAATAAAAGAAATAGGAAAATAGGAAAGAGGAAATAAAAGATAAAGAGATATTCTTGAAAATAAATCTTTTAATAAAGAATAAGTAAGATAATGTGAAATAATGAATGTAGATGCATCTAGAAGGATAATAAGCATCCTTAAAAAGGAATTTCGAAATCTTAGGATTTCTTGGGGTCCAAGGAGTCCCAATAAAGAAGAAGAAAGAGAAAATGTGAATAATAAAAAATATGAGAATAATGTGCTACATAATTAATAACCTTTTGGATATTATCAAAAGAAATGTTATTTGCTTTAGGAAAATAAGATTTCGTCGCCAATGGATTAAAAGCCAAGCACAAAGATGATGAAAGAGTTAACTTTCAAATTTCTAATATCTAAAGGATGTAGATTATAAAGGAGATATTTAAGAGAGAGAAGATTACTTCTTAATGAAGGAAAGTAGGTGTCCTATGGGGAGAGGGACTTGTTATCTTATGGATAGGCATCCTAGGGCTTTGATACCCTCCTCTATATAAGGGTAGAACCCTTGGCCCGAGTCTAAAAGGACCACATGCACCCTTTTCTCTCATTCTTCTTGTTTTCTCTCAAAACCCTAACCAAGAGGGTATATGGCTATCTCGGGGGCAATGAAGAACTGGGTTGGATCCTGATGGAGGCACGAAGCTACCACGATAACTTGAGGAAGTTCGGCCATTGTTCCCATGCCCACGACCAGCGTACAACGCCTGCAGAAGGTTGACGTCGTGGCTGCAAGTCGCAACCTACCCAGCCCAAACTAACTACATTGGTCGCGAGATGGGTGGCGCCCCAGGTGAGGTGGAGGGCGGTGGAGCTAGGGCAGAGGTTGGCGGCGGTCGTCGGGCCCTGGGGAAGAGGGGGCGGACCCGAGGAAGTGTTGCGCTCGGCGGCAGCAGCTGGCGTCATAGGTGGAAGACGACCTAATGGTCATTGGACAAATTTTCCCCTCCGCACTGTGAAGAACCGGTGTCTTAAGCGATGGCAATATGGTCTTTTTTTTATGTTCTCGGACAGCTACGTTTTGCATGGGGATTGCTGACGTGTCAGCTTCCCATTGGTCCAAGTAAGTAAATTTTGTAAAAATCATATCTAATTAATGGTAGCTTGAATGGATACATATAATATATGAATTTTTCTCAGAAAAATGTGAGGAATCTATTAAAAATAGATTTAGATCCTAATTCCTCTTGCAATTAGATAAGTAGTTGAAGTTATCAACTTTAATGTATTAGTGATTAAGAAATCCTAATCTATGATTATTAATGAATTCGAAAGGGTTATATGGATGTTTAAAGTTGATATTAACCTTTTGATTATAAAAAGGACACGTTAGATCCAAAACGATAATCTTTATGCATAGTTTGATTAATTTGGGGTTCTATGTACATAAATAAGCTTTAATGGGCCTTGAAACTCTAATCTCAATAATTATGATTCTTAATGGCTTTAATTGTTCGAATCCATGAATAGAACTGATATTTGATGATTCTAAGCTATTTTAAGTATAAAAGTTCCTAATTGTGGATAAATACCCTTAATTTGGTAATTAGGGTTTTCTAATGGATTAATGTGAAATTAGCGATAAATAGGGTTCATATTTGAATTAGACCATAATGAAATGTGAGTTGTCAATTCAAAAGAAACCAAAGATGATAATTGTGCCTATGATGTTGAAATTAGGGTTTGTGAACTAAAAGGGCATTAAAAGTGATAAAATATTTATGGAGGCTAAAACCCTAATAAAACCCTAAAGTTGGCCTAGAAATCCTAAGGTGGAATCCAAGTCGATCTTGAGAATGTTTTGGATAAAATAATGACACTTGGATGTCATGCATTATTTTCAGGATATTATTGATTGCTTGTTTGATTGTTCTTGAATATTATTGCTTGGACATCAAGTTTCTCTAGATCAGGTATGTGGTTACGCTTATGGTTAATCGCCTTAGTTTCATGACGATTCTCGGATGTTTTATCGGTTGCTTGAAAATAACTGCTTGGATGAATTTTATTTCATGCAACTATAAAGTGACTATGATAATCACCTTAAATGTGTATACATGAGTAGCTCAGATCCTAGTCCTCCTCTGTGGCTTTGCTAATGATGAAAAGGGTAGCCTAGTACAGGGTCTACCTATTAGGTAGGACCATTAGATTATCATGAGTTAGGAATTGGGCTACCTATGTGTAGTGCCATGCGACTCTTTAGCATATCATGAGTTAGGAAATGGGATACCTATGGGTAGTGTCATGCGACTCATCAACCCTAGGTATTTATCTACTTGCTAGGTAGGATCATGGGGGTTAATCAAGATCTACCATATGAGAGGTAGTATCTAGGTCCACTGTAGGGACAGCACGGAGGTTAGGATATGTATGGATTGAGTAGTTCTGTTTAAGATGTGAAGTTTGCTTGCTAAACCATAATTGCTTGCAATATGTTATTATAGTTAATTGAATGATTATTGTTTCCCCCACATACTGGCATATCCATTTATGTTGATCGACATTTTTTTTGTCGGCATTTTAGGTACAAAATGGAAAAGGACAAACAGTAAATTGATACAATGTGAAGATATGAATTAAAGTGCAAGGAGGATTAGTTAGAATAGGCTGTTGTTGTGGATAGTAGTATAGAAATCTGAGATTTTAAAAAAAAGGTATGCAAAGTTTTATTTTATTCCATCTTTTCAGTATAGTTTTGGTAGAATTTAGTAATTATTATTGATTACTTGTCGAACCATTGATCCGGAAAATTGGGCTAACGGTTCTGACCTTTTGGTCTCCCTTAATTCGGGGTTACCGGGAGGCGGGGTCGTTACATTTGGTATCAGAGCACTGGTTCCTCATTTAATCTTTAGTAATTATTAAATTTTACAAATTCCATAGAACTGAGGGAGTTATTAGAGGATTTTTCGAAAGACAAAGGTGTCTAGAAAAGGATCACGTCCGGGGGCTTGCAAGATTTTCCTCCGCAACGCTAGTCGGAATACGAGGACTCCCAGATCTATGTGACTGCTTAGCCAATGTCTTAGGATCTGACTCAAAATAAGATACATGTAGGACTCTCTCATCTTGTTCATCCCTTCTCAACCCTAATTCTATTAAGGATTCTAAGGTTTAGGGTTTTTCTCTCTCTTCCTCACCTTCTTGAGGTCAAGGTATGTATAATAAGGTTAAGGAATCCTCCACCAAATTAATTAAAAGCATGTAAATAAGATGCCATGGACCTAAGCTTAATAGTTTAAGCGTAAACTAAAGAATTATTTCATGCTTAGGTCGTATGACATGTGTTGTCATGCCTTCAGGAGAGACCTGAGGTTAGACCTTCTTGTCAGGAGGATGAAGTAGAGAGTTGGTCTCGGAGGAAGAAACCTCCATTAAAGGTAGAGACCTGGCATATCCTCTGAGGATGGTGCTAACCCTAACCCTGAGTGGTGGTTGGAGAGAGAGATGGCATGATGAGATCGAGGTCATGGTCGACCATGTGTGTGGGATTGACATGCTTTTGGTTTTGGGTTCCTATAATAGTATGATCCATGTGAGGTTGGTTGACCTAGTACCTTTGGCAACCCAACCCTGGGAAGGGTGGTGCATGTTAAGGTGAAGGATAACTCCTTCATTGATGAGGTTAGTGATGACCATATAGAAACCCTATGGGCTGATATGAGCATGGCATAGTATGCACCTTGAGTACGTCAGTAGTGCTGGTAGTAGGTTAAAACCCTGGCCCGAAAGGCATGTTGGATAGCTTATGAGATCAGCATAAAGAGATATGGATAATATTGAGAAAACATAAGTTTGAACATAGATTTCACCCATGTGGGGGTATGCTTGTGAGCTTGATCCACCTTCATGGAGAGAGGACATCTAGTTGTAAGGTTTATTGTGGGGTTATCTCTAGAGAGAGAGAGAGAGAGAAGGACCCGAGAAAGAAGGTTGGAGGCTTAGACTCTGGGATATGAGGAACCCTGAGGAGTTGGGTATGTTGCGACCTAAGTGGATGGTTGTGGTTGTCTCATGCATAATCCTTGGAGGCTTGTGGTATCTAGGTTGCCTTTAGAGGAACCAAACCCTAGAAAGGGGAAGAGACTTCTTGAACCGATCTATGGAAGTAGTAGGTGCCTACCTTACCTTCTAAGGATAGGAAGAAGAGTTGATTAGACCCTGAGAAGGTATAGTATCAAGTTGGAAGGCCTCATACCTAGTTATTTGTCTTTGAGGAGGGCTCAGCTCTGAGGTTTTGTTCAAGTGGAAGGATTATAGGACGTGCATGATATACCGCGTACATGTTTGGTTCATGGTTGGAAAGCTGAGCATGCAGTTAGACGGATGATGCATGAAAGTGCACCTAGGGTTCCTAGACCTAAAGAGGGGAAGTAGTCGTTCCTGGTGCACCTGATGCTCACACGGATGCTTGAGTTCTTACGCATGGGAGCATGGCACCCCCTTAGACTAAGGTATATGTTTGATGAACCCCTCACATATAGGTTGGTGACATGGGCATGTATGATGATGGTCCAATGTTAAGGAATGAGAACAAGTAGGACCTACCATGGAGACCTAGCATGGTTTAGTAGGTGGTCTGTTTGTTAGCTACATGCCTGAGTAGCTTTCTAGGGCTGAGCATGTTCATGTGGATGTAAACCCTGGACATAGGGACGTTTGTGACCCTTGCTTCTATCAGGATATAGTTTCCTCCCATCCAGGGAGAGGGACCCTTTTTGTAGGGTATGAATCAGCGGTTATTGTGTTTGAGGTAACCTTAAGAGGTCTCATAGAATCTTAAGAAGCTAAGTGGAGAGTACATAGTATGAGAATGAACATGTAGACCCATAGATAACCATCTCTAAGTGCATGTGGATGTGTTACCATGGGGGTAACCGGTATGGGGCCTGACCAAGGTAGGTAGGTCGCCATGACCCCTATGAAAGGATGTAAGTCATACCATGATTGCAGAGAGAGATGATGGAGACTTGGGTAAGGTTCTAAGTTGGACATGTACTATGTTAGTATCCTAAGTCTATCCTAGGGTCAGGTAGGGATAAAACCGATGAGAGTAGGAGTTGCCTAATTCCCTAGTTGCACATGACCATAGGGTCAGGAGGTAACAGCTATCATTGTTTGAGGTCCATGGGTTAGGAGATTGATCACCTTCATGAACTCATGGGACCCAAAGGGCAGATGAGGAGGGCACTCTCTATATGCATAAGGGAAGAGGGATGACCCCAAAAGTGTCGACACCCTACAAACCTAAAGGAGATGACCAAGGATGGTATGATGACCCGAGTGGGTTTGAGATCCATTTTCCATGGAAGTAACTTTGATATCAAGATGATCGTGATGTAGAGACATATGTTGCACATTTCAACTTAGATTTGAAGGTGTACTGGCAATGTGGGATGTACCATCTCTACTCTTGGAACATGAAGAACTTTGTGTTTGGACAGCCGCCAAATGCTTATTTCCTCATGTTATGGGGGTGAGAGATAGGATAGTACGCATGCCATACACCAAGGATAAAGATGATGTGAGTGGAAACGTTGCTATGAGGTATGAGGATAGAGGTAACAACATACCCTTGTGGAGTGTACGATATGTGGATGGTTTACAAATATCAAGGGAACTAAGGTAGTCATCTTATGAGGATGTTTTTATCATGAGCTATGTAGAATATATGAGTTATACAAGGTTGAGTTCGATAACCAAGAGGATGAGCTCAGAGTTTTCTTGATGAAGATAGACTAGAGTTCGAGATGAGATAATAAGTGGAATACATGGAGGTGTATGTATTCAACGTTACCTAATACATAAGGATGTGAGGTGGTAATGGATGCTCTAGTTGAGATGTAGCTGCCTAGTTTAGCTAGAGGTAGAAGAGGTTGTTAGGTTAGCCCTAAGTTTGAAAAAGGAGATATGTTGGACTAACACTCAGATGTAACAATATTCGATGATCGAGTTAGTAGTTTCTTGTTTAGCTAGCCTAGGGCTTGTGGTGATACAAAGATGGTTGTAGAACCTTAGATACACTTCTATGGAAAAGAAGGTGATGAAACCCCGACTAGAGTGTTTTAGGGTTTCTGAGGAATCAACCTTGAGGAATCATGATATACAGAAGATCATGATTTTAAATTCACCATACACCATAGTACTACCAAGATAATAAGTGGTAGTAGTACTTTGGAAACCTAATAAATGTACAGAGTTGTATGTGGCTTGTCACCATGCATGTCAAGAGGTGAAGGAAAAACAACAATAACCCATTGAGTTGATATAGAGGATAAAATTCCCTGAGAGGGAATGGGAGTTCATCACTATGGATGTTGTGGTGATTCTCCCTTGGACCAAGGAAGGTCAGGATGCAATATGGGTTATGGTAGATCGCCTTACCTAGATGACTGACGCAAATTTACCGTGCACAGAAACGCAAGTGAATGCGTCGAAGTAATATAGGCCTTTGTGAGGCCCGAGTCGAACTCAGGGATACGTGAAATTGTCAGAGACTCCTACTAACTACTCGTGATCAGCTAAGCCGATTAAATAATTGAGAGTTTTTGTTAAAATTAAAAGAAAATAAAAATGAAACAAAACAAAGCAATTGATTAAATGTTTGGTTTAATCAATTCAAAAGGAGATCTAAAGGACTGCGGTTTCACCGCGCGTTTTTCATTGTATTAAATTCTATATAGTCACTCAATTTTATCTCTCTATCCGGGTAGTGGCCTGAAATTAGAATTGCCCACTGTCGTGGTACAATTCACTACCTATGTCTAGGTCGGTTCCACCGTCGTAGTAACCTATACCCTAAACTAGGTGCATTAAAAACGACCTCTCGGTATCCACCATTAATCTTACACCACCTTGTTCAAGGGATTTGTCAATTAATGTAAATTCTGTCTCTTTTCAACCATTAATTCTTCTTTCAAAGCAATTAAGGGCATTAGATTATTATTATGGTGATCAAGCATAACAATATATTGGAGAAAACAAAATTATACCACAGATTTAAGAGATAAGATATGAATTACTATGATAAAATCGTCATACAATGAATTCTCGGGCTACTCCCGGTCCTAAAGACAAAGGGAATTAGCCCCGCATGTTCATCTCAAAGCAAAACGTGGAGTAGAAAAAGGGAAACATGGATAAAAACGTGATTGAGTGGTGAAACCCCTGAACGGAGAAGATCCAAGTGATCCTTGGCGTGGAATACGCGTTCTCCCGCCTTTCGGTGGTGGAAATCATCTTCTTTAGCATCCGGATCGGCTGGGGTGTGCTTCTGGGCTGCGTTCTTCTCTCCACCTCTTCTCGAGATGTGTGCAGCCGCTAATGACATGATCCTCCCCTCTTCGGTGGCGTCATTATGTATATTTCCCGAATTAGGTCGCCAATTAATCACAGCCGTCCGATTAAGGTCAATCTGAAACAAACTCATATATGACGGTGTCGATACCATCGACGCGGGTCGATGGTATCGACCTAGCGCGATATCGACTGATTTTCTTTTCTTTTGTCTTTGCACCTGATGTCATCTCGATACCATCGACGCGGGTCGATGGTATCGACATTCATAGGCGTCGGTTTTGTCCTTTTACCGTCGATGTAGCTCCACTAGTTGATAGTATCGACATATGTGTCGATAGTATCGACTCACTTCTCGCCAGCAACCTGATGGTATCTCGATACCATCGACGTCCCTGTCGATAGTATCGACTTTCTTCTGGTCCTTACGGCTGGAAACTTGTGGTCCGGTCGATGGTATCGACCACTGTCGATGGTATCGACAGTAGCAGATACTTGTTTTTCCTGAAATTAACACATGAAACCACATAAGTCCACATAAAATGTATTTTTTTGATAATTAATACTCAAAATGCTGAAATAGGGGAAATTTGACATAAAGAAGTAGCATAGACCAAAGTGAATGAATTATGCAACATTAACCATGAAAATGACTAATAAATGTATAAAACACATATCAAACAAGTCCATAAATGCGACTCAAAATCATCGCATCAAACTCCCCTAAGCTTGAACATTGCTCACCCTCGAGCAACTAAACCTTAGAATAGAATTTCCAGAGTCAACTAAAGAACAAAGCATCACAACAAACATTCCATATGACTCCCACCGGACATTCGCATACCGACCCTCGCTAACCACAGAATGATAATTACCCTGAAGGCGACAGTAATCATTCATAAAAGATATCAACCTCAAAACTGATGAACAATATCACATAAGGCAGTTAACATAATAGAATTCACCGGTCCAGACTTAGTGCATCTTGTGATCTCCAATATTACGTTGCTCGCCCTAACTACCATCTACATGGAAGCAGTTCTCCTGATATTCACAAGTGAGGAGAAGTTCACGGTGGCCTACCAAGTCGAGCAAAGGGTAGATGGAATGGGTGGCTCATGGAAGAAGTAGAAGTATTATACGGTTTCACATTCATAAACAAAAATGCCCTAAATGATGCAAATGCACATGAAAAATGCCCTAATGCCTAAGATGGGGTGGAATGATGCAGGCACTAACATTCCGTCTCAAAACGAGATGGATATCTAATTGAGCTATATCATGTACTTACTCATCTTAAAATGCAGGTGAGATTATGTTCCTTTCTCCTTCTTATTCTAGTTGCTTCTAAATGACTTTTTTTTTCAACTTCAGATTTTTTTTCTTTTCAAACCCTTATATCCATAATTGACAATGAATGATTTATTGGGCTTATTTTTTTTTTTGCATAACTCGAATATTTTCACTCTTTAGAAGGTATGGAACAATTTAATTCACCATTAAAGAACAAATGAGGTACATGATATACTCTATGCATAAAAGTTATGAATGCAACTAAATGACATGCGCCTAAAGGTAATGTGCATGTAAACCTATTCTATTTTTTCATTTTTCATGCAAAACATATGAAAATGGTTGCAATGCAAGTCCTATCTACATGACATGCAATCAAAAAGGTTAAAAACGTACTTTACTTCCAAATCTTATGGTGGATTGTGAAAAACAATGAGGTGAACAGATCATAAGACTAATTGACTGAACCTTTGAAAAATTCCCTCCTTACTGACCTGTGTGGTAGTTAAGAGTTTTTTCTCTCTTACTTCAAATTAAAGTCTCATTATCATTTGGTCAGTTTAGGCTCAAACAACCAATTCCGTCCACTTTCATGAATCATTAGGAATGTACAGTTGTGATTTTCTGTTTTAAAGTTGACAAAACCAATCATTTTCTAAGTTAAGTGATCAAAGTTGAACAACACTCAAGCTTGCGAACACTCAAATTTTAAGTTTCCCTTAATTCCCATGTACATGCAACTGAGATGACACAAAATTTAAGACATCCACGATTACACTAGATAGAATGTGGATCCTACAAACAAACTAAGATTGCAAGAAACGAATGACAAGAAACAAAAGCAGTAAAACAAAAAATAGACAAAATAAAAGATAGAGTTGTTCCAACACCCCCCCAAGCTTGAATTCGACTATGGCCTCATAGTCAAAAACAATCTTAAAGGTTGGAACAGAGATACCGATTTACTCTTCAGGCGGAGGCGGGTACTGTGGAGCCATAGGATCCCAAGACGGATACTCCCCTTGGAAGCTCGGATCAAACTGGGCCCTAGGTGGAGGTTGTGGATAGCCTCCAAAGTAATTCTGGCTCCAATAGTGATCGTAAAAGGGCTGCTGTTGCATCTCTATCCTATGCAACCGATCATGAATTTGTTGTTGGTTTTCGAGGAGAAGACGCTCGTTCTCAAACATTGCCCTTTGATTGTCCAGTAACCGGTTTGTAGTTTCTTGAATACCGGTGTACATCGCAGAGTGATGTTGTTGCGTCTGTTGTACCTCATGCAGCATAGCATACATGCCCTGCATCGAGTATGCATCCTCACTTGGCTGTGAGGGCGGTGGTGGTGGTGGAGGCTGCAATGATGAAGATGCACCCGGATGCATGCGAGGACGCTTTCATGGTGCCACTCGTACCCGAAGAGGGGTGTAGGCCTCCTCTTCCTCTGCAGCCTCATCGTCATTGTTGTCATCGTCGTCGTTGCCGCCGTTTTCATCGGAGTCGGCAATGGCTATGATAGGCCATCGGAAGTGTTGCGCCCCTTCGATGTTGAAGACCGGATCGGGAAGCGAGCATTCTTGGTAAGCATGGTTGACGTGGCAGTGTGCATACGCCAAGCCATCTCGAAGAAGGATGAGGTTGAAGCGGTGCAGATGTTGCAAGTTCACCTTGATCCTGTTGGAGAGAGGAGTAAGCTGCTGGAAATTCAACCCAAGGTAGGAGGCCATCTTGGTAATAAGACCGCCAAAGTGAATTGGCACTTTCCGTGTACTCCTCTTCACCGCCAAAACCCACTGCAAAAAGAAAGTGCCCCAGTTGCATTCTTGGCGCTTCAGGAGTTTATACAAGAAAAATAGGTATGTCTCCTGAAACTTACTGAGGGCCAGATCACCCCTAGTAAACAACGTAGAACTCAGCATCCGGTGAAGTATCCAGACGAAGGGGTGCTCGAAATCAGCTACCGCAGCATTATGGTAGCTCACTGACTTGCCCGGTGGCACCATCACCAGCTCAGCGAAGATTGCATCGTAGTCGGTGCGGTTGTTCGGTTGCCGGTAGTCTGACTGCGAGTGATTCCAGTTGAAGATCTGGTTGAACTGTCAGAGTGTAAGGGTGTAGTCGTTATTGTATAGCCGGAAAGACACTCGGCCCTTGATCCACTCGCGGTCGGTGGCTATGACGTCGTTAGGTACGACGCAGACGTCTAGTGACGCCATAAACTCAGCCACCAACTCCTTGTACGTAGGCCACTCGTCGAAGAACGACTGGCCATCTGCATGAAACTCCAGCTCGTCAGGCCATCTTCTCGTGTGTCGGGCCTGACCCTTCAGGACGTAGTCGAGGTTGGCTTCGAACCCCAGGTTGCGGATGGTATCCCATTCAACATAACGGGTCGGCTCGATCGTCCTCTTTAAGATCTCCTCGTAGATCTTCTTGACTTCTGCGGATGGATGGATCAACCGCGGGCGTATGATTGATGCGGTCGGAGGTGGCACGAATTCTGGGATCTCCATCGGGTCGGCGCGAGACGACGATGCACCAGCAACATGCACCATGATCGCGACAGAAAGAGGAATAGAAAGGGAGCTCGGTGAAGATCGGAGAAGTGAATCTCCGCTCGATGAAGAACGTGCTCGGTGTTGCTCGTTGTCAGGCTTGGATAGCTCTGGAATACGCTCGGTACAAGTGGAGGAGGATTGCTCTGGAGTTGTGATGTCATATGATGCAAATCCTCCTCATATATAGTCGTGGTCGGCGCTGCTGTATGCCCGTCGATACCATCGATGCGGGTCGATGGTATCGACACGGCTAGCACATTCCGTACCGCCGCGAGTATCGACGGTTGTCGATGGTTGGATCTACGGGGCCCGGATTGCTGACGCGTCGATACTATCGATGCTAGTCAATGGTATCGACTCGTCCCCCAGATCGAACTCCCGATTGCTTTGATCGCCGTAGATTTTTCCTCGCAGATCGTTGACGTGGCGCGTCGATACTATCGATGTGAGTCGATAGTATCGACTCTCTGATTAGGGCAAACCCTCGCGAGGCTCGGCCGCCACCTTCTTTGTATGAATGTGTCGATACCATCGACTTGCCCGTCGATGGTATTGACTTTACTGAGACGATTCATTCTGAAAATCTCCAGAGATCTCGCGAGTATCGACACCCATGTCGATACCATCGACCTCTACTTGCGATTTGCCTGTTGGTATGTCGATACCATCGACGAGGCCGTCGATAGTATCTACGCAGTGCGATTTCTACAGTCGCCAACCTGTACCATGGTCGATACCATCGACACAAGGGTCGATGGTATCGACTCTGCCTCAGCCCTGCACATGTAGCAAACGATCACGGTATCTTTTTTTTACACTACTAACTAAGTTAAAACAAATCAAACTACAAATGTAAAGGAACTAAACTAAAGTACCAATGGTTGGGTTGCCTCCCAACAAGCGCCCTTATTTAACGTCTTAGGCTAGACGACTTGAAGCATGTCATCAACTTGGTATTTCGGAGAAGGTGCCCAAAGGATCGTGCGGTAGCTTGAACTCCACTCGATCTTGACCAATTCCCAACGTCAGTGTACCTCTCCCAATTGCAGTGACTACATCGGTTATTGCTTGAAATGGCCTACCTAATAGCATCTCACAACTTTGAAGCTGTGGAATATCCATGATGACAAAATCTACCACAAATATGAACTTGTCCACCTTGACGAGTACATCTTCGCAAACTCTGTATGGCTTTACAATGGACCCATCTGCCAACTCAATAGTTGCTGCTGATTTCTTCATTTCCTTCAACCCAAGCTTTTGAAATGTGGCTAGTGGCATAAGATTAATGCTCGCGCCCGAATCACACTGAGCTCGTGGAAAGTGTCGATCGCCTATCGAACATGGAATATAAAAGCTTCCTGGGTCTTTCTTCTTCTGTGGCAAACTCCCATGGATGATTGAGCTCACAATTTCATTCATCCGGAAAACATCTGTGTCTTTAATCTGCCTCTTCTTGTTGATGATTTCTTTGATAAACCTCCCATAGGCGGGAATCTTCTCTATCATCTCCACTAACGGAATATTTACATGGAGTTTTCTGAACATCTCTAAGAATTTCCTATAGTGCCTATGCTCTTTCTTCGGCCTAGGGTTGTCCGGACTAAACAAAACTGCCTCATTCAAACGCTTATGAGGTGGCACATATGAGCTTTTCGGGGCAAGCTCCCCTAAGCTTGCTTCAATGACCCCCTCTGGCGTAAACTTTCTTGGAACATCATCAATAGGTATAACTTACGGTGGCTCCTCTCTCACAGTGGATGTATCCGCACCTTGACGAATGGCCTTCACATGCTCTTCTTGACTAGGTGGGGGTGCGACCATCATGGGCTCTTGGAGGGATTTCCTAAAAGGAGTGTATCCGCATGGTAGTCCATAATGACTGCAAGGATACGGTATTGCCGGTATAGCCTCCGTATCAAACATCATTTTGCCTTGGTCCTTGATCTCTATCACCAGGGGTTCTTCCTCATTAATCATAGATATGTATTTAACTTGATGATGTGCTTGAACCACATCTGCATTCCCAGTCCGTCTCTACTGATTGGCATGCTTGATGGCCGCCACTTCATTTGAAATCTGGGTCACGGTGGTTTCTAACGCCCGCATTTGTGCTCCATGACTTTGTAGTGTCTGCCCAAATTTGGTCAAGATGTCACCCTGGGACTGCAGTTGTTTACTGAACATACTCATCATCTCCTGATTCTGTTGCACCATTTGACTAAGCAACTCGGTGCTTTTATCTTCAGCTCTAGGTTGTGGCTTTGCATCAGGATCTTGTAGGAAGTTATTGGGATCCTTCCATGAGAACTTCTTGTCCCTCCTCCAAGCATAATCATTGTTTCTATAGCCCTGTTGTTGCATGAATTTGACTTGGGCTTCCTCATCAGACGATGCATCTTCCTTGGCTAGAAATTTCTTGGCTAGAAGATCTAGCTTGTCATTCATCTCCTTTATGGCTCTGGACTCACCTGCAGCTTTAACTTGTTCCGGTGCATCCCTATCGCCCCAAGATTGCTTTTTCGCCAAATTCTTCAGGATCTCCCAACACCTCGTGTCTGTGTTATTTAAGAAAAATCCTGACCCTGCTGAATCAAGGTTACTTATATCATGCTCAGAGAGAGGAAAATAGAAGATTTTGACCTGCTTCTCCTTATCCAGACCATGGTGTGGGCACCTCCTCAACATAATCTGATAACGTTCCCACATCTCTGAGTAGGTCTCACCTGCCTTCTGAGTGAAATTGTGAATCTTTCTGATCAAATCATTGGTCTTCTCGGGCGGGAAGAACCATTCAAAGAAAACCTCCACCATGTGGTCCACATATTCATCGTCCAAGTTGTGTAGCCATTCTCGTGCATTTCCCGCTAGAGAACTCGGGAAAAGCTTCAAGTAGAGCACAACTTGTGGAAATCTGTCGATTTTTATCATATCACAATTCTCCACAAATTGACTTATATGCGCAACGGGATCTTCATTCTTGAGCCCATGAAAAGCATTCGACTTCACCAAGTTGATTAAATCCGGATCAATCTTGTATTTCGGAATATTAACCGCTTGCTTCTTGATCGTCCCCTTGGAAGCAGATGAGGAAGAAGCCTTGATCTTCTCCCATATTGTCTGTGGCTCGTCCATCTCTTCTTGTTCGGGTTCAGAAACTATATCCTCAAGATGGTCTTGATTATACTCATCTTCGTCTTCCGGTCCCAGCAGCGGAACCTCTGGTGCGTGACTTGTGTATTCTGTACTACGCGTCTGCACCATGCACAGTACCTGCAAATAGAAAAATTAAATTTAGTACAATGCTTGACGATTGCAAATATTTAGAAAATAGATTATGAATTTTTGAAATGATAAAATAAAAAAAATGTGGCCTAGAGTGGCCGCTTGCAGCACTCGAAGTGCCGAAAGTTTGTCATATCCCCGGCAACGGCGCCAAAAACTTGACGCAAATTTACCGTGCGCAGAAACGCAAGTGAACGCGTCGAAGTAATATAGGCCTTTGTGAGGCCCGAGTCGAACTCAAGGATACGTGAAATTGTCGGAGACTCCTACTAACTACTCTCGATCAGCTAAGCCGATTAAATAATTGAGAGTTGTTGTTAAAATTAAAAGAAAATAAAAATGAAACAAAACAAAGCAATCGATTAAATGTTTGGTTTAATCAATTCAAAAGGAGATATTTAGGATTGTGGTTTCACCGTGGGTTTTTCATTGTATTAAATTCTATATAGTCACTCAATTTTATCTCTCTATCAGGGTAGTGGCCTGAAATTAGAATTACCCACTGTCGTGGTACAATTCACTACATATGTCTAGGTCGGTTCCACCGTCGTAGTAACCTATACCCTAAACTAGGTGCATTAAAAACGACCTCTCGGTATCCACCATTAATCTTACACCACCTTGTTCAAGGGATTTTTCAATTAATGTAAATTCCGTCTCTTTTCAACCATTAATTCTTCTTTCAAAGCAATTAAGGGCATTAGATTATTATTATGGTGATCAAGCATAACAATATATTGGAGAAAACAAAATTATACCATGGATTTAAGAGATAATATATGAATTACTATGGTAAAATCATCATACAATGAATTCCCGGGCTACTCTCGGTCCTAAAGACAAAGGGAATTAGCCCTGCATGTTCATCTCAAAGCAAAACGTGGTGTAGAAAAAGGGAAACATGGAGAAAAATGTGATTGAGTGGTGAAACCCCTGAACGGAGAAGATCCAAGCGATCCTTGGTGTGGAATACGCGTTCTCCCGCCTTTCGGTGGTGGAATTCATCTTCTTCAGCGTCCGGATCGGATGGGGCATGCTTCTGGGCTCCGTTCTTCTCTCCACCTCTTCTCGGGATGTGTGCAGCCGCTAATGACGTGATCCTCCCCTCTTCGGTGTCGTCATTAGGTATATTTCCCGAATTAGGTCGCCAATTAATCACATTCGTCCGATTAAGATCAATCTGAAACAAACTCATATCTGACGGTGTCGATACCATCGACGCGGGTCGATGGTATCGACCTAGTGTGATATCGACTGATTTTCTTTTCTTTTGTCTTTGCGCCTGATGTCATCTCGATACCATCGACGCGGGTCGATGGTATCGACATTCATAGGCATCGGTTTTGTCCTTTTACCGTCGTTGTAGCTCCACTAGTCGATAGTATCGACATATGTGTCGATAGTATCGACTCACTTCTCGCCAGCAACCTGATGGTATCTCAATACCATCGACGTCCCTGTCGATAGTATCGACTTTCTTCTGGTCCTTGCGGCTGGCAACCTGTGGTCCGGTCGATGGTATCGACCACTGTCGATGGTATCAACAGTAGCAGATACTTGTTTTTCCTGAAATTAACACACGAAACCACATAAGTCCACACAAAACGTATTTTTTGATAATTAATACTCAAAATGCTGAAATAGGGTAAATTTGACATAAAGAAGTAGCATAGACCAAAGTGAATGAATTATGCAACATTAACCATGAAAATGACTAATAAATGCATAAAACACATATCAAACAAGTCAATAAATGTGACTCAAAATCATCGCATCAAATCGACAGTGGTCGATACTTGCTTTTCCTGAAATTAACACACGAAACCACATAAGTCCACACAAAACGTATTTTTTTTTATAATTAATACTCAAAATGCTGAAATAGGGGAAATTTGACATAAAGAAGTAGCATAGACGAAAGTGAATGAATTATGCAACATTAACCATGAAAATGACTAATAAATGCACAAAACACATATCAAACAAGTCAATAAATGTGACTCAAAATCATCGCATCAATGACATGATCTAAGAGAAAGAGAGAGTACAGTCAAGGGATAGATCTGGTTGAACTACATGTAAGAGAGATGGTTCAACTATACCATGATATAAGTTCCAAGGTTCTTGAGTATGACCTAAAGGTTTACTTCCATGCAGTGGAAGTAGGTACATGAAGAACTAGATGTTAGTACAGTATATCACCGCTAACTAATAGTTAGTGTGATCCAGACTAGAGAGTCTATGAGAGCATGTGTGCTCATTTAGGGTGATACATGGAGACGTTCTTGTCCTATGTAAGATGTGATGATAACCACCATAGCCAGTATCGGGATGTAAAGAAGCATTGTAAGGGAGGTTGTGTCGGTCACCACTTCATTAAGATGATGTTGGTGAAGGGACCTCGCGAAGGTCAGAAAAAGGCCACAGTGTGTGCAGAAGAAGTCGCTTTGAGCGTGCAATTGCTGAAAGGAGCCCAGGGATGACATGAGTCGTAAGCTGATATAAAGTAGACTGACATGCAGTTCACAGTGGGAGAATATGTGATATGAAAATCTGACCCCTCTGAGCTATAGCTAAGAAAGTTGAGTCCTCGATACATGGGTCCATTAGAGATGGATTGGTGGAGTTATTTATGTTTGACCTTACCCCTCAGGATAATGTGATGTGTGATGAGTTCCATGTGTCCAATTTAGAGCACTATTTGAGGTACCTGAGCCATGTGTTGAGCAATGAACCTAGTGAGCCCCAAGGGAGGATGAAATGTCATGAGTTGTCTGTGAGTATTATAGATGCCAACATGAAAGAACGCAGAGAAAAGAATATGTGATGATAAAGGTTCTTTGGAAGCGCCATGGATAGGGTAAAGCCACATAGGAGCCAATGATGGATATGGAAAAGTCTTATCCTGAATTGTTGTATGCTTGATGGAATTTTGAAGACAAAATACTTATAAGAGGGGAAGGATGTTACAACCTCAATTTTGCATATGTTTTCGTAATTGAAATGTAATGGTTTTATGAATATGGACTTAATTGAAAAGGTTGTATGCTTTGCTTCAAAGAATGGATTTCTTTGCAAATATCCCTTTTGATAGGAATTTCATGGTTCCTATTATTATATTAATCCAATAATGGGTATAAAAGAGAAGAAAAGTCCAAATAGTAGAAAAATATACAAGATAATGAATATTAAGCAAAGAATTTATGAGAAATACATGGAAATCTCTAGAAAGTGGCATTAATGGTCACAATTGAGTAAATTTCATTTATATGTGATTTCTAATAAAAGAAATAGGAAAAGAGGAAAGAGGAAATAAAAGATAAAGAGAAATTCTTGAAAATAAATCTTTTAATAAAGAATAAGTAAGATAATGTGAAATAATGGATGTAGATGCATATAGAAGGATAATAAGCATCCTTAAAAGGGAATTTTCAAATCTTAGGATTTCTTGGGGTCCAAGGAGACCCAATAAAGAAGAAGAAAGAGGAAATGTGAATAATACAAAATATGAGAATAATGTGCTACATAATTAATAACCTTTTGGATATTATCAAAAGAAATGTTATTTTCTTTAGGAAAATAAGATTTCATGGTCAATGGATTAAAATCCAAGCAGAAATATGATGCAAGAGGTAACTTTCAAATTCATAATATCTAAAGGATGTAGATTATAAAGGAGATATTTAAGATAGAGAAGATTACTTCTTAATTAAGGAAAGTAGGTGTCCTATGGGGAGAGGGACTTGTTATCTTGTGTATAGGCATCCTAGGGCTTTGATACCCTCCTCTATATAAGGGTAGAACCATTGGCCCGAGTCTAAAAGGATCCCATGCACCCTTTTCTCTCCTTCTTCTTGTTTTCTATCAAAACCCTAACCAAGAGGGTATATGGCTATCTCGGGGGCAATGAAGAACTGTGTTGGATCCTGATGGAGGCACGAAGCTACCACAACAACTTGAGGAAGATCGGCCATTGTTCCCATACCCACGACCAGTGTACAGCGCCTGTAGAAGGTCGACGCCATGGCTGCAAGTCGCAACCTACCCAGCCCGAACCAGTCGTGTTGGTTGCGAGATGGGTGGAACCCCAGGTGCGGTGGATGGTGGCGGAGCTAGGGTAGAGGTTGGCGGTCGTCATCGGGCCCTGGGAAAGAGGGGGCAGCCCCATGGAAGTGATGCGCTCAGTGGCAACAGCAGGCGTCGGAGGTGGAAGATGACCTAATGGTCGTTGGAAAAATGTGACCCTCCACACTATGAAGAACTGGTGTCTTAAGCGAGGGCAATATGGTCTTTTGGTTATGTTCTCGGCCGGCTACGTGTTGCATGGGATTGCTGACATGTCAGCATCCCATTGGTCCAAGTAAGTAAATTTTGTAAAAATCATATCTAATTAATGGTAGCTTGGATGGATACATATAATATATGAATTTTTCTCAAAAAAATGTGAGGAATCTATTAAAAATAGGTTTAGATCCTAATTCCTCTTGAAATTCCAAAAGTAGTTGAAGTTATCAACTTTAATGCATTAATGATTAAGAAACCCTAATCTATGATTATTAATGAATTCGGAAGGGTTATATGGATGTTTAAAGTTGATATTAACCTGTTGGTTATAAAAAGGACATGTTAGATCCAAAATGATAATCTTTATGCATAATTTGATTAATTTGGGGTTCTATGTACATAAATAAGCTTTAATGGGCCTTGAAACCCTAATCTCAGTAATTATGATTCTTAATGGCTTTAATTGTTCAAATCCATGAATAGAACTGAGATTTGATGATTCTAAGCTATTTTAAGTATAAAAGTTCCTAATTGTGGATAAATACCCTTAATTTGGTAATTAGAGTTTTCTAGTGGATTAATGTGAAATTAGAGATAAATAGGGTTCATATGTGAATTAGACCATAATGAAATGTGAGTTGTCAATTCAAAAGAAACCAAAGATGATAATTGTGCCTATGATGTTAAAATTAGGGTTTGTGAACTAAAAGGGCATTAAAAGTGATAAAAGATTTATGGAGGCTAAAACCCTAATAAAACCCTAAAGTTGGACTAGAAATCCTAAGGTGGAATCCAAGTCGATCTTGAGAATGTTTTGGATAAAATAATGACACTAGGATGTTATGCATTATTTTTAGGATATTGTTGATTGCTTGTTTGATTGTTCTTGAATATTATTGTTTGGACATAAAGTTTCTCCGGATCAGGTATGTAGTTACGCTTATGGTTAATCGCCTTAGTTTCACGACGATTCCTGGATGTTTTATCAGTTGCTTGAAAATAACTTCTTGGATGACTTTTATTTCATGCAACTATAAAGTGACTATGATTATCACCTTAAATGTGTATACATGACTAGCTCAGATCCTAGTCCTCCTTTGTGGCTTTGCTAATTATCACCTTAAATGTGTATACATGACTAGCTCAGATCCTAGTCCTCCTTTGTGGCTTTGCTAATGATGAAAAGGGTAACCTAGTATAGGATCTACCTATTAGGTAGGACCATTAGGTTATCATGAGTTAGGAATTGGGCTACCTATGTGTAGTGCCATGTGACTCTTTAGCATATCATGAGTTAGGAATTGGGCTACCTATGGGTAGTGCCATGCGACTCATCAACCCTAGGTATTGATCTACCTGCTAGGTAGGATCATGGGGGTTAATCAGGATCTACCATATGAGAGGTAGTATCTAGGTCCACTGTAGGGATAGCGTAGATGTTAAGATATGTATGGATTGAGTAGTTCTATTTAAGATGTAAAGTTTTCTTGCTAAACCATAATTGCTTGCAATATGTTGTTACAGTTAATTGAATGATTATTGTTTCCCCCACATACCGGCATATTCATTTATGCCGACTAACATTTTGTTTGTCGGCGTTTTAGGTACGAAATGGAAAAGGACAAACAGTAAATTGATACAATGTGAAGATATGAATTAAAGTGTAAGGAGGATTAGTTAGAATAGGTTGTTGTTGTGGATAGTAGTTTAGAAATCCAAGATTAAAAAAAAAAGGTATGCAAAGTTTTATTTTTTTACAGCTTTTCAGTATAATTTTTGGTAGAATTTAGTAATTATTATTGATTACTTGTCGAACCATTGATCTGGAAAATTGGGCTAACGGATCTGACCTTTTGGTCTCCCTTAATTGGGGGTTACCGGGAGGCGGAGTCGTTACACCCTTTTACATGACACATGGAAAGTCTCATAGAAACCTCATACTTGACCTCTTTCTTTATATATAAATATCTACCCCTTCCCAACTCCCAATTCGAAAACTCATCTCCTTTATTCCCTCTAGCTTAAAGCATCATTCCTACTATGTTTTACCATGAAGGTGTTGTCCCAAGGTAAAAGGATGTGCCTACCTTGGTGAAGAAGGCTCTAAGGGTTCCAAATTTCTCTATTTAGGATTTCTTAAGCTCCTCCTTGGTGATTTTGACCAAAACTAGTAAGTATCATCCTTTCCTTCCCTATTTTCACATTGTTAGTCTTCCTTCCAACACCTCTGGCTCAGAAGCACCAAGCTTTCTAGCGTCATTGTTGGGGATAGAGGCACTCAACCTAGCTAGTTAGTGTATCTTAGCCCTTCCTATTGCCCTCATCAATGCTATTCTTTATTCTTAGTTCACTTTTGCATACTACAATTCTAACTTGGTTTCTTGTCACTTGTTTGTATAGGTGACAGTTGTGCATGCGACATACGCATTCTACTTGTACTGATTTGGTGTTGTATGACCCCGAGATAGGTAGGAGGAGATGCCAAAGCTGCCGCAAGTAGCACCAAGCAGCCGACATGGTAGAAAACGAAAACCATGGAAATGCTCAACCACCACAGCCCAACTGCCCCCTCCATGATTATTTCACCTAGGGAACTACAATTCTCCCATTTCAACCCTTGTTGACCAAATTTCGGGTCAACAGTTCTCCATTCCACCCGCACTCCTTGGACTCCTCCTGTAAAGACCACAAAGTCTCTACCAAAAACTCATTGCAAACAAAAACACCAATTGTCTAGCAGCGGAAGTTAAAACTTCGACTATATTCAAAATGTATAAAGAGTACTTTACAAAATTTCCAAAAGGGAGTACAACTTTATACAAACAACTAGATCTAGGTAGAGGAAGACTAAAACCAAATCAATATTGTCTCCAAAGAAAAACAACTTAATATATATAGGCAGCTATGTCTAAGATACAAGGTTAAACTCCATAAACCTAGCCTTATACTGGTTCACCAAGCTTCCAATGCGCACTCTGATCCTACACCTGGTGATTGGGATCACCCAACAAGAGAGAGATAAAAGTATGTGTTAATTAAGAGGAATAATAACAATTTATAAAGTGCAACATCGCATAAATAAAATGATTCATTAAACAAAGAGATTTCAAGAGAATGAGACAAATAATCAAATAAGAAATAGAAGAACTGTCATAGTTTAATTAACAACAAATTACATAGCATGAATGATATTATGACACAAAATCATACCAATGCAGGGTGAGGCACCTACCAGACCTACACCAAGAGGAGAGGGGGAATTTTAACATCCCCTAACCTCCAAAATATAAATAAAATGGGGAGAATTTCAACGTTCACCTGGGGAGAATTTTAATGTTCCCCTGGGCTCATGCCCACTATGGGTGGTTTGTACTCATGTACACTACATTGTCATTTGGCCAAAAATACATCATGCTAAATAGTTCACCTGGAAGTAATGATAATATAGATAACATTGCATCATTGCATTAGGGAATAAAACCCATGAAGTAAATCAAATAAAAGATCCAACATTGGCAATAGCAAGATTAAGTAATTCCAATAAATGATCCAACAAGGGGAAATAGGAGATTCAAATAAATTAAGATCCAAATAAAGGCAAAAGAGATATTCCAAGGCTAGCACAATATGAATGTACGGTTGGATAAAATCCCAACTGAAGGAATAGGGTACATATTACACATTCATTCATTCATAATTAGAATAGGGCTCACATACATAAATAGGATCCACATACATAAATAGGCTTCACATACCTTATTGTAGATTCACATCCATCATTATCACTGATTAGATTGTATCCCAGATCATTTTCCCTAATTATAAATATTTCACATAAATTAGCATTTATTAAGCATAAAATATAAAGCAAATACCCATTTTAGACTTTATTTGAAAACCATTGATTTAGGACTCCAAACTAGGACCAAAATCTCACTTAGGTTTCACTGATTAAGAAAACATATTTTATTTCTCAATTTGGAGTTGAAATGAATTAATTATGCTTTTTAGAACATTTAACATACTCAAAATGGAATTCAAGGCAAACTTTGAAAAATCATTGGGAATCAGGTCTCAAAAACCACAAAATCAGATTCTACATGAAAAATCCTTTCCAAGAGTATTTAGTAAAAAAATTTCGATAACGTATCGATTTTCTATGATTTATTTGCCCTAGACCAATCAGAGAGCAAGAAAAATCCATGTAGGCTAAAAAGGCTTGCGAGAAACAAAATGGCAAAAGACCAAATTACCCTTGGCATTCAAACGTGAAGGCAGGAGCGTGTGAGGGTAAAAGCGCAAAAATAGTCGGTCATCTTCTTCCTCTCCCAGGCGCCATGGCCGTGGAGGAGATGCTCGGCCACTTTGGGCGTTTCCACATTTCTTAACCAAAATGGACGTGCAGGTACTCGAAACGAAGCTCAAGATGAGAGGAACTCACCCGTATACTTTGTTGGGGTGCTGCTATCACCGATAAGCTAGGAAAAGGGTCGTAATGTAGGGAGCAGCTAGATGTGTCAGTGGCAAAACGTGGACGTTTCGGGCAAAATTAGTACTTGAGGAAGCTTGCACGGAGGCCGGAGGAGTCGTGGATGGTGATATATATAGGTGCGGGAAGAGCTAAAATGTTGTGGGAGGGGAGCAGTCATGGCCGACGCTCCTAGGAATTTCGTCCATGGTGCACGAGAGCATGCATGTAATGGCTTAAATGAAACGGCATGTTGCGGCGGACTGGTTGGTGAATAAATCTCACAAAATGCAGTTGTTGTTGGATCGGGATCGGACGGCGGTCTGGGTCGCGTGATAAGGATATCAAATGACATAAATGAAATTCAATTGGTATTCCATAGTTAAACCTTATGGGAATTGGAAAAATCCATTTGAAGGGTCAAATGAAGTCCAAATGACCTCAAATTTTAACCATGGGTTAATTACAACACCTAGAACGTTGATATGCCATTAGTTTCTCGAAAATCACATGGTTAGGTCCCTAATTAATTTATAGACTATTAAAGCATATAATAAAGCATAAAAGAGCAATTAATATAAAGAATATCTTTTAATGACATAATAGGGTATATCTCAAGATATTAGTCACATATAAACATTATGAGTCATATCTCAACATATAATACTCTTATTAGTGCATTATTTCCCTATTTGGAGGAGAGAGAAAGTAGAGTGGTTAATTACTCCTATACATTAACTTGGATACATTGTTACTAGTATATTTATCCAAAAAGCTCCAAATTAACATACTCCACTCATATTATCTCATTAATGGTCAATCGCATAATTAGACCCCAATTATCACATTAATTGGAACATTTGTGCAAAAACCCATGAATGTGGTAAAATATAAATTGCATCATCAAACTTGGCTCAATTTCAATATTGAGGCCAAAGAAGATACAAAAGGATGGGAAATTTATGAAGAAGTTCTAAAAGGACTAGAAAGAAAATAAAAGCTCAAAGTGGGTAAATTGTAGGGAGGATCCTGAGATTCAGTCTGTTACAGCACTCCACCCCTTAAAGAGGATTTTGTCCCCGAAATCACAACAAGAGGAAAGAGATAGTGTGAGTGTGAAACATCCCAACATTTGGTAACTAGGTGTTACTTCAAAGGCTCTACACATAAGCCAAGTTTGACCAAGGTTTCCACCATACATATAACATTTTATCAAACCTAATATAATTAACATGTTTGGCTTATAAGCATAATCTTCATATGAAAAAGCATCATCTTTATTATACCATTACATGTGCCATACATTTTACTATTGTTGTTGTAACAAGGATTACATCTCATCCTTAAGTACCAAAACATATGCTTCCCCCTTATAAGGGTTTTTAACACAATTAGGGTTTACTAAGAAATTTCAACATCGATTAATGTATTAGGTCACAAACCTTAAAAACTAGAATCTAATCTCCATAAAACCATCATGTAGAATTATCACTGATAATTTTGTAAGAAAAAGATAATATAATCCAACAAGTTATTAAGCCTACCAAAATCCCAAATAAGGTCACATATATTATCACATTTTGCCAACTAACATTAGATACTCAAGTTAATGACATCATTTTTCTCCTATTACACTCCATAATATGAATTATACATATTTTACATCACATTAGGCATTAATGCAAACTTATGTGAATCCAATTACTCATAATCATATGTGTGTCATTACATGTGCTTTAGGGAATAAGATGGGACACATTATATATAAATGAATTGATTCATCAACCGAGTTATGATAAGGTGATTAATGAGATGTATATTAGGGAACAAGGTGATATGCCTTACATATGTTGATAACATGGTCTCCAATATAACTATGTGATTATAATCCATATATATGCTCCAAGTGTGTTAACTGATGATGACACCTAACCACTAATGTATCATGAAGGCATCAAAGATATATATATATATATATATATATATATATATATATATATATATATATCTGTGTGTGTGTATGGTTAGGACTAGATGATTACACATTAGGGTTTAGATCATCATGAACATTACATGTTATGCATTCCTAGCATGGACTAGACCCTTAATCTTACTAACCATACTATTAGGGTGACATGGTCAACATTAAGGGTATCCACAATTAGTGATGAGTAACTCACTATTATGTGCATCAAGAATAAGTTATGGTTCAAGCATATGAACTATCCCCTTAGATGACTTATTATATATTCATGTGTATATAAACAAACAAGATGAATTATAGTTATAATTTGTTTGTCCAACACTAACCATATAAGCTCACTAATCCCATGCCTATGGAGTTAGGGTTTAAAAGATAGAGAAACTTGATTTCAAAGCGTTGTGGGACTCCACCCCCTTAAAGAGGATTTCTTCCTCGAAATCAAAAACTCCAAAATCTATCAAGGTATAAAAGCACTACTACTAAGGCCACTTTTCAAAAAGGGTTGAGGTAAAACTATGTATGAGATACAACACTTAGTTGTTTTACTAAACACCATTATAAACTTCAAGCCCAACATAGGGTAGGATACTCCCAACTTGGAAATCTAGGGATCTTATAAGGAAATTAAGGACACATAAGGGGATTCTACATGATTAACCAAGACATCATATACTAGGTTTAAAAGGTTATTCAACAATAAGATAATTTGTCCAAAGGGTATGCTATTTTGGGACGGTCAGTATCAGCTCAGTCCAGGCCGACGTCATATGGATCTGGGAGTCCTCATAATCCAAGCTAGTGGTGTGGAGGAAAATATTGTCATCCCCCAGACCTTGACCCTTTCTAGACACCTTTGCTATCAACTTATGTCCTAGTAGAAACCTAAAAGACTAATCACCAAATAGTTAACAAATAATATTTCTAGTGTGAAATTATTATGTCCTAAATCAATCTTTCATCATAGGTCCACTCTAAGGTGAAAAACTTACTAAAGGGAACTATATAAGGTTAGGGTTTCTATCTAGGAGACAAATTGTATTAGTCAAGACTCCGACTACCTTGATTCTCTAATACCATGCTGTAAAGACCACAAAGTCTCTACCAAAAACTCATGGCAAACAAAAACACCAATGGTCTAGTAGCGGAAGTTAAAACTTTGACTATATTCAAAATGTATAAAGAGTACTTTACAAAATTCCCAAAAGGGAGTACAACTTTATACAAACAACTGAATCTAGGTAGAGGAAGACTAAAACCAAATCAATATTGTCTCCAAATAAAAACAACTTAATATATATATAGGCAGCTATGTCCAAGATACAAGGTTAAACTCCATAAACCTAGCCTTAGACTGGTTCACCAAGCTTCCAATGTGTACTCTGATCCTATACCTGGGTAATTGGGATCACCCAGCAACAGAGATAAAAGTATGTGTTAATCAAGAGGAATAAGGACAATTTATAAAGTGCAACATTGCATAAATAAAATGATTCATTAAACAAAGAGATTTCAAGAGAATGAGACAAATAATCAAATAAGAAATAGATGAACTGCCATAGTTTAATTAACAAACAATTACATAGCATGAATGATATTATGACACAAAATCATACCAATGCAAGGTGAGGCACCTATCGGACCTACACCAAGAGGATAGGGGGAATTTTAACATCCCCTAACCTCTAAAATATAAATAAAATGGGGAGAATTTTAACGTTCCTCTGGGCTTGATCCCACTATGGGTGGTTTGTACTCATGTACACTACATTGTCATTTGGCCAAAAATACATCATGCTAAATAGTTCACATGGCAGTAATGATAAATAGATAACATTGCATCATAGCATTAGGGAATAAAACCCATGAAGTAAATCAAATAAAAGATCCAACATTGGCAATAGCAAGATTAAGTAATTCCAATAAATGAGCCAACAAGGGGAAATAGGAGATTCAAATAAATTAAGATTCAAATAAAGGCAAAAGAGATATTCCAAGGCTAGCACAATATGAATGTAGGGTAGGATAAAAGCCCACCTGAAGGAATAGGGTATACATTACACATTCATTCATTCATAATTAGAATAGGGCTCACATACATAAATATGATCCACATACATAAATAGGCTTCACATACCTTATTGTAGATTCACATCCATCATTATCACTGATTAGATTGTATCCCAGATCATTTTCCCTAATTATAAATATTTCACATAAATTAGCATTTATTAAGCATAAAGTATAAAGGAAATACCAATTTCAGACCTTATTCGAAAACCACTAATTTAGGACTCAAAAATAGGACCAAAAACTCACTTAGGTTTCACTTATTAAGAAAACATATTTTATTTCTCAATTTGGAGTTGAAATGAATTAATTATGATTTTTAGAACATTTAACATACTCAAAATGGAATTCAAGGTAAACTTTGAAAAATAAATGGGAATCAGGTCTCAAAAACCACAAAATCATATTCTACATGAAAAATCCTTTCCAACGAGTATTTACTCAAATTTTTCTGATAACGTATTGATTTTCTATGATTTATTTGCTCTAGACCAATCAAAGAGCAAGAAAAATCCATGTAGGCTAAAAAGGCTTGCGAGAAACAAAATTGCAAAAGACCAAATTGCCCTTCACATTAAAATGTGAAGGCAGGAGTGTGTGAGGGTAAAAGCGTAAAAATGTTCGGTCATCTTCTTCCTCTCCCAGGCGCCATGGCCGTGGAGGAGATGCTCGGCCACTTTGGGCGTTTCCACGTTTCTTAACCAAAATGGACGTACTAGTACTCGAAACGAAGCTCAAGATGAGAGAAACTCACCCGTATGCTTTATTGGGGTGCTGCTATCACCGATAAGCTGGGAAAAGGGTCGTAATGTAGGCAGCAGCTAGATGTGTCGGTGGCAAAATGTGGACGTTTCGGGCAAAATTAGCACTTGAGGAAGCTCGCACGGAGGCCGGAGGAGTCGTGGATGGTGATATATATAGGTACAGAGGTGTGAAGAGATAAAATGTTGTGGGAGGGGAGCAGTCATGGCCGAAGCTCCTAGGCATTTCGGCCATGGTGCACGAGAGCATGCATGTAATGGCTTAAATGAAACGGTGTGTTGCGGCGGACCCGTTGGCGAAGAAATCTCGTGAAATGATCAAGAAATGAGGGAGAACAAAGTCGAGGGGGTCAAGTTCACTGTACATGAAGAAGCTGGAAGTAGAAGATGATGCAGTTGTTGTTGGATCGGGATTGGACGGTGGTCTAGGGTGCCTGACAAGGATATCAAATGACATAAATGAAATTCGATTGGTATTCCATAGTTAAACCTTATGGGAACTTGAAAAATCCATTTGAAGGGTTAAATGAAGTCCAAATGACCTCAAATTTTAACCATGGGTTAATTACAACACCTAGAACGTTTCTATGCCATTAGTTTCTCGAAAATCACATGGTTAGGTCCCTAATTAATTTATAGACTATTAAAGTATATAATAAAGCATAAAAAGAGTAATTAATATAAAGAATATCTTTTAATGACATAATAGGGTATATCTCGAGATATTAGTCACATATAAACATTATGAGTCATATCTCAACATATAATACTCTTATTAGTGTATTATTTCCCTATTTGGAGGAGAGAGAAAGTAGAGGGGTTAATTACTCCTATACATTAACTCAGATACATTATTACTAGTATATTTATCCAAAAAGCTCCAAATTAACATACTCCACTCATATTATCTCATTAATGGTCAATCGCATAATTAGACCCCAATTATCACATTAATTGGAATATTTGTGCAAAAACCCATGAATGTGGTAAAATATAGATTTCATCATCAAACTTGGCTCAATTTCAATATTGAGGCCAAAGAAGATACAAAAGGATGGGAAATTTATGAAGAAGTTCCAAAAGGACTAGAAAGAAAATAAAAGCTCAAAAGTGGGTAAATTTTAGGGAGGACCCTGAGATTCAGTCTGTTACACCTCCCTACCTACTATGGGATGGAGAAGGAAAATCCTTACCATCATATCGACACCTCCCTTGAGACTTATTCCACCTTCTGCACCCCTACTGCCACTGATGATTTCATCCGGAGGACTCTCTTCCCCTTCTCTCTAAATAAGAAAGCCAAAGAATGGTATATTTCAAAGCAGGAGCTGGTGATGTGGAATGCGGTCAAAAATGAGTTTCTTAAGAAGTTATTTCCAATTGCGAAGCTGACTCACATGAGAAGATGTATCACCACCTTCACCCAAAAGGAAAATGAACCTTTCCATGAGCTGTGGGAAAGATTCCAAAATCTCCTTCGTGACTGCCCCCATCATAAGGTACCATCATGGTATCTTGTTATGACCCACTCCAAAGTTAACTAGTAAGTATCATGATAATAATATCATTAAGTTAATTGAGATAAGTTAAGTGCTCATGTGGTGATTTAAGTTAAGTAAGTGCTTAAGATGCAATTATTGTTTTTATTATATGAGACAAGATAAATAGCATGTTTTTATGCCTTGGGGTTGTAGTGGATCTCGCATTTGAAAAGTTGCAAAAGAAATTAGTTGATTTGGGCCTCTAAGGCAAAAGTTATGAGGTTTGCAAGATTCCTGGGTTGAATTTGCAATTTTCCCAAATTTCTGGCTTTTTATTCTTTTCCCTTTCCCTTATCTGTTACCCGATAGAATTGAGAGATCGTCTAAGGTAGATTTTGTGTCTTATTTTTTTTATTGAGATAGAGGAGGCGATCTGAGGGGCGATTCCCCTTAGCCCGTTCTAGCGGCAAATTCACCTCCCCTTCTTCTTTTTCTTCCTATCTTCCTCCTCTCCTCTCTTCTTCTTCCTCCCTCCACTCTTCCCACCTAGCAGCTTGGGCGGTCGGTGCCCTGTAGCTAGCTATTGCGTACGCCAGTAACCAGGGAGCCACTATGGGCGCACCCAACAGCAGAGGAGCTGCTCTTGAGCTCCGATTTTGAGGACCAAGTAAGATTCGCAGCTTTCTGTCATGATTCAGCCGCTAATTGGGCTCCTTCCATCAACCTATGCTTGAATGTAAGGTTTATGTTTGCAAAAGGCCGAAAATAGAGTATCCAAAGGTTGAAGACAACCTAGAAATCGCCCGGAAATAGGCTCTGGACGCATTTGGGCCTCGGAGGCCCAAATCATCTGATTGCTTTTGTAACTTTTCAAATGCGAGGTCCACTACATCCCCAAGGCATAAAAACATGCTATTTAGCTTATCTCAGCTAATCAAAACACTAATTGCATCTTAATCACTTAACTTAAATCACTACATGAGCAATAAACTTATCTCAATTAACTTAATGATATTGTTATCATGATACTTACTAGTTAACTTTGGTGTGGGTCATAACACAACTGGTCCAAGCTTTCTACACTGAGATTGAAGAGTTAAGCCAGAACAATGTTGACTCATCGTGTGGAGTTACATTCATGGAGAAGCCTCCTGAGGAGTCGTGGCCATTGTTTGAACACCTTGTTGAAAATTATCGTCATCGAGTTGTTGGCGTATATGCACTTAAAGCCATCCCAAACGATTGCATGGATTCGGATATTAATTAATCAATTAATGTGATTATTTGGTTAATTAATGAATTCTGGAATATTCTAATTAATCCACGAGTGTTTTAATTAACGCAACATTTCTATTTACCGATGGGTTTAGGAAACCCTATTTCCCTTCGTATCTTGTTTAAAGGAGGATTGATGGTCGATATCTATATAAGATAGATAGAGGCTTTTCAGTTTACGCTCACGCACATAAACCCTAGCCGTCACCGTCCTTAGGAGAGGAAGGAGAGCAACGCGCCGCTAGCATGCCGCCGTAGAGATACAACTCCTTCCCGCCGGCTTGGGAAGCACGACGTGGAGTTTCGTCCATCCGTGTGGACGAAGTAGAGACACAGACGCCTTGACGCCTGCGTTCCAAATACGTTGTTGTCGATGAGATCCTATTTTGGGTTGCGTAGATTTTATTGCTTCCGCCGCGCATGTTTTCTCCGCAAAACCCAACAGTGGTATCAAAGCAGCGTCGATCTACGGTGTATTTGGATTCATTTCGATATGATCAAATCACTGTATACTATTTTCTATGTTGCATACGATACGAATTAAACCTGCTAATGTGCAAATCTAAACCTAATTCCACATACACTGTAGGCTATTGTTTTTTACATTTTGGACGGGGTCGACTATGGAAAATATTGATTTTCCTAAGTGCATGGAAGTAAAATTATGTAGACCTTTCAGGGGCTCTGTCCCTGAGACCCCGCGAGGGGCGGCCTCCCCTCGACCCCCACTCGAGCGTTGCCCCTGTGTACCCCGCATTGTCTGCGTGGGAGTCAAAAAAATTTTAATGGGGAATGTCCCGCATTACAAGTACTGAAATTTTAATATGTATATATGTATATGTAGATATACCTATGATAGCATACATGTCACCTTTAAACTATGTTTTATGTGGTGAGTGCATGCACAGTTATGGCCTAGTATCCCCTTTTATGAATGTTGTGAATGAATGTGGATGTCAATCTTGTGCATATGTTTGTTTGTGAATTCTATGGATGTATAATGGTTACATATAGATCCTTTGTATAAAGTATTCGGCTTGCATGCCGAGCCTCATCTCTTATTTCAAAGTGTAATTAATTCTTTCCTTTTATATTTGTACTCACATAATGTAATAGAGATAGGATTAGTTTAAGTTTTTGTAAACTTGATGTAAGGAGGCCACTTGAAGATCCAACTCCAAGGAGTGTCCATGGAGAAGCACCATGAAGATCTAATTCCAAGAAGCAACCTGAAGATCCAACTCCAAGGAGCGTCCATGGAGAAGCATCAAGAAGATCAAATTCCAAGAAGCAACTTGAAGTTCCAACCTCACGAAGCATCCATGAAGTTTTTCATTGTAATGTTGATCATTACATGCTTACGGGTTGATTCAAAGGTGTTGCATGAGATGCATAAGACCATAGGTGGACCGTAATCTTTTTTTGCTCCAAAGGATTACAATAGTATGGCCATAACTGATGTATTTGTGTTTGTGATTGTATGTCTATCATTTGTGATTGTGCATATAGTAGTATATGATACGTACTATAAGTATGTGGTGTTTGGATATGTATATGTATTAATAAAACCTCTCAATTAATAATATTAAGTTTTAGTTGCCTTCCATAAAGCAACACACATGAAAAGCTTGATCGACTATGTGTGGGCACGCCTCCGCGTGGTACATTGTCTATCTCGTGGAAGTGTGATGGTGGGTGTGTGGGTCTGCCTCCGCAGGGTGCACACTCATCGTGTTGGCTTATGGGTTGGACTTAACTGGGGAACCTTGATAGGATCAAGTACCTAGAGGCACATAGATGCATCATGGCAAGGAGTTGTACATGATCATCTATCCAAGAGTTGCATATGATGCAATTGGCAAAAGTTGCCTACCTTAGTATTTGGTCTTTGATGCCGGCGTTGGCTGGGCATTGATCCAATTATTTTGGGTCTTGGCTCACTAGAAGGTCGTGCGTTGCAATCTTCCGAGTTGATAGTAAGGGATATCAATTTGAATAAAATAGTGGAAGCGTAATTAATTAAAGGCCTAATTAATCTCATTTATCAAATCTTTACAAGTCAAAATGTTTTGGACTAAATGCAAATTTTTCTTTTGTAGAAATCAAATGGCAAACAACACTCACACTTTCTCATTGTGATCGGTCCTTGAGAAGGACAAACTCACCGGAACCAACTTTCAAAACTGGTTTAGGACGCTGAGAATTTTTCTCACACATGAGCGTAAGCTCTATGTCCTTGAAATACCAGAGCCAGAGGAGCCCGCCGTAAATGCGCCCAAGGCTGAAAAGGATGCTTACAAGAAGCACCTTGATGATGCCGTGGATGTCAAGTGTCTGATGTTATGCTCGATGAACTATGAGTTGCAAGAGAAACATGATAACATGAATGTCATGGAGATGGTAACACATCTCAAGAACATGTATCAACATCAAGCAAGATAGGAGAGATATGATGTCTCAAAGGCTTTGTTCAAAAGCAAGATGAAAGAGGGAGACTCAGTTGGCACCCATATACTCACCTTGATTGGGTACGTGGAAAGCCTATCCAAGATGGGATTTCCCCTAGGTCAATAGTTGGCCACTGATGTGATTCTACAATCGTTGACGGAATCATATAATCATTTTGTCATGAACTACAACATGAACAATTTTGACAAGCCATTGTCAGAATTGTTGGGCATGTTGAGGACAGCTGAAGCATAGATGAAGAAAGACAAGCCCAAGTCTATGATGATGATCAGTAAGACAAAGGGAAAGTCAAAATGCAAAGGCAAGGCTAAGAAAAGTTCTAAATCCGGGCAGAAACCAAAGTCATCCGCGCTCAAAGCTAAAGGTGGGATCTCCAAAGAAGGCAGTTGTCACCATTGTCACCAGCCTGGACATTGGAAAAGAAACTTTCCTCTCTACCTGGAAGAACTGAGGAAGAAGAAGCAGGGGATAGAGATCTCCATTTTAGGTATATATGTTATTGAGATAAACTTAAATACTTCTTCATCATGGGTACTGGATACCAGATGTGGATCTCACATATGTTCTAATATGCAGGATCTGATAAGAAGTAAGCCTTTACGAAAGGGCCAGGTCGAGTTGCGGGTTGCTAATGGAGCAAGAGTTGCTGCCACCGCAGTTGGAGTTATTAGTTTATCTTTACCTACGGGCCTTGTAATAGAATTAGAGAATTTCTATTATGTACCTACCATTAATAGAAATAGTATTTCTGTATCTTGTATGGACAAGAGTGGATTTGAATTTCACATTAAGAATGGAATTATTTCTATATCTAAAGATGAGATCTTTTATGGCAATGCCTCTATGTCTTATGGCATCTACTTATTAGAACTTGAGACTAGCATATACAACGTAAATACTAAAAGGTTAAAACTTGACAACTCAAACAAAACATTCTTATGGCATTGTCGTCTTGGGCACATAAACGAGAAGCGCATATCTAGACTCCATAAGTATGGTTATCTAGACTCTTTTGATTTTGAATCATTAGAGACATGTGAGGCATGTTTATTAGGGAAGATGACCAAGACTCCTTTCACTGGACACAGTGAGAGAGCCAGTGGTCTTCTAGGGCTCATACATACTGATGTATGTGGACCTTTTAGATCAAATGCTAGAGGAGGCTATCAATACTTCATTACCTTCACTGATGACCTCAGTAGGTATGGCTATGTATATCTTATGAAACACAAGTCAGAAACTCTTGAAATGTTCAAGACTTTCATGAATGAAGTAGAGAGGCAACTTGGTAAGAGTATTAAAGCACTCCATTCAGATCGAGGTGGCGAATACTTAAGCCAAGAGTTTGAGGACCTTCTGAGAGACCATGGTATTGTATCACAATGGACTCCACCTGGTACACCACAACATAATGGTGTATCAGAAAGAAGGAATCGTACATTATTAGACATGGTACGATCAATGATGAGTACATTCGAACTTCCAATATCGTTATGGGGATATGCTCTTGAAACTGCAGCGTTTACACTTAACCGTGTACCTTCCAAATCAGTTCAAAAGACACCATATGAGATATGGAATGGGAATCGTCCCAATTTGTCTATGTTAAAGATTTGGGGATGTGAAGCTTATGTTAGGAAACAATTTCCTGAAAAGTTTGGACCCAAATCGGAAAAATGCTATTTTGTTGGATACCCCAAGGAAACTCGGGGATACTACTTCTACACACCAACTGACAACAAAGTGTTTGTTGCTAGGACTGCTGTATTTCTTGAAAAGGAATTTATTTCCAAAGGAATTAGTGGTAGGAATGTAGAGCTCGAAGAAGTTCGAGACCAACAAGAAAGTAGAGAACCTGAGGAGGTACATAAGGAACATGAAGACTCACAAGTTGTTGTTGAATTTCAAGTTCCAAATGTAACACAGGAACCTCGTAGGTCTAGTAGGACACGACTTGAGCCTGAGAGATTTGGATTTCTCATGACTCAAGACAGTGATGAATTGGGCATAGCAGATGAGCCAACTTCCTATCTAGAAGCTACTAAGGGACCAGAATCTGAGAAATGGCTCGAAGCCATGAGATCTGAGATGGAATCCATGTACACCAACAAGGTATGGACCTTGGTGGATCCACCCGAAGGGGTAAGACCCATAGGGTGCAAGTGGGTCTTCAAGAAGAAGACTGACATGGATGGAAATGTTCAAACCTATAAAGGTAGATTGGTTGCGAAAGGATTCCGTCAAATTCAAGGTGTTGATTATGACGAGACCTTCTCACCATTTGCCATGGTTAAATCCATCAGGATCATGCTTGCCATTGCAACTTATCATGACTATGAGATTTGGCAGATGGATGTTAAAATAGCACTCCTTAATGGGAATTTACTCAAGGATGTGTACATGACACAACCTGAGGGTTTCATCGATCCAAAGGAAGCCAATAAAGTATGTAAGCTACAAATGTCAATCTATGGATTGAAGCAAGCATCTCGGAGCTGGAATCTACATTTTGATGAAGTAGTCAAAAAGTTTGGCTTTAGTCAAAATGAAGATGAACCCTGTGTTTACAAAAGGGTTAGTGGGAGCACAATCATATTTCTCATATTGTATGTGGATGACATACTATTGATGGGAAATGACATCCCTACTCTTTAGACAGTAAAAGGTTGGCTAGGGAAGACCTTCTCTATGAAGGATTTAGGCGAAGCATCCTATATACTAGGGATCAAGATCTATAGAGATAGATCTAGAAGGCTTCTAGGCCTAAGCCAGAGCACATACATTGACAAGGTGCTAAAGAGGTTTAGCATGGAGGGTTCTAAGAGAGGTAACTTGCCCATGTCCCATGGGGTTACGATCTCTAAATCCCAATGTCCTAGTTCATGTGATGAACGGGCACGCATGAGTAAGATTCCATATGCATCAGCAATTGGATCTATCATGTACGCGATGTTATGTACTCGTCTTGATGTGTCGTATGCTTTGAGCATGATGAGCCGGTATCAGTCAGATCCAGGTGAATGTCACTGGACAGTCGTAAAGAACATCCTAAAGTACTTGAGAAGGACTAAGGATCAATTCTTGGTATACGGTGGTGAGGAAGAGCTCGTGGTAAACGGTTACACCAATGCTAGCTTCCAAACTGACAAAGATGACTACATATCGCAGTCTGGATTTGTGTTTTGCCTGAACAACGGAGCTGTGAGCTGGAAGAGTTCCAAGCAAGAGACGGTTGTGGATTCTACAACAGAGGTCGAATATATTGCCGCATCTAATGCTGCGAAGGAAGCTGTGTGGATCAAGAAGTTCATTTCTGAACATGGAGTGGTTCCAAGCGCTGGTGATGCAATTGAGTTGTTTTGCGACAACAATGGAGCAATTGCACAGGATAAAGAGCCAAGATCGCACCAACGTTCCAAACATATTCTACGGCAGTTCCATCTCATACGAGAGATCGTACAATGAGGAGATGTGAAGATTTGCAGAGTACCTACATAAAGCAATGTGGCTGACCCGCTCACAAAAGCACTTTCACAGCAGAAACATGACGGGCATGTTCGATCACTTGGATTGAGATTCATGAGTGATTGGGTATAAGTTCAAGTGGGAATCTGTTGGTATGTATGCCCATAGAGACTATCATTCGATGATTGTAATGGGATACTATGTAAATGATTTGTAATACTACATTGATCATATCAATAAAGGCAAGTTTCCAATCTATATGTTTGTGTTTTATATTGTGAGATGACCATAAAGCCTATAGATTTCTATAGAATAATTTACTCAATGACATATGTCTTCGGGTTGATGACCTGAACAGTGAGATCATATGTATGCTAAGAGTATGTATTCTTGTTTTGTCCCTAATCGGTTGTTATTATGTAAATATCATAGACACCAATAACACATAAGATTAGAATGTATGTTGGTTGATGGAAGAATCTCATTATCCATGATATGGAGATATCAAACCAAATACATAGATACTTATTAGAGAATAGTGTATCGGATAGACCCACCTTGAGAGTGACACATGGATACCATGATTGGTAGTTACAGTCACATCTCATAATGATGGTGGTGATTGTGGTTCTTAGACCTGAAGTCACTACACTTATCACATGTCGTTCGGTGTACTTTGACATCATCCACCGTGATCCTGAATAAGGATTGCCATAAAGATGGTGATTAGGTGTACTGTGACACATGGGGATGACTGTGAGTGATGTAGATGGAATTTGTCCTTCCTACGGGAGTTTGATATTCCGACCACTTGATAAGTGAGACTGAGAAATGCATGGCCATGCTGATGTGAGTCAATATGTGATATTGAGCTTACATATATCTCAGACAGTCTGCTCTATTTCAAGGAACATGGATTGAACATTGAAAAGGATAACAATTCCATGACTCGAGTTCAATTCGGATATCAACGACAAAGGAACTATGCAATCACTGTAACACCAGTCATGAATGATAGGTTAAGTTGTTCTCCAACTTCTCCAATTACTTGGGTGGTAATGAAGTCTTGCTAGATACCAATCATTGCTTGTGAAATCATAATATGATTATAGATATCACTGCCAACGTAATTTGGAGCCTACCGGGTCACGCGCATAGGATGTGTTGGAATAGGAGTATAATTGTGGATTTGATTGGAATTGCTTCGAATCACATTGATTACTAAAATGTTTATGTAATCAATTAGAATAATATTGGAGTGACTGGCTCTAAGTGAAAGTGGGAGTTTGTTGGCATATATGCACTTAAAGCCATCCCAAACGATTGCATGGAGTCGGATATTAATTAATCAATTAATGTGATTATTTGGTTAATTAATGAATTCCGGCATATTCTAATTAATCCACAAGTGTTTTAATTAACGCAACGTTTCTGTTTACCGATGGGTTTAGGAAACCCTATTTCCCTTCGTATCCTGTTTAAAGGAGGATTGACGGCTGATATCTATATAAGATAGATACAAGCTTTTCAGTTTACGCTCACGCACGTAAACCCTAGTCGTCACCGTCCTTAGGAGAGGAAGGAGAGCAACGCGTTGCTAGCACGCCGCCACAGAGACACAACTCCTTCCCGCCGGCTTGGGAAGCGCGATGTGGAGTTCCGTCCATCCGCGTGGATGAAGTAGAGATGCAGACGCCTTGACGCCTGCGTTCGAAGGACATTGATGACTATCCGTACGCGCTGCGAGCAGCGTACGTCACCACTGCAAAGAAATGTCGTCGGATCTTCCTGCGATGCACTTGACGAACGGGAGAGAAGTTCCATCCATGTAGGCCAGTAGCGTTGCACACCATCGTGCAGTGGGACATCTCCGGACTTGCTCCGCGATAAGGTATATCCCGCAAACACTCCTTCCAAATACATTGTTGTCGACGAGATCCTATTTCGGGTTGTGTGGATTTTATTGCTTCTGCCGCGCATGTTTGAACACCTTGTTAAAAATTCTAGCCATCGAGTTTCTATTAAAGGGGAATAGTGTGGCCAGAACTACATCCCTCCACCTCCTCCTGTAGCTCTAGCCCACATCATTTCCAACCCTGACATGATGAAGATGATGGTAGACATGATGAATATGATGAAGAGCCAATTTGGTGGTTCTACTAGTCAATCCACCATGGCAGTTGAAGTTGAAGAAGAGAAATTTCATGCTTTGCACTCTTTTGGAAATCGGAATAATCAAGGTCCTATGTCCAACACTTACACTCCTGAGTGGAGAAACCATCCTAACTTTTCATGGAAACAACAAAATGAAGATGGTCAAGGACAAGGGCAGCCAAGGCCAAGGTATAGCTCAAAATTTGAAGATGAAGTGCTTGGAAGATTGAGAAGTTTGGATGAGGTAAAGAAAGATGTATCCTCTCATGGACATTCCATTAGTCATATTGAGCAAAGATTGAACCAAATATCTCTTTCACTTTCTAGGAGGGAGTAAGGAAGACTCCCATCCCAACCAATGCCAAATCTGAACAATGACGGAACTTTCATGGGAAATGCTCAAAGTTCATATGATCCACCTTCATATCAAGCACCACCAAATCCCTATGCTCCACCACCTCCTCAAGATCCTCTCAACTATAAATATGCTCCAACCTTGACCTCACTCATACCAATAACCCCCTCCGCAATATCATCCCCATCAATAAAAACCACAACCACAACAATAACCACATCCACAATTTATCCTTCAAAATCCCAACTCACCCCACCAAAGGCCACCACCACCTTAATAGTTGTATCCAAATCCACAAACTTTCTCCTCCTCTACCCATAAGCATGTGAAGGCAGTGACGGTTTTGAGAAGTGGCTGGACTTTGGAGTAGCCCTGTGATATTATTATTGATAGAGCAGTTCGTGAGGATAGAGGTGATACAGTGATCAGATAGGTTGAGACTAAGATCCAGAGTGATGATACTATGACAGGAACTAGAGTTCGTGTTGTGGCACTGAGCAGTGATATTGTGATACCGAGCAGTGACACTGTTATTCCTGTGATTCCAGTTGATGATTCTGTTGATCCGAGCCATTTGGGAACCCAACTTCCCCCATTTCCCGATGCTCTTAAGGAGCCTTCTATTGAGAGAAGAAAGAAGAAACATACTAAATATATCATGGAAACTTTCAAACAAGTGAAGATAAACATTCCTTTGCTTGATGCGGTCAAGAAAATCCTTTCCTATGCTAAGTTTATGAAAGATTTGTGCACTTTTAAAAGAAAAACAATGGGGAGAACGCCCAAGAAGGTCAAGCTCAACGAGCAAGTCATCTCAATTCTATAGCACACCGTGTCGAGAAAGAGGAAAGATCATGGTGCTCCCATCATTTCATGTTACATTGGATCACACCGCATAGACCAAGCCCTTCTAGACTTGGTTTCTAGCGTGAACTTGATGCCATATGATGTGTTTACCAAGCTCCAAATGGGAAAATTAGGTCCAGCTCATTGTACTTTGCAGTTGGCTGACCGATCAGTGAAGACACCTAGAGGGTGTGTAGATGATGTGCTTGTTAGACTTGATGATGAGACTTCTGCATTCTCCCCCTCCCCCCCCCAATTTCATTGTGCTAGATATGGAAAAAGATACAAGAAGAGTACCTATCATCTTGGGAAGGCCATTCTTAGCTATAGTTAATGTAGTGATTCACGTGAGAACTGGGACTATGTATGTGGCATTTATGCACATGAAAATTCGGTTGAACATTTTTAAGTCTTTAGCTACATCCGAGGTGATAGGTGTCACTGAAGAAGATTGCTATCTTGTTGAGTTCCTTGATGAGATTGTGGAGGAGTGCCTACCTGTGTGGATTCATACTGCCACTCAAGATAGAGGTTTAGAGCCCATTGTTGAGTTCCCCGATGATGATGAAGAGGATGAAGTGAATGAGCTAGCCTTGGTGGCTGCAAGCGAGGACCTCCCATCAATTTCTGAGCCATTAAAGAACTCTCTTGAAGAGACTCCAACTCTTTAGCTTGAGTCACTCACCAAAGGACTGAAGTATGCTTTTCTAGGCTCAAATGACACCCTCCCAGTGAGCATTTCTTCCATTCTCTCTTCGAAACAAGAAAAGGCATTGATGAAAGTCCTAAAAAAGAACATACGGGCCATTGGATGGTCCATTGCTGATTTGAGGGGTATTGACCCCTCCATTTGTGTGCACATGATCTATTTGGAGGATGATGCAAGGACGACCCACCAAATGCAAAGGCGGTTGAATCTAAAATTCAAGGAAGTTTTAACTAAAGAGGTTGTGAAGTTGTTAGAAGCTGGGATTATCAATCCAATTTCTAATAGCACATGGGTGAGTCCCATCCAGGTTGTACCAAAGAAGGGTGGGATCACAGTGGCAAAGAATGCATATGGTGAGATGATGCCTGTTAGAGAACAATCAAGATGGAGAATTTGTGTTGACTATAGGAAGCTCAATGAGAAGATCAAGAAGGATCACTATCCTCTTCCATATCTTGATCAGATTCTAGAGAGTTTGGCAGGACAAAGTTTCTATTACTTTCTTAATGGATACTCCAGGTACTTCCATACTGATGTGTATCTTGCGGACAAAGAAAAGATGACATTCACCTGCCCAAGTGGTACTTTTTCATACCAGAGAATTCCATTTGGGTTGTGTAATGCCCCTTCCACTTTTCATAGATGTGTGACCTCAATCTTCGTTGATATGCTTGATTCATCACTTGAAGTGTTTATGGATGATTTATTGGTTTTTGGTAAAACCTTTGATGGGTATTTGCTCCATTTGGCCACCGTTCTTGAGAGATGTGTCAAGGTTCACCTCATGTTATCTTGGGAGAAGAGCCATTTCATGGTACTCAAAGGCATCATTCTGGGCCACCAAGTTTTAAAAGACGGTATTGAGGTTGATAGGGCCAAGGTGGGCCTCATTTCTACTCTTACTATTCCTTCTACCGTAAGACATGTTCGGTCTTTCTTGGGACATGCTGGTTTCTATTGCCACTTCATCATGGATTTTAGCAAGATCTCGAGACCTCTCTATCATTTGCTGGAGAAAGATGTTGAGTTTCATTTTGATGACAAGTGTGTTTAAGCCTTCAACCACTTGAAGGAAAAGTTCATTTCTGCTCCTATAATGCAGCCCCTGGACTTCTCTTTGCCACTTAAGATTGTGACTGATGCATCCGACATGGTAGTGGGGGCTGTGTTGGGCCAAACAGTTGGCTAGATTCCGCATGCCATCTATTATGCTAGCAAGACACAGGATGAAGCACAAAGAAACTACACGACTATCGAAAAAGAGTTGCTTGCGGTTATCTTTGCTCTTGACAAGTTTAGATCATATCTTTTTGCAAAACAAGGTGGTTATATACACAGACCATGCTGCATTGAAGTATCAAATGGCAAAGAAAGACTCAAAGCCAAGGTTAATCTGTTGGATATTATTGATTTAAGAGTTTGATATTGAGATTGTAGACAAGAAGGGAGTAGAAAATTCTTCCACCGGCCATCTCTCCCAAATTGAAGCACCCTTTGATGATACAAGTAGAATCAAAAAGACAATGCCACATGAGCATCTATTCCTACCCTCATCCACTTAAAGGCCATGGTATAAACACATACCTAACTTCTTAGCTAGTGGAAGGATACCAAGCACATGGACGAGAGAGGAAAGCAAAAGGTTGTTTGCTATGGCCAAAAATTATGTTTGGGATGATTCTCACCTATTCAAATATTGACCCTACCAACTTATTTAGATATGTGTTTTGGGGATGGAGCAGCAAGAAATTCAATGTACCATTCTGGAGTTTATGGGGGTCATTTTGGTGGAAAACGCACTGCTTCCAAGGTTCTCCAAAGTGGATTCTATTGGCCTTCCTTGTTTAAAGACTCTCATGAATTTGTAAGTGTTATTTGAAGTGCTAAAAGTTAGGCACTATCTCTAAGAGAGACATGATGCCTCTATCACCCATCCTTGTGGTGGAGGTGTTTGATGTTTGGGGAATTGACTTCATGGGTCCTTTTCCTCCCTCTTTTGGATATGTCTACATTTTGGTTGTCGTTGATTATGTGTCAAAGTGGATCGAGGTTGTTGCAACTAGAGCAAATGATTACAAAGTGGTATGTGACTTCATGAAATCCAATATCTTTAGCTAGTTTGGTATTCCAAGAGCAATGATTAGTGACGGGGGAAGTTACTTCATCCATCACACTTTTGAAGGCTTGCTTAAGAAACACTGAGTGAATCATCGTGTGGCTACTCCTTACCACCCCCAAACAAGTGGTCAAGTTGAGTTGGCCAATCAGGAGATAAAGCTCATTCTAGAAAAGACTGTGAGACTGGACCACAAGGATTGGTCACTGCGTCTTAATGAAGCTTTATGGGCTTATAGGATGGCATACAAAGCCATGATTGGCACCACACCGTTCAAGCTTGTCTATGGAAAAAGTTGTCGTTTTTTTATTGAGATGCAACACAAGGCATTATGGGCTTTGAAGGCCATGGACTTTGATGGAGAGAATGTTGGAATGAAGAGAAAGTTTCATCTGAATGAATTAGAGGAGATGCGACATGAAGCTTACAAAATTTCTAAGATCTAAAAAGGGAGAACAAAGTTTCTACATGACAAGATGATCAAGAAGAAAGACTTTGAACTCGGAAAATGGGTATGGCTATATAACTCAAGGATGAAGTTCTTTCTCAGAAAACTCCAGTCTAGATGGGAAGGGCCTTATCTCATCAAAAAGGTGTATCCATCCGGAGCTGTGATGATTTGTGAGAAAGAAGGAGCTAAGGAATTCACTGTGAATGGTCAAAGGCTAAAATCAAATGTGGAAGTAGGTCTGGACAAAGCAAATCAAAGTTTTCATATCGTGATGCTATGGAGAAACATCAGGTTGATGAGGAGATGTGCTTGAATGCACATGAAAGAGACATATACTACAAAGATTCTTTGGGAATCCCACAGGAATGAATGAAGTCAAGAATCAATAAGCCCGGCTGAAGGCGTAAAATTCAGCGCTAGTGGGAAGCAACCCATATAGGTTTGGGATCTTTTTCACCCAACCATCTCTTTTTGATACTTTTGTTTTCTTTTCCAAAAAATACACACACACTTATTCTTGGTAGTTTTTGTTTGAGTTTTGATGAGATGCATGTAATAGGTTGAAGAGAGAGATAGTGTTAGGACCCACTCTTTTGATCAGCATAAATACCAACCATTAGAGATAATCCCAAACCTAAACCCAGATTATGAAATAAATTAATGAATTCTCGACAAAGGCGATTAGACAATATATGAAAAAGATAGGTAAATTTTTTTCTTTTTCTTTCTTCACAAACTCATAAATCAATGTCACATCAAGGAAATCACATTCAGATATCACAAATCATATTCAACTCCATTAAATCTAAAATCAAATCGTGTTCTCATATGCGGTTCAGTTTACATCAGATACATGTACATTGATGAACAAACATAATCTACAACCCATTCTGGGAAAGAGAGAGTACAGGGACATTCTAATCTATCTAGATTATACTATTTATATCTTCCTTGTCGTAACCTCTCCACTGAATAGCATTATACCTAAAAACATTTGAAACAACCTCATGAGACTCATATAGAGCCCCAGTGAGTGGATACCTCCCACTCAAGCAAGGTACATGCATCAGCATCAAATTAAGTATAATAAACTTAATAGAAACATGCAGATATTGAAAAGTCTGGCATATAGATCTATCATAAGTCATTTCTAACTTGCAATGATAATCTAATCCAACATATAAGGTAATCACTTAAACCAATTATAACTTTGAAACAACTTTTAAAGCATGTCTATGAACAAATCAACAGATACTTCTTAGTTCAGATTAAGAATCCTAATGCATGAGTAATAAGTCAAGTTCTAAGCATTTTGAATCAATACATGACAATAACATTATATTTGTGACACTCCACCAGCCGGACCAGGAACACATCCTGCAGTCCTGAAGCTAAAGTACACATAAAACATATCTACCAAACAATACTATCAAATAGCAAGCAATCCAACTCATATTCAGAATAGATATAAATTCCAACATTTATAACTTGTCAACATGACAGATCATAATATGAAATAGAAACTGTCCATAGCAACATGATTACTTTCCATAACATGAATCTTAATCAATAATGACAAATCATCAACTAGAAGTACAAGGAATGTAATAATCATTCAAACCATGTTCTACACGGCTTATCATCTTTTATTCATTTGCCCTGAAACTACTTGGCTAGTACCTCACCAAGTAGAAGTCGCCATGCCTGATTCTCGTGTCAACGACTCACTGTCACTATCTTAGGGTTTAGCCGGCCACCCTAAGATATCAGCAACAGACCATGGCCACCTCAGGGTTTCCTAAAGAGGCTCACGTCCTCATCTCAAGTACACGAGATAGGAACCAGCAAAACAATATATCACATATCACAGTATTTCACATATTTTTCATTTCACATTTCACATATTTCATTTCAACAGAGTCTATTCCATCTGGACATAGACTTTCACAGCAAGGATTTAGGGCCAGAGCCACTCCAGATGACTCACTCCTAAATCTTGGTGGTCTAACCTTTAAGGTCTCGATCCACACTCTGGAAATCCTTCTCATAATTCATCGATTACAACAATGAGATTCGTTTTGTTTCCCCAGTGTGGTCCTCAGGGGAAACTCACGGTGTTTAGGGCACCTAACTGGATGTTCCATCATTTCACTTGTTATTAATCTCTCTTACTCATCTTACAAGAATTCAAAACATCATATATCATATATGTGTATTCTCGCGTAACTATAATAACATGAAACATATTAAGTTTATCAATAAGGGCAATGATCAAAGCAAGAAGAACAATAAGTCTATGGATTGCAACAAATATGATTATTTCTATCTTCTACATCATCTCGTAGCAATCATCAATAGTGGGCCTTCATCCCAAGACATAATCTTATTGTCCATCATTTACCCCATCAGGGTTTTATCATCATCAGTGGGCTTTCAGCCCTAGACATAATCTCATTATGCAACATTTACCCTTATCATGGTTTCTCAATGTAAGGAGTGCATATTAAATTCCATTTCAACATATTCCTCATCAGTTCATTATACACCACAGTTCTTAACAAATATTAGTAGAGGCATTAGAACTAGCAATAGTAAAAGCATATAGACATCATGTATCATTCCTCATACTCAGAATAGATTTATCATACAACATATTCTTGTTACATCTAATCTCAATAGATGTAAATAAATTTCATGCATATACATGCATAACAGACTTACTTCTCTTCTTCTTTTATTTCACATTCTTCATATGGGGTTACTAGTCAACACATGTTGATTATCATTTGAATTCCATCAAAATAGTTCATTCTCATAATACAAGTATTCTATCAAACAATCACAATACAAGAACATATTCTTGTAAATCTATTCAAATACTTGAGTTTCATCATTTAGTTGAATTCAACTATGGTTATGTACATCTCTTAATCACCCATTTGAGATTGCATTCATTAGCATCATCAAACTCATCATTTTAGGGTAAGAGTTACATTCTTAGAATCATCTACTAATTCCTATCTTTTTCTACCATTTTATACTTAGTAGTCTCAGCTTCTTTCATTTCATGTTCATTACATCATCTGGACCAATCTTTCTTGATTCACTTTACATACAATGCTTCTCTTCTACATAACATTTATCAAAGTACAATTCTTAGTATATTTTATTTAATTTGGGTTAATCCATATGTAATTAAATAAAAGATAAAATACTTCACCATACTATCTTCATTAGTTTCATCTTTATCTTGCAATCACCATTACGTACATCTTGTTCATAGTCTCTTATATTCAGATAAGTGTACCTTGTCATTGACTACTAATGCCATTCCCATAATCAACAATGATCATTCTTTATTATACTAAAACAAATACATTGGACTTAGGTGATATTACTAAGACTCATCATATTCAATTGAAGTATTAATACTTTCAACTTCAACATTTGATCACATTTACAACATTATATACAAGTTCTAGCTTTATCACTCATAATATTCTTAATAATAAACTTTTAGGGTTTTCAAGAAGTCATTCCTTAGTTCAACATATCATAAGAATCATATCATTCAGTAATACAATCATGACCCAAGGGTTCATTAGGGTTATTCACAAACATGGAAACCCTAGTTTCCATTTTCACACATTTCATTCATCAATCATAAGTATACATTGATTAATTGACTCATTTGATTCACTTCCTCAACACAAATCCTAAAAAGGATATGTGGACATTCAACTCCATTAACATTCAACAATACACTTGTATAATACAATCTAGTACAATTCAAATATGACTTTATACATGTCAATTCAGTTCCAAGCATATCGGCCATTGGGCTGATTTTTAGGAAAAATTCACATGAAATACCATAGTTGTGGCATACAAATCACAAAACAAGATCTACTTAAGCGGAAGCGTTCATTAGCAGTGGATCACCGAAAATCACTAAAAATTAAAACCTTTTTACCAAGAGATCCAACAAAGGAAAACTCTCGCACATAGAAGCAAAGTAATACATTTACATTCTAGTTTAAAGGTACATGTCTTGGATTATCTCATCTCAAAGATTACAACATCAACTATTCCGTTAAACTGTATTCAGACAGCATAAGAACATTGAGGCATCAAGCCAAAATCTTAGATCGGTTCATTAAAACCAACTACTGACTCCGAGGACCTGAGAGTACAGAGACGACACATAGGACTTTCTATACATATATACAAGATGTGGTAGCCAGTGTTTCCACCTAAGAAATCATTGTCGTTCTCTTCTACTATTGTGGTTGATGTCCTTCACCTACTGAAGGATTCCTACCTCCTCGTCCGCATCCACCTAAAAATGTAGATCCCACAGGGGTGAGACAATTGTAAATTTCCCCAGCAAGAGATATAACTCTCCGCCAAAACATTATTATTGTAGTTTAAATAAATAAAATTGTGCAGAGGAATTATATATCCAACAGCAGATAGATTAATGTATAAATAAATTAGAGCAGTATTCTTATTATGAGCGTTTCAGCTATAACTTGATAAGTCAGCATGATACTTATTTAATGAGGAATTAAAGCACATGTATAACATTTATCCTTCTAGGATATACTAAGCAGAGTAACATCAACCTTCTCTGTTAGTAGGAGATTATATGGCAGAGACATCATGTATCAAATTACATTTAGCTTGCCAGGGTATATTCACATCTTCGCTATAGAGTTATAGCCGTAGCATATACTCTCTTCAGACTTAGATCACACAGCTAATGCCTGGTATTATTTTGTGAAGTCATGTCTTGTAGCCATACTCTTTTTAATAAAGTATTGGGATCTTAATCCCTCATCTCATCATGTACATTTCCATTTCTTAACCGTTCATCATCATGATTATAAAATATGGGTATTCAAACCCTCAGTTTGTCACAGAATACTTGTTACCACTTCTCACGTAACCTTATACCTTCAGGTCATCTGACCAAGCTAATCATGATTCTTTCCACACAAGCATTTTTACATAGTTCACAAAGCTCATTTCACCTCTTGTTACCTCTTAGTAGGCAACAAGGCATATTATGGCTCATTAACAACTTTAATAAAAGAAACATCATAGCTCATACCTGGCTATGTTCATCTTCTCATGATACCTACATGGTTAGTACTTTATGATACCAGTTATAATGCTTACATATCATCACCATGCAACACAAAGTAATACCACTATTCCCTTTTTAGGGTTAGGATTTCTCTTACCTATCATCACCTTCCATTAGGGTTTCCATAAATAACCATTTAGGTTCTCAAGATCATATTATTAATTATCAAGCCATATTTCATTGCTTCACACAGCTAGGAGCTAACATTGATAACATAAGCATTTAATCATGCTTATTTATTCTCATTACTTATCATTGAATGAATTATCCACAAAAGATATAAGTTCCTCTCTCAACTTCACCAGAATATGATTACATCATACTTTATTGATTTGGATTACCCTTTTCATAAGGCATGTTAGCCTACATTTATCAAATTGCATTACTTCTCAATGTAACAATTGACATGACACACTTCATGTGTTACTCATCCAAGTATATTGGATTTAAAATACATCAAAGTGTATCAATCTTGAGGTGTTGGATGTGATATCTATCATATCTTGATGAATCACTTCCCTCATCACCTTTATATTACTTGAGTTCATCAACTTAGCTTGTATTAGGGTATTTCCCATCCTAATACTTTATGCACCAGTTCATCACATTTATCATGTAATGTATTGGTCATAAATCACTTATTTAGAAAATACAACCATTGCCAAAGATATGGACTCATCTTTGAGTTAGGAACTATTGATATAAATATATCCATTATCAACCTCTTTAGGTGTTTCACTTATCAATATATTAGTTACTACTCCATTATTAGGAATAGGGTTTTTCATCTTTATAAATTAAGATTCACATAACATCTCCCCATATTTGGGTGTCACATAACATCACTCTACATTATAGTTTCACATAACATCCTTCTATATCAGGGTTTCACATAGCATTACCATGTATTAGGGTTTCATATACATTTACCCTATTTTAGGGATTAGGGTTTACCATTCACACCCAAGTAAGGTTTCTCATACCCCATTACCCAAATTAGGGTTAGGATGTACAATTCCCATCTAATTAGGGTTTCTTACATTATTACACTAAATTAGGGTTACCTCATCACCCTAGATTAGGGTTTCACTCAGCTTTGCCCTAAATTATGGTCAGGGCTCAATAATCTTTTCAATTAGGGTTTCATGATCTCATTATTATGGATCAAACCCTAATTACATATTTTATTCATAATGAGAGAATTAGGGCTTAATTATGTAAGAATTCCTCTCTCTCTTTTTCTCTCTCATCCTCTCTAGGATGTTAAGTACTCCAAGATTGATCTAGGTCAGCTCTTCATTTAGGTACACACAGTTAGGGTTAACAATTATAATCACCTTTGGTCTACATCATTAACAATCAAGTAGCTAACTGAACTTTAATCATATTAGAAGTCCAAATGGTTTGACCAATTTGAACCTCAAATAGTCTTGGTCACTTAGACCCCAAACGGTCTTGGTCACTCAGACCTAGAATGGTTTGAAACCATTTAAGCAAAATAATAATGAAACCGTATGGACAATTTACACTTGAAACCACTTGGGTATCCAAACGGTTTGAGACTGTTTGGCCTCAAATGGTCTTGAGACTGTTTGGTCCAAACTCTCTCAAAACCGAATGGACCAAAAAGGTCTTCCATCACTTAATCAATTTAGGTTTTCAATTAATGAATTGCCTAACAATTGAACCACTAATTTATCCTTTAATTGAAACATTGAATCATCCCTCAATTGGACCTTCAATTATGGTTTAGATTCCCATTTGAACTAGGGTTTATAATCAAGAAACCATCAATTAGGGTTTTGAAATCGAGGAACCATCAATGGTTGACATTGTGGAACTAATTCAATTGAAATCAATGAATTATCATCAAACCATAACATGACCTGACCTCAAACGGTCTTGAGGTCGTTTGGTTAACCTCCAAATGGTCTTGAGACCGTTTGACTCAAACCATCATTGAAATTTGTGAAATTCAATTAGGGTTTGCATCATCAAATCAATCATCAATTGAACTATTGATTGTATTTCAATTTGAAATCACTGGATCTTCAACCATCCAATCATACTCAACCATAGACTTCCAAATGGTCTTGGTTGACCTCCAAATAGTCTTGAGACCGTTTGGGTGAGTCAACCCAAAAAAATTGATTCAATTACTTAAGGATTCAACACTCAACCCGACTAGGGTTTGCATTTGAGGGATCATTCACAATTGAAACCATTAAATATCAAACCAATAGAAACCATTGGATCAATATCCAAATACATCAGCATATTTCCTCAAACGGTCAACCATTGCAAAGGGTCAACCACTCCAAATGGTTTGAAACTGTTTGGTTTCAAACAGTTTGTTGAAACCGTTTGACCAATTCCATTGAAACCGATTGGTCTCAAATTTTGAAACTGTTTGCCTAGGATATTAATTGAGGTATGTGCTTGTGATGACATCATCATCTTCAAGCTAAAAACCCATGAAACTTGTTGTAATTTCCATGGTGATTTCATCAATCATTCAAATAAAATTTTGGGAATAAAGAAGGAATTAACAATTAATAAAGATATGGAATCAATAATAAAGTTCAAGGGTTCAAGTTATAAAACCCACCTTCAATGAAGCTTCAAAGCTCCAACTTGACGTCCCTAATGGTGAAAGAATCTTTCTCACTCCACAAGGTTCGTTCCTCAAGCTTTTGAGTGAAAGGATTGGCTAGAATGGAAGATCGATGGAAGAAAAGAAGAAATCCATCATTGATTTTCGATTTCCACCATGAAATCATGGTTGAAAGTGATCAAGGAGCTTACCTACAGGTTGGAGTTCGTCCTCCTGTTGCTCCTTAGTCCCCTTGAGCTCGTCCAAGGCAAGGAAGAAAGAAAATCCAAAAAAAGATCTTTGGTTGAGTGGAAAAGGAAGTATTTATAAAGAAATTCCAAGGAGAGAGAAAGTAGAAAAGATATCCTTTATCTCCCCAAATTATGCCACACACTCCCCTCACTTACTTGTGCACAAAGGCACCTTCCCTTGCCTTTAATTCCTCCTCATTATCCTCAATTTAAAGGAAAACAAATTAAGCACCTTAAATCATTTTATACTAATATCCCATTTTCGTGGATATTAATTTTTATTAACTTAATGTGAGTGGGCTCTCCACTCACTTAGGATATTTTCGTGCCTTTGCAAGGAACATTCTCGTCCATCCTTGTGCAATATCAAACATCTCATTTTGGTTGAAGGGCTCTTCAATTGATATATTTATTTTTGCATTAAATCAAAATAAAGTTCCAATTATGCTTAAATCTTGATTATTTTAATATCAAGATTCTCTCTCCTCCAAAGTGATTCAAATGAGGTGCCCCTCTGATTTTCTTGCCTCTAAATGATACCACGAATAATTAGGGACCCTCTAGAAGTGGTATTTTGCATATTGAACCTTAGGTTTTGGATAAATTGCACATTACACCAAAACTAGGTTTTAATGCACAAAGATTGCTTAGCAAGCTCTATCTTGGTGTTCAAGATTGTGGAAGCCATATCACTGCATAATACTCATTCCTATGATGCTTCAACATATGAGGAACATTTTTCCATGCACCATTTGCAATTTAACCCCTCAACTTGGGTAATTTGCATTTTTAGTCCAAAACAAGTAAAACATTATTTCAACATTATTCAAAAAGGACCAAAATTGAAATGTAAGTTCCTCTTGAGCCTTAATTACTTTTCAGGAGATAAGGACAAGCATATAATCAGCTTTATTAAGAAAAACATCTAGGGTTAGCACATAACCCAGGTCAGGGATGTTACAAATTATCCACCCCTAACAAGAATGTTGTCTCCGAAATCCCAGAAAGGAAGATACTTGTTACTCATGTCATCATATCTCTAGATAGCATCTCAATGTCATAGAGATTGCTTAAAGCTGTGTCTAGTTCCATGTTCTCCTACTCAGACTTATCATTTGAATCTATCATATAAAGCCTATATTCAATTGCCATGTCCCTGAAGGAAAGGATACAAAGGAACAGATTCCTTTTATCATCCCCTCATTCCCCATGGTCATTTATCAAAGAAGACACATGTATTTAGTTGAGGAAACCCACTTAGCAATTCTTATTTAATTGGGAAAGTTCACTTATCAATCCCTATATAGTTGGGAAAGTTCACTTAGTAATCCCTATATAGTTGGGAAAGTTCACTTAGCACTCCCTTTATAGTTAGGAAAGTTCACTCAACAATCCCTATGTAGTTGGGAAAGTTCACTCAGCAATCCCTATGTAATTGGGAAAGTTCTCTTAGCAATCCCTATGTAATTGGGAAAGTTCACTTAGAAATCCCTATGTAATTGGGAAAGTTCACTTAGCAATCCCTATGTAATTGGGAAAGTTCACTTAGCAATCCCTATGTAATTGGGAAAGTTCACTTAGCAATCCCTATGTAATTGGGAAAGTTCACTTAGCAAACCCTATGTAATTGGGAAAGTTCACTTAGCAATCCCTATGTAATTGGGAAAGTTCACTCATTAATCCCTATGTAATTGGGAAAGTTCACTCAGCAATCCCTATGTAATTGGGAAAGTTCACTCAGAAATCCTTATGTAATTGGGAAAGTTCACTCAGCAATCCCTATGTCCATATTATGGAAAAGATCCTTACAATTCTCACAAACTTTATTGAATAGGGATCATCTCCCCTATTCTCCTTCCTTTTATCATGAGGATCATATTCTTTTTCTTCCTCATGCACACAGATTGATCTAAATTTATCTCAGATTCCTCTTTCTCATACTTAGGATGTGATGCAATTATCCATACCATATTTTCAGTTTCATTATACTCATTAGATTGTCTCAGAATGACTACTTGATCAAAGTAATCAGAAAGATAACAATCTAAGAGTTCCATACTTATCCTATCCCCAATAATTATATACATGGTCAGGGTATACAAGTACTAAGCTTAGGTGGCATGCACTTTATGTACTATAATGTTCCTCACTTTTCATATCATTAAAAACATAGGATTTTTCATTCCTGGTTTTTCTTCAGGCATCACTTCTATATCTCATCTTTTATCACACAGATAACGGAGATTATAAAGCATTTTAAGGAATACTGAACAAAATATAAATCCTCATCTTCCTTGTGTCCTCATAGGACTAATCAAAGGAAGCTCAAAACAACTACTTTCTTATTTTTAACACATAGAATCATGAAATAAAATATCAGAATGAATCTATTTCATCTGACCTGTCACAACCTGAGGGTTGACTATTGCATCATATTGATTCATTGCATAGAATCTCACAGTTGCTTGTTGTTGACCATGTGCTTGATTGTTAGGTGTTGATGAACCAGCTTGGGACGCTTGTCCACGTCCTCTAATGTTACTAGAAAATTGCCTCCTTTGTGAGCCTTGCTGACTCTGCCTTGGAGGTAGAGTCACCGTTGAATTCCTGTTTGGACAATCCTTTGCTAGATGTCCCGGTTGTCTATATTGGTAACAGACCCTGGTCGCAAAATAGGGTCTGTGAGATCCAGTCACTGATGTTGATGCTACGTCGGGGGCTCTACTTGGAGCAAAACTACAGCTCCTACCCCTACTTGACGTCCATTGTGTCTGGGTATTGAATCTTGATGGTGTTGTTGGTGCAGAAAATCACGGCTTCTTAAAACCTTCGAATCTTTGTTCTTGAAACTGAGTGTACACCTTCTTACCACTGGTCTGTCGTTTCTCGATTTCAGACCTTTCTATCCTCCTTACCGACTCCACAAAAGTGGCAAACCTCTCCATGTTCTCTAAAGTAGACACAGGAGTGGCTAGTTCAATGTTCAACCCCTTCTCAAAACACTGAATTCTTTCCTCATTATTAACTGCCATATGCAGACAAAACCGCAAAAGGTCCATGAATTTAGCTTCATACTCGCTAATGTTCATCTGTCCTTATCTGATCTTCTCAAATTGAGAGATCTTTTCGTCTAGATACGTCTTAGGAAAGTATCTACTGACGAATTCTCATCGGAATACCTCCCATCCAACTTCTTCACCTGGCCTCTTGTCTTCCTCTATAATCCACCAGTAACCAGCACTCCCTTTTAGGAGGTACACTGCATGTCTTACCTTCTTGGCTTCAGGAATATCAAGGATCCTAAAAGCCTTCTCCAGCTCTGTCAGCCACAAATCAGCATCTGCTCGATCAGCTGTACCAGCATAATCTATGGCTCCAACCCGGTGAAGTCTCTCAAAAGTCTTATCGGCTCCATATCCCTCATTGTGGGTTGGTGCCCTAGGTACAGGTGGTGGCATCCTGTCAGCCATGTGTGTAATAGTCACCATAAATTGGCCAAGTAAGGTATGGAAGGCTAGATTCTCTATCATAGCTGGGCCAAACTGGGGATGTTTAGGTACTGGCTCCTCCCTAGCTTGATCCCTTGCACCTCCTCCTGGTGCAGTAATGCTGCTCTCAGTAGCATGTTCTTCATGTGATCCAGACATCTTCAAGTTCTTCTTCTCCTATGTGAGCAGAAGATACTATCAGATAAACTGAAAGACACTCAGAACAGACTCAACAACCTTAATCCTATGTCTATGTAGACTCAGCGAACCTAGAGCTCTGATACCACCAAATTGTGGCATACAAATCACAAAACAAGATCTACTTAAGAGAAATCATTCATTAGCAGCGGATCACCGAAAATCACTAAAAATTGAAACCTTTTTACCAAGAGATCCAACAAAGGAAAACTCTCACACATAGAACCAAAGTAATACATTTACATTCTGGTTTAAAGGTACATGTCGTAGATTATCTCATCTCAAAGATTACAACATCAACTATTCCGTTAAACTGTATTCAGACAGCATAAGAACATTGAGGCATCAAGCCAAAATCTCAGATCGATTCATTAAAACCAACTACTGACTCTGAGGACCTAAGAGTACAGAGACGACACATAGGACTTTCTATACATATATACAAGATGTGACAGCCAGTATTTCCACCTGAGAAATCACTGCCATTCTCTTCTACTATTGTGGTTGTTGTCCTTCACCTACTATGGGATTCCTACCTCCTCGTCTACGTCCACCTAAAAATGTAGATCCCACAGGGGTGAGACAATTGTAAATTTCCCCCATCGAGAGATATAACTCTCCGCCAAAATATTATTATTGCAGTTTAAATAAATAAAATTGTGCAGAGGAATTATATATCCAACAGCAGATAGATCAATGTCTAAATAAATTAGAGCAGTATTCTTATTCCGAGCATTTTAGCTATAACTTGATAAGTCAGCATGATACTTATTTAATGAGGAATTAAAACACATGTATAACATTTATCCTTCTAGGATATACTAAGCATAGTAACATCAACCTTCTCTGTCAGTACGAGATTATATGGCTGAGACATCATGTATCAAATTACATTTAGCTTGCCATGGTATATTGACATCTTCGCTATAGAGTTATAGTCATAGCATATACTCTCTTCAGTCTTAGATCACACAGCTAATGTCTGGTATTGTTTTGTGAAGTCATGGCATGTAGCCATACTCTTTTTAATAAAGTATTGGGATCTTAATCCCTCATCTCATCAGGTACATTTCCATTTCTTAACAGTTCATCATCGTGATTATATAATATGGGTATTCAAACCCTCAGTTCATCATAGAATACTTGTTACCACTTATTAGGTAACCTTATACCTCCGGGTCATCTGACCAAGCTAATCATGATTCTTGCCACACAAGCATTCTTACATAGTTCACAAAGCTCATTTCACCTCTTGTTACCTCTTAGTAGGCAACAAGGCATATTATGGCTCATTAACAACTTTAATAAAAGAAACATCATAGCTCATACATGGCTATGCTCATCTTCTCATGATACCTACATGGTTAGTACTTTATGATACCAGTTATAATGCTTACATATCAGCACCATGCAACACAAAGTAATACCACCATTCCCTTTTCAAGGTTAGGATTTCTCTTACATATCATCACCCTCTATTAGGGTTTCCAAAAATAACCATTTAGGTTCTCAAGATCATATTATTAATGATCAAGCCCTATTTCATTGCTTCACACAGCTAGGAGCCAACATTGATAACATAAGCATTTAATCATGCTTATTTATTCTCATTACTTATCATTGAATGAATTATCCACACAAGATATAAGTTCCTCTCTCAACTTCACCAGAATATGATTACATCATACTTTATTGATTTGGATTACCCTTTTCATAAGGCATGTTAGCCTACATTTATCAAATTGCATTACGTCTCAATTTAACAATTGACATGACACACTTCATGTGTTACTCATCCAAGTATATTGGATTTAAAATACATCAAAGTGTATTAATCTTGAGGTGCTGGATGTGATATCTATCATATCTTGATGAATCACTTCCCTCGTCACCTTTATCTTACTTGAGTTCATCAACTTAGCTTGTATTAGGGTATTTTCCATCCTAATACTTTATGCACCAGTTCATCACATTTATCATGTAATGTATTGGTCATAAATCACTTATTTAGAAAATACAACCATTGCCAAAGATATGGACTCATCTTTGAGTTAGGAACTATTGATATAAAGATATCCATTATCAACCTCTTTAGATGTTTCACTTATCAATATATTAGTTACTACTCCATTATTAGGAATAGGGTTTTTCATCTTTATAAATTAAGATTCACATAACATCTCCCCATATTTGGGTTTCACATAACATCACTCTACATTAGAGTTTCACATAACATCCTTCTATATCAGTGTTTCACATAGCATTACCATGTATTAGGGTTTCATATACCTTTACCCAATTTTAGGGATTAGGGTTTACCATTCACACCCAAGTAGGGTTTCTCATACCCCATTACCCAAATTAGGGTTAGGATGTACAATTCCCATCTAATTAGGGTTTCTTACATTATTACACTAAATTAGGGTTACCTCATCACCCTAGATTAGGGTTTCACTCAGCTTTTCCCTAAATTGTGGTCAGGGCTCAATAATCTTTTCAATTAGGGTTTCATGATCTCATTATTATGGATCAAACCTAATTACATATTTTATTCATAATGAGAGAATTAGGGCTTAATTATGTAAGAATTCCTCTCTCTCTCATCCTCTCTAGGATGTTAAGTACTCCAAGATTGATCTAGGTCAGCTCTTCATTTAGGTACACACAGTTAGGGTTAACCATTATAATCACCTTTGGTCTACATCATTAACAATCAAGTAGCTAACTGAACTTTAATCATATTATATGTCCAAATGGTTTGACTAATTTGAACCTCAAATAGTCTTGGTCACTTAGACCCCAAACGGTCTTGGTCACTCAGACCTAGAACTGTTTGAAACCATTTAAGCAAAACAATAATGAAACCGTATGGACAATTTACACCTGAAACCACTTGGGTCTCCAAATGGTTTGAGACCATTTGGCCTCAAACGGTCTTGAGACTGTTTGATCCCAAATGGTCTTGAGACAGTTTGGACTCAAACGGTCTTGAGACCATTTGGTCCAAACTCTCTCAAAACTGAATGGACCAAAAAGGTCTTCCATCACTTAATCAATTCAGGTTTTCAATTAATGAATCGCCTAACAATTGAACCACTGATTTATCCTTTAATTGAACCATTGAATCATCCCTCAATTGGACCTTCATTTAGGGTTTAGATTCCCATTTGAACTAGGGTTTATAATCAAGAAACCATCAGTTAGGGTTTTGAAATCGAGGAACCATCAATGGTTGACATTGTGGAACTAATTCAATTGAAATCAATGAATTATCATCAAACCATAACATGACCTGACCTCAAACGGTCTTGAGGTCATTTGGTTAACCTCCAAACGGTCTTGAGACCGTTTGACTCAAACCATCATTGAAATTTGTGAAATTCAATTAGGGTTTGCATCATTGAATCAATCATCAATTGAACTATTGATTGTATTTCAATTTGAAATCACTGGATCTTCAACCATCCAATCATACTCAACCATAGACTTTCAAACGGTCTTGGTTGACCTCCAAATGGTCTTGAGACCATTTGGGTGACCTTTAAATAGTCTTGAGGTCGTTTGGGTGAGTCAACCCAAAAAAATTGATTCAATTACTTAAGGATTCAACTTTCAACCCGACTAGGGTTTGCATTTGAGGGATCATTCACAATTGAAACCATTAAAGATCAAACCAATAGAAACCATTGGATCAATATACAAATACATCTGCATATTTCCTCAAATGGTCAACCATTGCAAACGGTCAACCACTCCAAATGGTTTGAAACTGTTTGGTTTCAAACGGTTTGTTGAAACCGTTTGACCAATTCCATTGAAACTGATTGGTCTCAAATTTTGAAACTATTTGCCTAGGATATTAATTGAGGTATGTGCTTGTTATGACATCATCATCTTCAAGCTCAAACCGTTTGACCAATTCCATTGAAACTGATTGGTCTCAAATTTTGAAACTATTTTCCTAGGATATTAATTGAGGTATGTGCTTGTTATGACATCATCATCTTCAAGCTAAAAACCCACAAAACTTGTTGTAATTTCCATGGTGATTTCATCAATCATTCAAATAAAATTTCAGGAATAAAGAAGGAATCAACAATTGATAAAGATATGGAATCAATAACAAAGTTCAAGGGTTCAAGTTATAAAACATGCCTTCAATGAAGCTTCAAAGCTCCAACTTCACGTCCCTAATGGAGAAAGAATCTTTCTCACTCCACAAGGTTCGTTCTTCAAGCTTGAGTGAAAGGATTAGCTAGAATGGAAGATCGATGGAAGAAAAGAAGAAATCCATCATTGATTTTCGATTTCCACCATGAAATCATGGTTGAAAGTGATCAAGGAGCTTACCTACAGGTTGGAGTTCGTCCTCCTGTTGCTCCTTATTCCTCTTGAGCTCGTCCAAGGCAAGGAATAAAGAAAATCCAAAAAAAAGATCTTTGGTTGAGTGGAAAAGGAAGTATTTATAAAGAAATTCCAAGGAGAGAGAAAGTAGAAAAGATATCCTTTATCTCTCTAAATTATGAAACACACTCTCATCACTTCCTTGTGCACGAAGGAACCTTTCCTTTCCTTTAATTCCTCCTCATTATCCTCAATTTAAAGGAAAACAAATTAAGCACCTTAAATCATTTTATACGAATATCCCATTTTAGTGGATATTACTTGTTATTAACTTAATGTGAGTGGGCTCTCCACTCACTTAGGATATTTTCGTGCCTTTGCAAGGCACATGCTCGTCCATCCTTATGCAATATCAACCATCTCATTTTGGTTGAAGGGATCTTCAATTAATATATTTATCATTGCATTAAATCAAAATAAAGCTCTAATTATGCTTAAATCTTGATTATTTTAATATCAAGATTCTCTCTCCTCCAAAGTGATTCAAATAAGGTGCCCCTCTGATTTTCTTGCCTCTACATGATGCCAAGAATAATTAGGGACCCTCTAGAAGTGGTATTTTGCATATTGAACCCTAGGTTTTGGGTAAATTGCACATTACACCAAAACTAGGTTTTAGTGCACAAAGATTGCTTAGCAAGCTCTATCTTGGTGCTCAAGCTTGTGGAAGTCATACAACTGCATCATACTCATTCCTATGATGCTTCAACATATGAGGAACATTTTTCCATGCACCATTTGTAATTTAACCCCTCAACTTGGGTAATTTGCATTTTTAGTCCAAAACAAGTAAAACATTATTTCAGCATTATTCAAAAAGGACCGAAATTGAAATGTAAGTTCCTCTTGAGCCTTAATTACTTTTCAAGAGATAAGGGCAAGCATATAATTAGCTTTATTAAGCAAAACATCTAGGGTTAACACATAACCCAGGTCAAGGATGTTACAATAGTCATCTACCCATAAGAATACCCATGCATCCTTAATCAATATAACAGGAACTAATCAATTTTCAATCAATGAGAAATAATCAAAAATCAATAAAATTGGATTCCCCGATATCTTTCCCAAATCAAATCCAATCACATACATATACAAACAAGGTTTCTGATTGTTTTATCCAGATTGAATTAGGCTTTCAACATGATTGCAAAGCTTAGGAGGGAGAAAAACACTCATCTCAGGTGCCAAGCACCTTAAATTCGTAGGTCAACCTCTGAATTTTTGGAAACTCAATCAAACTCTCACAAAAGAATCCAATTCTTTCTCCTCTCAACTCGGAAACCCTAGAAATGGGGATTAGAAGAGAAAGAGTGAGAAAAGGGAGGAGATTTTATGTGATTTCGAATCAAATCAGGGAAGGGACGGAATCTTGACATGTGAGAGAAGAATCTCTATGAAATTCTATGCAAAGAAGCTAAACTTACTTGATTTCATCATATCTTGGATAGAGAAACCCTAGGTCATCATCTCCTCCACTTTCTCTACTCAAAACCCTATCTCTCCTCTCTCTCTCAAGAATTTCATTTCTTTGATAGGAATGACAAGTTATGAGAGCTCCTTGTAGGTTAGGTTAGTGATATAGATGAATTGAGGTGCTTAGAATAATTGCAAACAAGCCCCTCAATGTATTTTTATTTTGCTCAGACTGGTTGGTCGGCTGAGTTATAAACTCGACTGAAACCACACGTTTTAGAACTCAAACCTCATCCAAAAATTATTAAACTTTAACTCCATGTCTGAAATGAAATATTTAAGATACAAAAAAAATTTAGATCATTTCGAGTTACAAATAAATAACTAAAAATCAAATACTACACTACTATATTACAGTCAGGAGCATGGTCAGTCGAGTTTGTCCTTCACAGAACTCGACCGACACCCCTCTCTGTAGGGATCAAAAGTCATCCAAAAATTACACAAAATTTAAAAGGGTGTCTATAATTGAGTTTATCAATTACAGTTAAAATTTGAGATCAATTTGATATTCCAATAAAAATATAAAATTCAATTACCACACTGCTATATCAATCTTAAAATATGATCAGTTGAGTTTGAAACTTGATAGATAAACAGGTCAGACCATTCTTCAAAAATTCTGATATTTTTCAAGAGTGTTCAAATTTTATATATACAAATTTGATATAAATCATAGTTACAAATAAAATACTAAAAATCATTTAGTGAGACATTATACTTATCAAATTCTGTATTCATATGTCATCAAAACCCTAATTATGTGGATCAAGGTATGATTAAACCTTCTCATTATATTTAAAATATCAAAAATTAAGTACCAATCACTAATCAAGCTTTAAACAATGATCAACTTAGTTAAGCATACAATCATCCAAGTAAACCCTAATTAGATGACTAATTTGAAAACGGGTCATTACAAATAGAGAGGGAAGGTCATGGTTGTTGAAGTTGAAATGTGGCCAAGAATCAAAATTTTTGCAAAGAGATTACAATTTTTGATTTTGATTTGACAAAGTATTGCATGAAGAGCCACCACGGTTGTGGTGCCTCAAAATATTCGTGGTGATTTAAGTGCAAAACCTTAAGAAAGTTACAGTAACTCCACCAAATTTGTGAAGGAATGACCATGGCCATGGAGAACAAAACGGATGTGGCACATGTTGAAGAACATGGTCGTGGCCATCACCACAACCGTGGCGACATGAAGGCAAGATGACCGTGCTGACCACCACATCCATGGTGAATTAAATGCAAAAATTCAAAGGAGTTACAGGGATGAAGGATATTTTGTACATGAACGGCCACGGACATGGCAAACCACCACGACCGAGGCGGGAGGAGCACACCACTGCTGTGGCACCCACCACAACCACGGTGAGAGTCAATCTATAGCCATCTCCACCCCCACCACGATCGTGGCACCCGCCACGGTCGTGCTACCAAACCCCCACCACGCCCGTGGTGGGACCCTACCCCATACATTTTTTTACTTAAACTCCACAAAACACCATGACCCCTATCACTTGCAAACTCATTTCCTCGACTCCAAAATGGTCGTGGTGACGTGATCCACCCACAACACCTACGATCTTGCTTCTCCAACTCAAATCCTCCAAGAAATCGACTTCCAATCACTTTCTACACCTCTACCACCTCTCCCTCTATTGTTTCCACCCCAAAACCTCCACCAATCAAGCCTTCATCTCCATTTTCATTCTCCACCTCACCTACAGCCGCCCCACACAAAAATCCACCAAAATCCAACCATTTTCACCCAAAACCTCCAACCAATCCATCCTTATCATCCAAGCAACCATCTTAGCCATTTTCACCCATCAATCGACCTCCATTTCACCTTCTCCACAAAAATCCGAATTTCACAGCCCTAACACCACCTCCATATCCAAGAAAATGAAGGGAATTACTAAGGCAGTGAAGAAGGGGGCCCAAAAGAGCCTTGAGCTAATCATCGGAGGCAAGGTGTGCACCAAGAGAGCCTCTTCCCAGGTCTCCATGCCTTCACACACTCCCTCACCATCCAATTCCATTACCCAATCGCTCCTCCGCTCAATGTCTATGAGTGCATCCCACACCCAGTCATCCAACAACAACCACATCACAGACGAGATGTATAGGGAAGAGGAGGAGGAGGAAGTATTGGAGGACAACATCAATGACATGATCGATGAGGTTGACCCAGAGGTCATAACCTGCCAAAAGTGGGGCAAGGGGGTTGCAGCCCCATCTTCACTAAGGTTGCCTCCAAGGACTACGCCAGCATGACACTCTACCTCCCCATTGGGGGAGAGACATTAGTAGTAGCCGCAATCAAGGTGGCAATTGATGATAGAAGAAGAGGATCAACCACAGTGATACCCTGAGCAATGGGTACCACTAAATCTTGACACAAGCTCGGGGTCAAGATCCTACAGGGTTGAAGAAGATGATGATGATACTATTGAAGAGGAAATCGAATTTGAGCCAGAAGACACTCTGACATACTTGGAGGCGGACAGGTTGAAGGGGTTTTTCAAAGCTCCTGAGGGAACGACTTATGGCAGAGCACAGAGAAAGATGCAGATCACACCCATCTACCCTAAGTGCATGTCTAGGAGAGTAATCTCCACTAGATATGGGTGTGAAAAGGTAATTTAAGACCTGGGAATCAAAGTAGATGTGGTAAGGAGGCTGAAGTGAGTCAGTTTGTGGAAGGTTCTCTTCATAGCACAAACTACATATGTTGAGTTGACTTGGTAATTTTTTTCTGCATTAGAGAAGATCAAGGTTAAAGGGGAGGAAGCTATCAAGTTTGTAATGTTCAACAAAATTCACACTTTGACTGCTTCTGAACTAAATTGCATCTTTGCAAAGGACCCTCAAGAAGTCGAAAAGATGGGTGATGGCTTATTAGAGAGGGAGTTCGACTTGGACTATGCTAAATTCTGGCATGCCATGACAACATAGTGAAAATATACAGCTGGAAAGTCTAAGACTATGTACATCAGCAACCCCTTGATCAGATACGTGCAGAAAGTCATTGCCAACACCATTGTAGGGAGGTATGGTGATCAAGGTAGCATTTCACAAAAAGACCTCTTGGTGTTACATGTTATAACTGAAGAAAAACACATCAACTTTGGCTCACTTTTGATTGATCATATGAGGACAATACCCTTCAAAAGCAAAACTTCATTTGTCATGGGAGGGATTGCGACCTCAATTGCCATTGCCCTAGGTTTTGATGTTACTGGTTTTAAAGAGGCAGAGGGAGCTTAGTTTGTTGATTTGAAGTATCTTGTTCTCTCTCAGAAGATTACAATAAAAAATAAGAAGTTGATCTACAATGTGAAATCCATGGCACGGCAAAAAAATCTTGAGCTGCCCTATCATGCTACCCCTCTCCTTTTAGCTTTGGGGGTCCCTGACTTACTAAATGACAAGCTTAACATATGGGAGCAAGCCAACCCCCAAGAAAATTTCAACCCCGTTGTTGCACAATAAGAAGAAATAGCATAATCGAATGCACAATAGCAAGGGGAATATGGAGGAGAATAAACAAGAAATCCCCAAGGAGTAAGAAGAAGGGATGAGGCAACATCCCAGCTACAGGAGCCTTCAGTGAATGCATATGATATGTCATCCATCCATGCACAGCTTGAAGGCATCAAGAAGACACAGCAAGGCATGCAGCTCATACATCAGTACATATGGCAGGTTCAACAACAAATGCATCAGCAGGTCAACCACTTGTACCACTACCACCATGCGCAGGCAAAGAGAAACCCCAAATGGGGTGAAGACTTTTGGGGTGGTATTTTGGGATACCAAGAGACCTACCTTCCCCCTCAGGACACTTATTGGGGCCATTACTACATGTTCCCTCCATCCCATCCAGAACCTCCACCTCCTCAGCAGCACCATCCAGACCAGCCATGATCTTCACCCTACTATCCCTAAACTTGAGTTTCATGCTGAGGACAACATGATTCAAAATTTTGGGGTGGTAGGGCGGTATGTACCACCCTATCTTGATCTCTCATTTTGTTTACACCTGTCTTACCTAATTTTTGGAATTGCTTGCTTTTACCCTTGTTAGTTTAGGTTTCTTATTGCGTGTATCCATGCATACATGTAGGTCAATTTCATGCATTTTTGCGTAATTTTTCAAAAATTTTGCTCTCCATGCCATGCATTTCATTCTCATGTAGTTTTTGGTAATTTTATGTGTTTTTAATTAGGACTTGTTGTTTTATGCTTGAAATTTCTTAAATGTAGGTTCAGATGTGATTGATTGCAAATTGGCACCATTTTGGCCAATTTTGCCCAAATTTAGATATTCTTGCCTAAAAGCATGTTTTGACTTAATCTCCAATGTTTTGAGCTGAAAATTTTGATCTTGACAAATGCATGCCATTTTCTTAGATTTTATTGCTATATGGTCTTGACTGTTGACTTTTTACATGTGCACCACTTCTCTCAAGTTTGTAATTGTGAATTGAGCAAGCTATAAATACTTAGAGCCTATAGAACCACTTGATATACATGTGAATCTCATGTTGTTAAATCATGTGGTGTGATATCATTTGATGAAGTGTTTGATTAGTTTTCATGTAGGAAATCTTATGTTGAGGACTACACTACCCCTCTTTGACCCAACTCTTCTTTCACCATCTTCACACCTCTCCGTCTTATGAAAGGATGCCTTAGAGCACATATTCAGCCTTGGCCACCTCCAAAAGTTTGGGGTGGCCATATCTACATCTCCTCGCTTCACTCTATCCACCATATGCCCTATCTACACCAAGGGCAAAAGAAAAGAAAAGAAGAAAAGAAAAAGCAAAAAGAAAATAAAAAAGATGCTCCTGTTTAAGAGCATATAAATAAAGAAAAGATGAGTGTGCAAAAACACACCCATCTCTTACCGCAATCCTTTCTTCCATTTTTAAACCTATTGAGCTAGAAAACATCAAATCTAGCTCACTTTACCATTTCTATGTGGGTCATTTGGTGTGGTTTGAGACATAAGATTGAATGCATGAAAGTGAAACAACACTCATAGTCATCATTGATTAACGCCAACATGAAACGGTTTACCCCAAATTGCATAAAGGACATATTGAAAGCTTGTGTATTCTATGCTTTATATTTTGAAGTATGTATGCTCAGTGCTCATTTCATGATTGGTATGTGATAGAGGAGAGGAGAGAGGTGGAACACATGCACTTAGTCACTTTCAAGATCATTTAGTCAATAATCATCTTTTGCTATGCATTTGTCACTCTTGTTTATTGAAAGAAATTGAAGAGAGATATAAAGTTGGAGCATACTTGAGGACAAGTATGTTTTAAGTTTGGGATGGTGATGCAGCCCTATTTTAGGGCTCCATCTTGTGCCTTTTTGCATGATAATCACATATAAATAGTTTAGATTACAATTTATTCCCCTAAATGTGATATGTTATGATAAATGCACTTATGCCTCTTTTTGTGTGTATTTCAGGGCACTTATGCATGCATTGATACATGGGAGAGAGATGAAGAACGTATATGGGGTCTTACACCCCAAGAATGGATCTGTTTCTTCCCCAAGCTGTCCTTGGATGCACAAGAGCAATTCAAAGCAAAAGGAGGCTAGATGAAGAAGATGAAGTAAAGACCAACACCAAAAGGTCCAAAATGGTCGTGGTACGTCCACCACGGTCGTGGTAATTTATGCACCAAGAGCTTCAAAATCAATAGGGAATGTGCTCAAGTTACACATGAGTGACCATGGTCGTGGAGCTCAAAACGGTTGTGGTCACTGAAGACCCCACAGCCATGGCCCCTAGAATGATCGTGGCCAGCGCACTGCAAGTCGCCCGTAGCAAATTATGCACAAAGTTCCCAAAAATCAACAGGGAAGTGGTCCATTTTACACATGAATGACCATGGTCGTGGCCATCACCACTGTTGTGGCCCTTGAAAATCGCCTCGCCCATGCCATTCCCCACGCCTGTGGTGAATTTAAGATAAGATGACCTCCAAGCTATCTCGTCCGTGGCCTCCTCCTCCAACGCGGCCATGGTACTCCACACGACCGTGGTACCCCTTACCCAGCACAACTGTGGCACCCTGCCACAGACGTGGTCACCACATATACTTATCATTTCCACTCCATTGCCCACCTCATCCATTCCATACCCCCACGACCGTGCCGTGCAACCCCCACCACGGTCGTGGCACCTCAACACGGCCATGGTGACCACCTAACCCTACCCATTTTCACCACTATTTTTCGTACTTTGCCCCTACTTACCCTAGTCCTTCCCCACCACCTATATATATATAGGCAGTAGCCACATCATTGAGGTTATGCTCCCCTAGATGCCATTACTCCTCCTCACCCTCTCTTGAGCATTCATTGCATTCCCCTTGCATTTATGCTCTCCACCCACCATTTCCACCCCATTTCCACCATAGAAACCTAGTTTTCTAGGTTTTCTACCATAACCTCCTCCATCTTCATGCCCATCATTCACCTTGGAGGAAGGAGGTCACCCTACAGTATCTAGGAGGTGAAGAAGGAGGATCTACTTAGAGCTCCATGGATTCCTATCCCCTTCTTCTCATTTCTTTTGCCTTTTCTTTGATTATGTCTAGCTAAGCCCCTAGTGGTGGGATATTTGGGGTAAAAATGTGACTTTGATACCATGTTGAGGGAGAATAATTTGTAATGAACATAATTTCAAGCGAGAAAGCAAGTAAACATAGTATGAAAACTATATTACCAAAGACTATATTATCCTAGACGAGTTAGGTCTAAGCAACTAGATTAAGCAAGCAACTAAACAAAAGCAAGATGATCTACATTATTCTAGAAAGGAAATGGGCAACTAAGAACTAAACTAAACACTAAAGCACGCAAGAATCTAAGTTAACCATAACTAGAAAGACTAAGCAATTGACTAGAAGAAACAAAGGCATTTAAGCTAAGCTAGAATTAACAAGCAAGAAGGCTAAGGTAGGTTTCAAGCAATGGATTAGGTAGGTGGGTCGTTTGGGAATGTGATTTGATATTTGTTTGGGGGGGTGTCAACATGACATGCAATTATCATAATTCAATCTAGATTACCAAACCAAACAACAAGGAAACTACTAGTTGGAGAACTAGGGTTAGGTGTAATTCTAGTAGGACTTATCAAGTATAGGTTTCTAGGGTCAGTGGTATTAGGGAAATTTAGAGCCAAGGGTAGAAATAGGAGTAGAGATGAGGGTTTTTCACCTCATGTGACTAGCCATATAGCCTTTAGAAAGCTCTAGGAAATTACACTAATTACACTTACACTAGCTACTTAGATCTCACACTCGCTTGTAGAAGGAGGGATATGTATGAAGGAACAAAGGGGGCTAGCTAGGGATCCACTAGTTGGACCTAGGAGCCATTCCTAAGATTGCCACATACATTCCAATTCCTCCTAGAAGATAAGTTTCATCAAACATCACAAAGCAAGCAATTTATGTTTAAGAGCAACAACCACATGTAAGATAATGGGAAATGAGATAGAACACCTTTTAAACCCTTCAACCCTAGTCTCTAATTTAGGAACGTATCCAATGTTAACTTAGCTCTAGTGCCCCCTCTATCCCTGAGGACCGACCCCTATATTTGCCTCTTTTCTTTACTACAATAGTACCATGTGTGCTTGCAGGTGACCTGTTTAGTATTGTGACTGAGTCTTTCTAGGGTTTGTATACATATCAAAAGATCCCAAGTGTGTTCGAGTTCTGTGGGGTGCATCTAATCAAACCTAATTGGTTAGTGTGTGCACCTCTAGATCATAAGAACCAGGTGGCAATATTTCAATCATGTTGTATAATCTTTTCCAAATATTGAGATTTACTGATCTACTCATGACGGCCATGATAATCCATCTTATAGATTTCTCAATGACAAAGTCCATAAGGATCATAGTGGATGTTCATGTCAAAGTTGATAAGGATTCTTACATTCCTTGCAATTTTGTGATTATGAATTTCAAGTAGGATCTTAGATATCCTCTTATTTTTTACCACCCATTCCTGGACACAACCCAAGCTTTGATTATTGTAGAAGCAAACACTATTCTTTTAAGGTTAGGGAGATAAACAACCAAGTTTGGGTTGTTTGATAGTTTTAAGGAGCCCAACATTCATTAAGAGATTTTCTTTCTCGATTATATTGATAAGTTCTTTCAACTTAGACAAGACATCAAACTATTTGAAGATCCCTTGCAAATAGCCTTGACCATTTCGGATGGTTCAGATTTTGATGACCCACATGTCAACCAATATTGATCTCACTTGGGCACTTATGAGGAAGAATTAGATGTTATGCTCAAATACTTGAAGATGGTATTAGTGGTTGAAGAAGATGCAAAACACCAAGAGCATTAGAGATGAAGGATCTACCAAAGGATTTGAAATATGGCTTTCTTAATGAATATAAACTTTGTCTTGTGATTATAAATCTAGACCTCACTCAAGAATAGGAAAACAAGTTGATGACCGAGAAAAGGAAAAGGAGGTCAGCCCTAGATACGAGATGACTAATTTGACAGGTGTCAAACTGGCTATTTTTAGGCATAAGATCCCCATGGTGGAGGATTACAAATCTTCTATGTAAGGACCCTGACCTGGGTTTTGGGCTAACCTTGTTTCTTTTGCCTAAGTAAGTTTCATAGAACTTTAATATAATCCCTTGAGTTGTTTTGTGATCATGTGACATGCTTATGTTTCAAGTTTGGTTCTGTTTGAATGTTGTTTGAGCAATGATTACTTATTTTGGACCAAAGTACAATTTACCCAAGATGAGGGGTTATCTTGAAATATGTCACATGATGAGTGTTCCCTTAGTTCTTTAGCATCATAAGAGAGAGAATTATGCTAAGGGTGCCTTGTGGAAAGCCTAAGTTTCAAGTTGAGCCTATGTGGATGATGCTTATGCTTTATGTGCTAGTTTTGGTGCAAAATGCAAATTACCAACAGTTGGGGGTCAACATATAGTTTACCATCTCTAAAGTGTTCCTTATCTTGTTTGATATAATATAGAGGAGAGAGGTAGATATGGGTTCCTTTTTTGGGTCTTAATTGTGTGGTAACATCTTTGGTGATATATAGAGCACTTTAGTGAGGTGTGTTTTGCACATAGAGGTGTTATCTTGGGTTAGAGAGCCTTGGAAAGACTATGTATCAGTTTTATAAGTTGTGTGGGGAATCATCTCGGGCTGGTGAGTATGTAGGAGGAGATGCATCTCGGTTTGGAGGAGTTGGAAGGGTGCATATCGGTTTGTGAGTGTGTAGGGTTATGCTATATTGGTTTGTGAGTGTGTAGGGCTATGACATATCAGTTTGGGAGTGTGTAGGGTTTTGGTATCTCGAGTTAATGAGACCATGATATTGGTAGGAGAACAATAGGGCGATATATAGCCTAGATCTTATCACCATGTCTTGCATGTTGTTGCATGTGGCCCCTTTTTCGTGGACAAGTGTCACCTAGACTCTTATGGTGATGACACCTCTCTTTTGATATCTCTTCCTTCCCTCAAGTATATAACCCCCTCCTTCTTCACACAAGTAAACCCTTTCATACATTCTTGTTCCTCTCCTCTTGGTGGACGAGATTGGGAGCTTATAGAGCTAAAGGAAGTCCCCATGGAGCTTGGGAGGTCGAGTTCCTTGCTTATGGTGATTCTTGGTTTAACTTCCATCTTGGCGAGTTATGTTTCTTTGATGGCCAATTCTTTGAGATATCTTATTCATCTTCTTATTCCTCTCTCGGCCATGGATCATACATTGGATAAAGGTTGATTAGTACAAGGTTCTCTCCCTTTCCTTTCTTCTTGATCTATCATAACCTGGCACCTTCTTCTTTCTTGAGGTGATGTTGAGGTCGAGTTGGGAATCTTGATGGACTATCTTCCACCTTGAGAACGTGGGTTTTGGAGCTTTAAACATGGAGCTTGAACCATTTATGGAGACCTTCTTGAGGCAGATTATATAACTCTTATCCTTCTTTGTTATTTTCACTCTTTCATGTGCATTAAATTGTTTCTCATCTCTACATCGTTCATCTTATATATATGTTGGTGGTTAAAGATGGGCTTATGAACTGACTTGATGAAGGAACTCCATTTAGTTGATGTTAATATCTTGTGCCTTGCTGCCATGTTAATGGTAGGACTAGTGGCCGATATCCCAAGGTTGAAGATGACTAAATCGACACACCTTAATCTAGATGACACTCAAACCCTACATGTCTTGAGGGTGCTAATTTGACATACTTTGTGACACTCAAACCGTGACGCCCAAATAATGCTTAAAATATGACATTCAACTGATTCCCTAACCCTAACACTCGACACACTTTGGCCAACACACAAAATAGTCGAGACTTCGATACTTTATAGTATGCTTAAATCGACATGCTCTAGAGGGTTAGACCAATATGAGAGGGTGCTAGTCTGTCATGACCAGGATGATCTCCCAGAGTGCCAAACAGTGATGCCTTGGTTGAGTAAGAAGCTAACATGAAAATGCCTAACTTGATACACCTCAAGTATAGCTATCATGTCACACCTTAGGTATATCTAAGTCGTCACAATTGATGATGCTATGGCCAATACATCAAACCACGATGTGGATGATAGACCAAGATATGGTGAAAGTGATACAATATGTTATGCTTATAACCGACATCATCTTGATGTGTCAAGGCCGATACAAGGTACCGTGTAGGCCGATATACCTTAATAAGGTTAAGCCGACACACCATGAAGGTGTTAGACCGAGGTACCCTCCCATAGGAGTGAAGCCGACACTCTTTGTGGAGTAAGTGGTTGACACATCAGGGTGAAGCTAAACTGAGATGCCTTGGTTGAGTGAGAGGCTGAAATGAAGATGAGTTAACCTGACACACCATGATGTGGTCAGGATAACACATGTCGATGAGGTGAAACTGATATCACATGATGAGGGTTGAAGGGTATGCCCGTATATCCAATGATGTACACATATGAGCAATGCATAACATAGAAGAGTGTTGTTTTGGATAAATGTATGATCAATCTTGATTGTTTCTCCTACAACTAGTGCACCATAGGATGATGTTACTATGAGTGGTCCATCCTTAACTAAATATATTAGCCCTAAACTCTCCAAAAATGTGGGAAGTAACGGATGTAGGGTTCAATGGTTGAGTATCCATATGATAGCCCTAATCATGGAAGAATATGACCCATGTGCTCTCATTAATGAAAGATTCTAATCCATGACAGGTGTTTTCTATGTCCTTTCTACATGATTGTAGTTTATGAGAAAGGTTAATGAGACTACTATGTGATTACATAATAGTGGGGATGAGCCTTGTTGGAATCAAGGGGTGTTAGCTTTTTTGTAAAAATCACATGAACAAGTTTAATGACCTAATAAGTACCTTGTATCTAATTTGAAGTGAAGCCCTCTAGTTATGTAATCTAAGGTTTGACATTCCTTAGCATGATAATGTGGTTGATAACTTGTGAAGAGTAACAACATATGGGTCACATAATGGGGAAAAATCATGATAGTGCAGTAGTCAATGTGTTTGCATAATGCATTATTGTAATCCACACATAACTTACTGAGATGACACACATGTAATTATGAAATGGTGATACCTAGTGTTGATGTCGCAATGACCTATTCATGTCTAACTAATTTTGTTCAAACCTAAATTAGTTCCAAGAAGGTAGAAATGGTGTGTTTAGGGTTTGGTGATAATAACCATGACGTAAAACCCTAACCGGCTATATGTGAAAAGCACTAACCCTAATTACAAGGGTAGGTCATATTATCAAATGTGTATGAATGGAAAGCATGATATTGTACTCTCTCCCTCCCTCCCTCTTAATTACATGACTTCAACCTAAGTGGGTTAATGGGGAGTTATAACTTGTGAATACTATGAAGATGGTAAATAATATCAAGCTTTGACCATAAACCTCGATAAGGGAACATGGAAAAGCATAAATATGTGAATGTGCATACTTGGTTATATTGTCTAATCCTTAACCTCATACACTCCAAAAAATGGGAGGTAGTGAAAGTCAAATATTTGAGATATAAATGATGTTTGAGAATCCTATGTGGAATAAGCATGAAGCCTAATCCTAAATTAGAGAACTTATGATGCTTTGCTTGCTTTATTTAAAGGTGTTTAATGTGTTGAAGTGTATCCTCTCTCTCTCTGAATGCAATAGCTAAAGATTTCTACGGTGTGTATATGTGATGTGATACAAATGATGATTGGTATGAGTAATGTTTATATCTCCAATGAAGCATGATGAGGTAACAATGAACCAAAAGTGTGATGTGGTGGGTCTTAGGACCTAGCAAGGGCTTACTGTCTAGTTGAGGTGATATTCTCTGATATTGGAATGAGGAATTGATATCCCATAGTGATGTTATGTTGGTGATATCCTTGAGAGGCTATGTAACAATGGTGATGGTATTGGGAATATCAATGATACAAACATTATGTGGTGATAGTGTGACAAGCTCACACCCTATATGTTTACATCTGTTGAAAGTGTACTATGCACTTATTTTATGAAGTTTGCTATGGTTTTATATTTTGTAACTTTATTGATGCTAAAATACACTTTAATTGGCCTAATTAATCAAGTGGAATCTAATCATGTAGCTTACCATGTGACGTAGATCCATTTAGTGTCAGAATTTGCTGAATGGTGAAACGAGTACCTCCTACAGGAAACTCAGAGTGCATATTGTTGAGTATGTGGGGAGAACTCGGTACCCTAATATCAAGAAATTAAGGGTGACTTTGGCCATGCATGAGCCTCAGATCATGCCTCAAGATTTGTGATATAAATGATATATGACATAGGATTGGCTATGGGTCATTGGTGCGTCAAGCTAGTGATGTACACAATAGCCAACAAGGGGTGACTAGATGCACTCCACGAGACTCGAACACATGGGTGGATTAAACTTTTGAATTTATAAAGACCTACACTCAATACACTCACACAACTAAAGCACTACACCCGCAAGCGCATAGGGTCATGTCGCAGTATAGGAGGGAGGTAAGCATAGGGTCTATCCTCAGGGAGAAAAGGGGGGCACTAGAGCTAGGTTAGTTTGGCTGGGTTCCTACTGTAGAGACTAGGGTTAAGGGATTAAAGGTTGTTTTGATTATTAACTAAGGTGAGCAAGAAAGCAATTAAAGGCGAGAATGAAATCTAAGTTAACCTTAGACTAGATTAAGACTAAGCAGGAAAAGACTAAGCTAGATATGAAAAGGCAATTTACACTAAGGCAAGCAAGAGAGAAGAAAAAGAGTAAGTAAAGACCTAAGATAGCAAGAACAAATCAAGGACAGAGCAAGAATCTATCTAGGCAAGAAAAGAGATAACTAAGCTAACACTAGCTAAGCAAGATGAAAACTAGGGTTTTAAAGCAATTAATGAAGATGTGGGTTGTTTAGGGGATGCACTTATAACTTAAGTTGGGGGATGACATATAAACATTATGATTCCATTTACATTATCCTAACTAAACAACAAGTTAGAGTCTAATGAATTAACCTAAGCTACTAACTGGCCATGGATATGCTAGGTTGTGTATAGGGAAACTAGTCCCTAACACTCTCTACTACCCTTACGAGGCTCAATTGGGTTAGGGATTAGGTTCAATTCAATTAGAGTCTAGTCAAGTCTAAGTTTCTAGATTAGACATTCCTAGGGAAATTCGGGGCCGAGGGTAGTAATGGGGAGGTGGAATTAGGGTTTTGGACCCCAATTCCCCCATATTCTAGCCTTGAGAAGGCTCCATGCTAATTGCACTAGAGTCACCTAATCCAGCTACTTAGATCTCTCACTTAGGCTTAGGGAGATTGATTAGGATGTAGGAAGATGGGAGGCAACCTAGGGATCTAATAATTGGACCTAGGAACAAATCCCAAAATTTACACATATAAGCAATTTTCCTAAATTCCTAAGTATTTTCACACACAAACCAACAAGCAATCCATGGAGAATGAGATAGAAATAGAACATAATCATTAACAAATGGAATTACAAAGTTTACATGTCATTTTCCCCCAACATGGTATAAAAGTAACGTTTTACACCCAAAACAGCCCACCAAAAGGGGCCTAGCTACTCATGGAAATGGAAAATACAAAAAGAGGGGAGAAAGAGGTAGAAGAATTCATGGAGCTCGGTGTAGATGAAGAAATCCTCCTCTCCAGCTGCTGCAAGATGTCATCCTCTCTCCTCCAATGTGCAAGGGTGTGGAATGAAGGGGATTATGGGTAGGAACTAGGATAAACTAGTGTTTTGGTGGTGGAAATGGTAAAATGGAGTGGAATGGAGGTGGAAATGGAGTGGAATGTCTAAGGGGAAAAAATTGAGTGGTAGGAGTGAGCTAGTGGTGTCCAACCTCGTGATAGAGCCACCACTTAAGTATATATAGGTGTGGGGGAAGCACTAGGTCAAGTGGGGGTAGTATGGGAAAAATAGTGGAAAACGTAGTTGGGTTTTGTGAGTACCACGACCGTGGTGGGTAGGGGTGAACATGGTTGTGGTGGTCACCACGGGTCGTGTCAATTAAAATGTTGAAATCACAGGTTGATGGTCAATTCTAAATTGGAACTCGCATGGCCGTGGTGGAGTGAGGGTAGCATGGTCGTGGTGGTCGCCACGACCGTGGTGGATCGAAATGTTGAGGTCGTTCTCTACTCCATGGTCATTCTGCCTCTACTGTAGCACGGTCGTGCTGGGTAGAACGGCCATGCTGGGTTCTGAATCAGCACTTTGACTTTGTTCTTTGGATTTTCTTGGACATCTTTTCTTTAATGGATCTTTGGCCACTAGGGGTAGGTTGAGGGAGCATCGGGCTTCACTTTGGGTCTCTCTAAGGGTAGAGAAATCTTAGGATCACTCCTCTCTCTCTCTCTCTTGTATCAAGCGTGGTCCAAATGCCTGAAAAACATGCAAATAATGTCCATAAGTGCATTTTACACAAATGTGCATATTGGGAGAAATAACATGTAATCGAACAGGTATAGATGTGATTGAAATGTGAAATGTCACAAGATGAAGCCCTAAAATAGGGCTGAATCACCACCCCAAACTTGAAACGTACTTGTCCTCAAGTATGCTCCAACTCAATCTCTCTGCAAAATTTTCACAAGTAAGAAATGACAAATGCAATGTAAAGGATGATTATTGCTGAATGGGATCAACAGTGACAAAGTACATGCATTCCACCTCTCTCCTCTCCTGCTTTCACAAACCAATCATGAAAAGAGTACAAAGCATATGAACTTCAAATATAGTGCATAAAACACACAAGCTATCCATGTTTCTTTCACGTAGTTCTGGGTAAACCATTTCATGATGGTGTTAATCAAGGATGACCCTGAGTGTTGTTTCACCTTCATGCTTTCAACCTTATGTTTCAAATCACACCAAATGACCCACATGGCTGCGGAAAAGGCCAAAATGGGATAGGTTTGATGTTTCCTAGCTCAATGGGTATAAAAATGGAAGAAAGGGTTGCATCAAGATTTTTGGAGTACTATTACATAGAGCACTCATGTTTTCTTTATTTGAATGCTCTTAAACATGAGCATCCTTTTATTTTTCTGTTTGCATTTTCTTTTTTTTTCTTTTCTTTTTCTTTGCCCTTAGAATAGATAGGGCATATGGTGATGAGAGTGAAGTGGTGAGATGTAGATGTGGCCACCCCAAACTTTTGGAGGTGGCCATAGTTGATATGTGCACTTTGGCATCCTTTCATGAGGCGGAGGGGTAAGAAGATGGTGAGTGAAGAGTCGGGGCAAAGAGAGGTCATTGGCGTGATTCTAAACATAAGGTATCATGCATGAAAATTAATCCAACACTTCATCCAACAATGTCACACCACATGAATGAACAACCTGAAATTGATACTTCAATCAAGTGATTTCATAGGCACTAAGTGCTCATAGCTTGCTCAAATCACAATTCAACCAAATCATTCACAAAGACAAGAGAGATGATGCACATGTTAGAAGTCAAGAATTGATACCATTTAGCAATAAAGAATGATAATTCACTTGCATTTGTCAAAGGTCATCATTTTTAATCCAAAAAGTGGAGATTGGGTTGAAACACACTCTTAGGCGAGGAATCTCAAACTTGGGCAAAATTGGCCAAAACGGTGCCAAGTTGCCTTCAATCACATCTAAGCCTATATTATTGAACTTAAAACAGTAAACAAGCAAATCCTAGCTAAAACATGCAAAAATTACCAAAAATCTGCATGATATGCAATGCATGGAAAAAAGAGGATTTTTTTTAAAATACACAAAAAAATGATGAGAAAGCAAACTACATGACATGCAAGTATGCAAAGTAGGTAAACTCTAAACTAGATAGCAGAAATAAACAAAAAGTAATCAGATGAGACAGGTAATCAACACGACAAGATGAGAACTGAGGGATTACCGCCCTACCACCCCAAACATTTGAATCATGTTGTCCTCAACATGAAACTAAAGCTTAGGAATGATATGGTAGAAGTCATGGATGTGGTGGAGGTGGTCCTCCCTGTGGTGGGGGTGCTGGTAGTAATGGCCCTAGTAGTCTATCTGTGGAGGAGGGTATGTCTCCTAGTAGCCAGAAAGTGATCCCCAGAAATCCTCCCCCCATTGGGGGTTCCTTTGTGCATGCGCATGCTGGTAGTGGTACATGTGGTTAGTCTGATGACGCATATGTTGCTGATCCAACCACATGGACTGTTGTGTCTATTGAATTGCCTCCAACTGTGCATGAATGGTTGACATGTCATATGCATTTGTTGGAGGTGGTTGTGCATCAGAATCCTCCCCTCTCTGTCGTATGCGGTGTGGCTGGTCAAAATGTGTTGTTGCTCTGGCACATTTGTCTCTCCTCCTTCTTCTTGTAATTCCACATTTTATGCAGTGAACCTCTCTCTTGGGTGCTCTTCCTCATACTTTGCTATCACCTCAGAAAAATTCTTCGATGGTCCCACATCCATGAGTAGGGGTGGCGTGGTATGGGAGCTCCAATGTGATTCCAGGGTACTCGGGGTTCAGAACATAGAAGATTTTGTTGTCTTTGAGGGAGACCATTTGGGACCTAGTAAGGTAGTTTAGATCAACATATTTTCTTCCCTCTACCTTGGTAAGTCCATCTAAATTGCATCCCACTGCCTTTGCCATTGTGGTGACAAGTCCTCCCATGATGAATGGATTTTTACTCTTGGAGGGAATAGTCTTCAAGTGGTCAATCACCATGGAACCAATGTTTACAAACCCCCTACTTGCAATTGTGGCCATAAAAAACAAATCCTTTTGCGAGAAACACCCTTGATTGTCATAACGACCAAACAAGGTGTTTGCTAAGACCTTCTGTAGGTATCTCATTAAGGGGTTGTAGATCAAACTGGTATTTGACTTTCCTACAGAAAAAGAAGATTGACCAGTGATTGTCTTCCACATCTTTGTGTAGTCTGCTCTACCACTCTTGTCAAGTCTTCCTTCATTGAACTTCTCTTCCATTTCTGAATTAGGGGCAAAGATAGCATTAATTTGGGAAGCTTTAAGTACATGAGTAGAGTTGTGCAGCTTGAACCTAATTACATCCTCTCCTTGGTATTGTACCTTCTCTAAGGTTGCAAAGAACTCATGACTCAACTCTACATAAGTTTCTTCAACCTAGGTCAAGATCTTGTACAGCCCACAACGTTGCATTTGTCCCTTGAATGTATAGTTGATCCCTAGATCATGCACGGGAATCATGCATGCATATCTAGTAGGGATCACCTTCCTTGTTAAGCACTCAGGGTGGAGAGGCCTCATTACGGATTTTCTTGTTGTTCCCCTTCCGTAGGTGGCTCCTTGGGGTTGCTTTCCCACCCATTTCAATCTGTCCTCCTCAAGCCTAGACACCACATCCACTGGTTCATCTTCCATCTCTTCACTTTCAGAATCATCTTCCTCTTCTTCTGCATAGGTGCACAACCCTGAACTTGTGTCTAAGTTCAAGGGCGCCCTCTCGTAGTTGGAGTTGGTCATGGCGATAAGCGTGATTAAGATGCATCATTTGATTTCTTGGCCCCCCTTTCTTGAGCCGGTGCATCAACATGGACATAATCCACAATATTTTCCAACTCTTCTTCTTCCTCCTCCTCCTCTTTGGGGTTGTGGTATCTTGGATCGATGGTGTGGCCGCTATGGGAGGAGTGGTTTTGGGAGGCGCTCATCGATGTCGATCGTTCGAAGGATCGGGTAATGGAGTTGGACAGTGAAGATCCACTATCAGACTATTGTGAACGGGCAGCCCGTTTGGACTGGTTTTTCCCCCCGGTGAGCATGTCCATTGTCTTCTCTACTCCCCTCCTGATTGCCTTGCCTGTGATCTTCATTTTTGCAAGGGGTTTTGGTGGAAAACAAACTAGGACAGCAAGAATCGAACACTCTGGTTGCAGGAGAAGATTTTGCTTGGAAGTGGAGAAATCAGTGGTGATGGAGGGTGGAAATCAAAGCTTGAGATTAAGGAAGATTATTGGGGAGCAAGGGGAACTCAAATATGGAGTTTGGGAGCAAGAGGAGTCTATTTGTGGGTGAAGGAGTGTCACCCTAATCGCTTGCGTGCGTGGAACGACCGTTTTGGGTCGAGAAAATGAACTCTGGGTCATGCTGGCTCGGGTGGAGTCGAGCGACTTATGCACTAGATTCAGGCCAACACGGCCGTTCTGGCTAGCACGGTCGTGCTGCCCACGTCCAAGACTTGATTTTTTCCTATTGAAATTCAACTTAATTAGCACATCCATTCCAAGCCACCACGGTCATGTTGGCTGGATGCCAGCACGGCTGTTCTATCCAAAATGGTCGTGTTGATTGAGGCCAAAACCTTAGATTTTCCCTATTGAAATCCACCTTTTCCAGCACGTTCGTTCTACACCAAAACAACCATTTTGGTCTCTGTCAATTTAAAAATCTTCATGAATCATCAAATCATTTCATCATTCATAACCCAATCATCTTGAATGACCACTTTGATATTGTATCAACCATTTTTCACTGAATGTGCCTCATTTCTCAACTTGCACCTATTTTACCTGTCATTTCATAAAAACTAAAACAAAAACTATCTAACACAAGTGTGTGTGTGTGTGTTTTTAGGTTTGTGCAAAAATAAAGCAAAAGTATCAAAAATGATAGGTCGGGTGAAAAATTCCCCAAACCTAGGTGGGTTGCTTCACACAAGCACTGAGTTTCTTGCCTTCAGCTGGGCTTCTTGGAGATTCTTCAGTCATTCATCCATTTGGCATTCTCATGTGTCCATTCTTGCAAAACATGCATCCCTCATTTGCACTCAACCTATTTTCCTCATCCCTTTGATCACAATAATCATCATCAATTGTTCCATCTTGATCTCCTTTTCTCAAATGATCATTCGGACATGTGAAGTGGTCATGTCTAATATCCCTATCTCAGACCCACAGGGTTGGGGTTTTGTACAATTTAATCTTGCTCTTCATGTCCATGAATGAAACTGTCATGGTACCATTGTGTACATGAATCTCGACATCAACTGTAGATAAGAACAGCCTTCCCAAGATTATGGGAATCTTCCTATCCTCTGACTCCATATCAAGTACAATGAAATCTGCTAGGAACACTACGCCTTTCTCTTTATCTATCATCACCAAGAAATCATCCACTCTACCCCTAGGAACTTTTATGGATCTATCTGCCAACTGGAGAGTGCAATGTGTCGGCTTCAATTTGCCTAAGCCCAGCTCAACATAGACATTGTAGGGCATCAAATTCACACTAGATCCCAAATCAAGTAAGGACATATCTATGAGATGTCCCCCTATGTAACTAGGTATGAGTGGGTCTCCTGGGTCTTTTCTCTTCACAGGGAGTGAATGTTGCATGATCGAGCTCACTTGTTCAGTCAATTTCACTTTCTTTGGTATCCTCCCCATTGACCTTCTCTTCACAGTGCATAGGTTCTTGAGAAACTTGGTATATGATGGGATTTTCTTGATAGCATCCAAGAGTGGAATGTTCACCTTCACCAAGAATATCAACATTGTGCTTTTTCCTCCTCTTCAATTTCGATGGCTCATCTAGTGCTTCAATGAATGGAGGATCACTAGTTTTTGCCATACTTTCATGAACATGAGGCGGAATAGTAGGGATGGTGGGACCTGCAAATGGGATATGAGGTGGATCACATGAAATCCCAAACTCAACATGTGGCATCACAAAATCATCTTCAGCAATATCAGTCACGGTATCACCACTTGACTGCCTTTGCTTTGATTTATCAACCTTTCTTTGACTTGCGGGCTTCTCAAGAGACTTTCCACTCCTTAGAACTGTCACAACACTACCTTTCTCATGGTGGGGAGGGGGAGCTAGTTGTGGTTGTGGAGGAGGTGGAGGTGATACTTGGTGTTGAAATTGAGGTGGAGAAGAGAATTGAGGGGGAGGAAAGAATTGGGGTTGTAAGGTGAAGTTTTGGGAAATTTGAGATGAGGGAGGTGGTGGAGGAGTGTAAGGCTTGGGATCGCCTTAGAAATGGTAGATGGGGTGCACTTACATGGGAGGTGGATTATAGAAAACTTGAGAAGAGGGCATGGGTCCACTTGCTTCATTGTAGCTCATGATGGGTTTTGCAGATAACTTTTCTTCTTAGAGAGCAATTATGGAAGATAGCTGCTCTACTTGCTCTTCTAGTCTTGCAACATCTTTGTGGACATCATCAAATATTTTCAATCTAGAGAGAACATCTTCCTCAAATCTTGAGCTATATTTTAGACTTTATGGCTCTTGATAGCTATAGGAGTGAGGTATCTTCTTTTCCTCACCATAGAACTCAATAGAATTGACCTGGTGGCAAGGAACATTTGTCACCTGGTTCTTCATGAAGCTCATCATGTCACCAAGAATCTTCATCACTTGTGGGCTTGAGTCATTATGAGTGGGGGTGTCACATGAAAGGCATATCCCCCGTCATTCATCATGCTAGAAGCTCGAATTCTTGATCCTTCATCCAACTACTCAAACAAAGGCCATATCTCCTCTAGTGGCCTAGACATGAAAACTCCTCCACAAGAGGAATCCACTGTGTCTTGGTCCTTTAGAGACAAACCAGAGTAGAATGATTGAACTAGCTGCCATAAAGGGATCTCATGGTGTGGACACTCTCTCAAAAACTTCTTAAATCTCTCCCATGCATTATGAAACTGCTCATTGCCCATTTGACTAAAACTTGTCACAACACGCCGCATTTGTGTCAACCTTGCTATAGACTAGAATTGTCTCAAAAAGGCATTCTTCATTGTTTCCCAGCTCATGATGTCCCTTTTTGATTCATACCAATCTTTATCTCTATCTTTGAGGGAGAAAGAGAACAAGGTCAACCAAATTGTATCATCACTAGTCGTCAGCACTCTAAAGGCGGAGCATACTTCAAGAAAGGCATCCAAGTGCTTGTAGGGGTTCTCACTCTCTGAGCCGTAGAAGATGGGTAGGAGCCCAAGAAGACCTAGAGGAACAGATAATTGCTCATCTGGCATTTGATCAACCCTACTAGCAATTGGTGATTTGTAGTTGCTAGGCATGAAGTAGTCTTGAAGCGGCTTGTGGGGTGCATTTTGGCCTTCCATCTTGTTTCCTCCTGAGTGGCTTGTCACATGCAAAAAGCACAACCAAACAAAAGAGAACAAGTTAGCAAGCCAATATATGCAAATAATGCAAAGAATAATGAATAAAGAATAGCACTGATGAGGGCAGTAGGAAAAGTCAAAGCAAAACTAACTAGCTAGGCCAAGCACCTTTCTCCCTGGAAACGACACCAGAAAGCTTGGTGTGTCAAGCCAGTGATGTACACACTAGCCAACAAGGGGTGACTAGATGCACTTCATGGGACTCGAACACATGGGTGGATTAAACTTTTGAATTTATAAAGACCTATACTTGATACACTCACACAACTAAAACACTACACCCCCAAGCGCATGGGGTCGTGTCGTAGTATAGGAGGGCGGTAAGCATAGGGTCGGTCCTCAAGGAGAAAAGGGGGGCACTAGAGCTAGGTTAGTTTGGATGGGTTCCTACTACGGAGACTACGGTTAAGGGTTTAAAGGTTGATTTGATTGTTAACTATGGTGAGAAAGAAAGCAATTAAAGGCGAGAATGAAATCTAAGTTAACCTTAGGCTAGATTAAGACTAAGTAAGTAGGAAAAGACTAAGCTATATATGAAAAGGTAATTTACACTAAGGCAAGCAAGAGAGAAGCAAAAGAGCAAGTAAAGACCTAAGCTAGCAAGAACAAATCAAGAATAGGGCAAGAAGCTATATAGGCAAGAAAAGATCTAACTAAGCTAACACTAGCTAAGCAAGATGAAAACTAGGGTTTTAAAGTAATTAATGAATATGTGGGTTGTTTAGGAGATGCGCTTATCACTTAAGTTGGGGGATGAAATATAAACATTATGATTCCATTTATATTATCCATTTAGATTATCCAAACCAAACAACAAGTTAGAGTCTAATGAATTAACCTAAGCTACTAACTGGCCATGGATATGCTAGGTTGTGTATAGGGGAACTAGTCCCTAATACTCCCTACTACCCTTGAGAAGATCAATTGGGTTAGGGATTAGGTTTAGTTCAATTAGATTCTAGTCAAGTATAGGTTTATATATTAGACATTCCTAGGGCAATTAGGGGCCGAGGGTAGTAATGGGGAGGTGAAATTAGGGTTTTGGACCCCAATTCCCCCATATTCTAGCCTTGAGAAGGCTCCATGCTAATTTCACTAGAGTCACCTAATCTAGCTACTTAGATCTCTCACTTAGGCTTAGGGAGATTGATTAGGATGTAGGAAGATGGGAGGCAACCTAAGTATCCAAGAATTGGACCTAGGGGCAAATCCCAAAATTCACACATATAAGCAATTTTCCTAAATTCCTAAGTGATTTCACACACAAACCAACAAGAAATCCATGGAGAATGAGATAGAAATAGAACATAATCATTAAAAAATGGAATTACAAAGTTTACATGTCATTTTCCCCCAACATGGTATCAAAGTAACATTTTACACCCCAAACAGCCTACCAAAAGGGGCCTAGCTACTCATGGAAATGGAAAATACAAAAAGAGAGGAGAAAGAGGTAGAAGAAGTCATGGAGCTCGGTGTAGATGAAGAAATCCTCCTCTCCAGCTATTGTAAGATGACCTTCTCTCTCCTCCAAGGTGCAAGGGTGTGGAATGAAGGGGATTATGGGTAGGAACTAGGATAAACTAGTGTTTTGCTGGTGGAAATTGTGAAATTGGGTGGAATGGAGGTGGAAATGGAGTGGAATGTCTAAGGGGCGAAAATAAAGTGGTAGGAGTGAGATAGGGGTAGCCAACCTTGTGTAGATCCGCCACCTAGGTATATATAGGTGTGGGGGAAGCACTAGGTCAAGTGGGGGTAGTATGGGAAAAATAGTGGAAAAAGTAGCTGGGTTTTGTGACTAGTATGGCCGTGGGGGTTCACCACGGCAGTGGTGGGTAGGGGTGAACAAGGTCATGGTGGTCACCATGGGTCATGTCAAAATCATAGGTTGATCGTCAATTCTATATTAAGGCTGGCACGGCTGTGGTGGAGTGAGGGTAGCACAATCGTTGTGGTTGCCACGACCGTGGTGAATCGAAATGTTGAGGTCATTCTCTGCTTCACGGTCATTTTGCCTCTGTTGTAGCACGGCTGTGCTGAGTAGAACGGTTGTGTTGGGTTCTGAATCAACACTTTGACTTTGTTCTTTAGATTTTCTTGGACATCTATGCTTCAATGGATCTTTGGCCGCTAGGGGTTGGTTGAGGGAGCATCGAACTTCGCTTTGGGTCTATCCAAGGGTAGAGAAATCTTAGGATCGCTCCTTCTCTCTTTTTTCTATCAAGCGTAGTCCAAATGCCAGAAAAACATGCAAATAATTTCCATAAGTGCATTTTACACAAATGTGCATATTGGGAAAAATAACATGTAATCTAATAGGTATAGATGTTATTGAAATGTGAAATGACACAAGATGATGCCCTAAAATAGGGTTGAATTAGTCATACCCTAGAAAGAGTACGACTTTAGGTCGTAGCTCAGTGATATGTGACATAGGATTGCCTGCGGGCCATACCCTAGAAGAGTGCGGCTACGAGCCATAGCTGAATTTCACTAGCGTCGTGACTTGTACCAAGTCAGGCTAGGTTTGCACAGTTGGACTATATGTTGTTGGAAGCAGTTGACTCATGATGTCACTGCAGGTTCACTTGTGTACTGACCATGAGGTGGTGAGGTTGTGGATTCTGACTCTTCCACCAGACCTTGTATGGCAATGATTTTGACTTTGTAGTGGTTAGTTGGATTTGGGTGGTATGACTCAAATCCTCAGGGCATAATAAAATGCATAATCAGTCGTGTAGTGTACATGTATACGATCAAATATGAGAACATTTGATGAAGCCTTGCTTTGCTTTTTTACTGTTTAGTTTGTAACAGTTATACATGTTCTTTGTATTCCTTTTCAAGCTTAAAGATAATCTACTGTGTAGTGTAGATGCCTAAACTTCTTAAACAAGTGATAATTTCTTTGCTTCAAAGTATTTGTTGAATCTGCTCATCTCATAATAATGTTCCTTTCTGTTAGTTATCTATGATAATAATAGAGTTAGCATAGAGTTATATCTCTCACTGGGACTTCTATCTCACCCTATTAGTTAATTTTTTTAGGTGAACATGCACGCCAAGCTAAAGATTGGATAGCTGAGGACATAAAATGAAGAATAACTACACCTGGTGGATCATGGTATATGGATAGTGTCTAGTAATAAAGTCCTATTTGTCGTCCCTGTACACTCAGGTCCTTGGGGATGTTCTCGATGTGTTTTGATGACTTGATGATTGACATATGGTTTTTGGCTTGTCTGCCTTTGGTGGTAAATACTCACATGTAGAACTATTATCTCATGTAACAAATTGATGGTGAACAATGTTGTAACATTTTGAATATATGTTATGAAATGCAAGTGCTGACTCTTGTGGAATAAATCTCATCTCATGGTACTTGTTGCAAATCGGTTTTGATTTCTTATGATTTTCGATAATCCACTATTAATGGCTGGTTGTGGTTTAAGTTTTGAGTAATCTTGCTTTGTGTGGCAAAGAGTGGCATAGTCTAGAGACCATTAGGCAAATTGAATTCTAACATGAAGGAGGTAGTTCGATTATAAGTCATAAGGCTACTTGTGGTTGGAATCAAATAAAGGAAATACTAAAATTGTAAAGAATGAAAAGAAGAAATCCATTCCCACTCACATATTTATGGGTTGGAGGATGTGCATTACCTACAGGAAGTTGAAGAAAGCAATAAGGAAGGATCACTTCCCTCTATCCTTCCTTGATCATGTATTGGAAGTCTGTCCCATCAGGATTTTTTGTTATCTAAATGGTTGCTATGGGTTCTATCATATTCCTATCCACATGAAAGATCAAGACAATACCACCTTCATCTATCCTTTCGGCATGTACGCCTTAAGGAGGATGCCTTTTAGGCTATGCAATGCCCAACTACATTCCAGTGTTGCATTAAAACTATCTTTTTGGAGTTAGCATAAACTGTGATGGAGGTTTCCATGGATGACTTCTCTATTGATAGAGATTCATTTGACTCTTATTTGCATCATCTGTCTCTTTTTTTAGCAAAATATGAGGAATCACCATTGTGATAAATTTTTGAAAAGTGTCATTTCATTATGAAGGAGGGCATTTTTGTGGGCCACAAAGTAAGTGTGACGCCTCGACGCACCACAAAGTGAGATTACTCAAAACGAAATGTGGAATTAACACTAACAAACTAGGTTACCAGAAAACATAGGAGATTAAAACTGTTTGCACATATCCACCTCAAGTGGAAGGATATCACATCAGAGTCCATATAAGCCACTTGTATATATATAACACATGCCAAAGGATTATTACATAGCATTGTTTGCTGACTCATTAGCCACAACTTGTTACATATGATAACCAATGACATATACATATATGACATATCTATACAAAAAGGCGTATAGCCAAAACACCATCTTGATATACAACATCTACAAAGCACCCCAATGACCTGAGTGTACAGGGACGACACATAGGACTCTACTATAAAACACAAGCAGCATATCCAACCTTTACTCAACTACTGCTCCTCTAGCTGCTCAGCCTCAACAGCACAACCTCTACCTCCTCATGCTCAACCACCTAAAAGATTTGGAAACCCACAGAGTGAGACCAAATGTCCCAACAAGAGATATAACTCTCCGCCAACATGTTATATCCTCAATTTGTGGTAAAATTGTATATATAAATAAATTAATTTGTAATTTCTCCAATGGTATTATAAGGTGAAATAATTGGCCTTGTGGCATCAGTGCTTATGGCACAAGTTAGATAAAATAAGGAATTCATGCATGAAAAAAATGGCTTTTGGATATGAAAAATTAATGGTCTAGTTTCCAATGGAAAATAAAGTATATTGTTTTTTGGATAATTAAAGGAATAATTATCTTGCCGAGAGTGGCAACATAATGTTTAAGGCATCAAGGATGAATATTTTGATATGAATTTTTGATATACTAAAAAATAGTAATGAAAATAAGAGTATTTCAGAAAGTGGGAGGAAAAGGATATTCCTTAGAATAATGATAATTGTTTTAGATAAATATCTAAAAGAACATGTTTTGTATGGGAAGCTATTCCACAAATCCCACGCATTAAGTATAGATTGAAAGGAGATTAATGAGTTCCTATTTTGATTTGAGGAATGAGAGTTAAAGAATAAACTAAATTCTTAGACATAAAGTATTTGTCTTGTAAAATTAATGATGTGCCATATAGTGGTATACTCCCCTTTACGAATTGTTGGTGTAAACATTAGCAATAATTTTGTGGACAAAAGTGTCTTCATATTGGGATCCATTAAATATGTTTCTTTGACATTTATACATGCCTTTTTCCTTAAATATTTTGCATTAACCATGAGAGATAAAATATTAGGAGATGGAATCTTTCCTAGTTGGTTTTGATCTTTTAAATAAAAGAAATATCTTTAACGGGAGGAAGATATATGTTTATGGAATGTCATCAAGAAAGGAAAAGCGCAAGATAGTGCATGTGTATAATAACACCTTCCATAGTAGTGTTTTACGACCCTCTTTGTCTCTCACACAGTGTGTGTATGAGAAGGGAAACAAGCCCAAACCTCTCACCCATCTCTCTCACTTCGATCATCATCCTCCTAACCCTAGAGACTCCTAGGACCTATTTAAAGGACCATAGCCTGACTTGATCGAGAGGCCCATGCCTAACTACTCTCTCCATTGACCTATATCTTATAGTTGTGCTCTGGCGCACTCCCCTCCCCGACAACCTTAAGTGACGCCACGGCCGGGGGGCTGTCAAAGATCTCCGAAGAAGGCCTTCATGGATGGACTAAGATCAGGCATCCTACAGTAGGGTCTGCCTTCATGTCCAAGCTCAGAGGTGCCGACATACAAAGGTGTGTGAAGGATCGCACAACACCGGGTCGGAGTTGTGAGGGAGAGTCTCCACAGGTCAGGGTGGATGGTACCAAATGGTCATGAGGGAGATGGAGAGAGAGAGCTGCAAGGCCAGGACGACATCCAAGGAGGAAGACAACTTGGCGACAGGGGAGGTGATTCTGGTGCAATAGAGTGGGGTAGTTATTAGAGTCGTAGGGGAGGTTGTGCATGAAGCTAGCCACGATGCCAGCGACATTCGCACACAGGCGCCCGAGCATGTAGGCGCCCAAACCTACAACCGCCTTAGCACAAAGGCAGAGGGAAAGAAAGAAGAAACCATGGAGGAGGAAGGGAGGAGGTGAGTCGAGAGGGTGTTATGTCAGTGAAGTGGGTGCATCCCATGAGGGCGTTGGCACCTACGACCACCACGGTAAGGGCATCAAAGTTGGCGCAAACTATGAACGCCAGACGCTTGCTCCGCGACGTGAGAATGAAGGTGGGAGGAGAGACCCTCACCTGAGTGGGCGGAAGAAAAGGGCCCTTGGACCGACCAATTCAGGCTTAGTTCGGGTGCAGGCCAAATTAACTTGTACAACAAAGCAGCTAGCGAGGGCAGGAGACCAATGGGGAGCTGTCACATGACCTCACATTTAAGGTACATGTGCTTTTCTTATTTAATTTGTAGAAAGTGCTAGGAATGTCCAAATATAGAGAAACTATATATCAAAATGATCAGGAAATGAGAGGAATAACAAAGAAAATATAAGTGAGATAAAATTAGGCTTCTTGTTCTAAAAGTAGGGTAATATATGCTAAAGTGGTGATTAGCACATGGAAACCCTAGTTTTGGGTATTAAAATGTTGAAACACTAAAAGACTATTATGTTGTGTTTATATCTAACATTGTTGAACATAATGGTAGTTCAACCTGACTAGGACCATAATGACGGTAATGCAAGTTGTTAATGATGAATTAGGGTAAAAGACTCTAACTTGATAAGTTGTTAATGAACTAATCGAATCTAAGTGACCATGATGAAAGGATATGTAGGATATAGTAATTAGGGTTCGAAGCATAACACAAATGATGACTTGATACTAAGGAAACCTAAACCCTAGAAATAAATCGAGTAGGGTTTAATGTAATTAATATATGTGATGGTGACACTTTAGGATTTACCTATATGTAGATTAACTGTTAAATTGCTTGGATATGTTGATTGGATTGGTTATGCTTAAAGTATGATTTGATAATCTACATGGCTCGCCATCAAGGTACGTGCTTATGACTATGACTACACGGAATATAGTTTGCCGATGTTTTCCGAATGATTTCTAAGGACTGATTTGATAAATAAACTATTGGTTGTTTATTTAATTCTTATTCCACTATAATGCCAATGTGAGTATCACATAAGTAAATGATAATATTCTAAATCCTAGGCTGATGTATATCAAGGGGTGATACACCCGAGCCGTGGAGGGGACAATGATCATGCCTAAGATAGTATATCTAGTAAGGATTAGAATAGGTAAAGAACGTGCCAGTTCTTATTTGCAATATTTGATGCTTATTATGTGATCATGTTAGTTGCACACATTGTGGCTGCACCCCGCATATACAATATAGTAATATGTTGACCGACATTTTGTTTGTCGATGTTTTAGGTATATGTTTCACATGATAAAAGACATGATGAAAAATATCAAATGTTTTAAAGCTATACCAAGGAGGACCATATAGGTGATACTTCTTCTCAGTAGGTATTAATTCAATGAGGTATATCATTGTACAATTTGTAAACAATATTTGAAATTTAATTGAAATTGTTTTCTATTTTTTGTAATTTGACTAATTTGAATCCTTGTGAAAAAAATTATAGGTAATGGCTCTCATCTTTTGTCTTTCCTTAATGGGGGGTTGCTGAAAGTGAGGTCATTACATTTGGTATCAGAGTGCCATATTTTGTCAAATAATATTTAGTAGTTTATAATTTCAAGTAATCTGTAGAAATATGAGGGAATTATTAGGGCATTTTTTAAAGACGATGGTATCTACAGAGGACCGTGACCGGGGGATGGTAAAATTTTCCTCCGCACCGCTAGTCGGCTTATGAGGACTCATGGACCTGTGCATCCTGCCTGGCCAAAGTCAGATTTTTGCCCGAAGTAAAAGACCTTTAGGGTGTCTTCTCATCTTGTTTCATCCATTTCTCACCCTCTTAATTAATAAACCACAAAAGGAACTTTCCTCCTCATTTCAAATTAGGATTTTGAGAAGAAGTAGGATTAAGGCATCCTCCTCCAAATAATGCACATGAAAATGTGGAATTAATAATGTACATAAAATGTGAGAATAATAAAGTACATGTAGAAATAAAATGTACATGTAATGAGGAAATAATATTGTACATGCAATGCGGAAATAATGATAAAGTAAAGAAAATGCTTTATGAGTTACAAGGGCAAACTCTATGCAGGGTTGGGGTTGGTTTAGAAGAACCCTAGTGGATCGAGAGACATAGAAATGCTAATATGTAGGGTGTAGATTGTGTAGTCTCTAACCCGAACCCTAAACCCAAATCCTGGGAAATGGGAGTGGTGTGGGAGTAACCCTACCCATATGAATCCAAGTTAGGATAAGAGTAATGAGAAACCAAAAAAATATATATGGGTTAGGTGACCCAATCTCCCATGCATGTGTGCATGTGGAACAAGACATTGATGAGAAAAGTTTTAAGAAACATACGAAACCTATGAATAATGCATTTATGGATGTAGCCTACTCATACCCTATATCAATCTTTGGTGAGTTAAAGAGCATGGGGTGAAATGAAGTCATTCTAAAAATGACCGTGAACCTAGCCCGGATAGGAAGGTTGAAAAAGGGACAAGCCCAGATGGGATGGCCAAATGAATGTCAAGCCCGGATGGGATGGTCATATGAGGTGTGTAGCCCAGATGGGTGGTATCAAAGTCCATTGGGACTAAAACCCTAAAGAGAGGGTTCCCCAAAAAGAGGCTCCCCTAAAGAGAGGGCTCACCATGAGAGAGGAATATAAAAGGTTGAGAAGTTATAATAAGAAATGCATATTTAGGTTGTATAAATAATGAAAACATGAGACCCTTAGAGATGGTGTCCCGACCTGGGGTGGGTCAACCCAAGAATGGGAAAGGACCTAAGGGGAAGGCAAAACCCTAAACATGTGGGGCTGGGTTGTGGCTAGAGAGCCTAACCACCTCCTGTAAGCCAAGAAGGCACCCTAGGTTAGGACCTTCCCTAGAAGGGTGGGTTAACCAAATGATTTAAAGATTGAGGTAACCTTAAATGTCTCCTAAAGTGTAAAGAATTGAAAGCATGTGTATTGAGTATGATTTTTTGAACCCAAGTATGCCATCTATGAGGGACATGAGGAAAAGTCACTATGGAAGTGGCGGGTTGTATGAGACTGAGCCTGAAAAAGAAATGTTGCCATGAAATGTTGCCATGAGTCCAATGAGGGGCCATAAGTAAATAATGACCATTATAGGTGATGGATGAATCCAATTTAAAGAATCACATGTGAAAATGTAACATCCTCAACGAAAACCTAAATCTAAGTGGATAGGGCAATTCTAGAGGTCCTAATTGGCTTGTGGTTCAAATTTGGAGTCAATAGGGCTTCATTTGATGATTTAAATCAAATAGGGGAGTTAACATATGATTTTTGAGTATATTAATAAATTATTGCATGATCTGACCTAAGATTTCACGTTATTTAGATGTCACACATGTGATTTCACCAATTTCAGATATGGTTTAAGTGTCACACGCTCTCTGGATTTCAGATTTGATCTGGGTTGTTAGATGCCCATCAGATGCCACCGGACTCATCTCCTACCTTGAGTAGGAGACCAAGCACAGGAAGCCACTGGCGCCTCTTTCTCCGATCCGGACTGACTGCCACAGTCCCCCATTTTATTTGATTTCTTCACCATTGAGATCGCAACGTCGACCTGAATCAAATGAGCCTAGGTTCGTAGGGACTTTGTGCCCTAATGAAGAAACGTCCAAAGGGGCTCGAACTGTCCTCGTCGTCCTAGTCTTACATGAGGTCTTCTCAATGCCCAAACCTCTATATAAGGGGTCGAAAACGATCTGCAGACCTAGAACAACCCTCCTATACGCTTAATTTCATCTCATGTGCCTCAAACCGCCGCTGCCTACTCAATTTGTATCTCCGAAAAACTCTATCCCAACTCAACCTCCTCCACGGTCTCCGACCAAATTGGCAACCAAGTAAGCATCTCTAGACCTTCACCTTGCGTTCCCTTTTTCTAATTTGTTCCGCAGGTGCCCCAAACTCCATAACTTGTGGCCCAGTTCAAGTTTTTCGTTGGCGTTCCTCGCCTCGGTCGTCCGATTGCACTTTAGCTAAGGAAGTGGTTGCTCTATCTTTGCCTTCCTCTAGTAGTCATTTCTCGGTTCAGTTTGGATGCTCGGGCAGCTTGTTTCTCGATGATCTTGAAACCGGAACCTACTGCTCTATTTCTCATGGTCTAGAGCTAGGAACAATGGCATTCCTCACACTGTAGGTCTCGAGTCCACACTCTTTGACACCGCAATGATCCCAGGAACTGGTTCCTTTAGTTAGTTCGCAACGAATCCATCATGTTTTCGATTTTGGTTCTTGAATTCAAACTACAGTGTTATGTACCATCTTCGATTCGAAGATGAAGATGCTAGGTGGGGTTTTACCAGTTTTGCCCCTGCGAGTCTAATTCATTTATTGCGCGACCGTGGGTATTTTTGGGTTTTGAGTGCCCTTGTCTCCTTTTCAAAAATGATGAGTTTGTTCTCTAGCTGGTGGCCCCCGATTGGGCCAGCTAGGCAGGGCCTGCAACTCTTTAATAATTGGTTTTCCTATTTGGATATTCCTTGATATCTGATTGGCCAGATTTCCCTAAATTCATAGTAAATCAACGACTTATCACAAAATTACCCAAAAATATTCGTTGGAAAGATTTTTCAAAGAGGAAGCTAATTTTTAGGTTTTTCAAACCCTAAATCGAGAGTTTATGACCATGTTTCCCTAAAGTAACCAAATTAGGGTTTAGGATATACTTAAGGTGATATTTAATATAAACCATGTTAATTTCAGGAATATAGGAGTGACTCTAAATCAAGGAGACTAAATTAGGGTTTGCTCCAATAAAGGTAAGTGGGTCCATGCACTTTGAGTATTTAAGTAATGGTTTTCAATCACTTCAAGATTATTGTATCATGATGATCAAGTTAAACCATATGATAGTTGTGTGTTAAATTTTTAGAAAGTCTTAAGTTAATGCTTCTAAAAGTTATCATATGATCCTTATGTTTTAAATTTCTTATTTCAAGAATTCATGTCATATTCATGTTAAATCCAAGTAAATGATCATTATGTCAAGTTAATAATGAATCATGTAATTAGTTGTATTATTTGTCCTTATCATGTTAATGTTGAGCCCTTGGGCCTTATGAGTTCAAATGGAACATTATGGCACTTATGTGCAATTCATGAGTTCAAATGGAACAGTATGGCACTCCGGTGCAAATCATGAGCTCAAGTGGAGCATAGTTATGGTACTTTGGTGCAAATCATGAGTTCAAGTGGAACATCAATTTGAGCCTACGCGCCTATGAGCACAATTGGTGCATAAGAGTAGAGGACATTATAATTAACCATTAAGAGCATATTATGTGAAATCAAGTTTTATTGTTCAATTACTTTTATGATTTTTCTTATTACCAGTTATTATGTTGTTATAACAATGCTCAATGTCGCTTACTCTAACATGTTTTCCATTTTTAAATGCATGGCTGGGGACAGGATGTCTGCAGGAGGAAAGAATAAGGGAGCTTAACTAAGGAGCGTACATTTAAAGTATGGATTAAGAGATTAGACCTGGTGGGGTGCCATCTATCCTTAAATTAGTTTTCCTTTATGTTTATGAGACATGCATTTTAGTTAGAAAGTGAGTTTTATGTTATGGGTTTGAGATATGAGAAACTATGCAATGTATCCTGTGTTGGTTTATCAAACTCTATTTTTATGCAATGATTATCATTTTTGTGACATCCCAATGTATTTATGCTTCCGCTCAATATTGTGAAATTGGGGTGTTACAATATGGTATCAGAGCCAAAAATATAGTTGGCCACCAGGCTTTTCTCAAAATCTCATGTAGGTTATGTTCCTTTTGTAGATGGCTCCCAAAAAGAAACCCGATAAGGGCAAGGAGCATGTAGATGGAGAGGGAAGCTCTTCCAATGGAGAAAGTGACCATAGTGCTTCTAGAGGGGCTAACCCTAATGGTAACCCTAATGCACCTCTAGAAGTTCTTATCAAGGCCCTGACTGATGCCAACATCGGACAACAAGGAAGACCACACCAACCAAGGAACCAGGAGTTGACCTTGGTAGACTTCTTGAAGATCAAGCCGGAATCCTTCTCTAGAGAAGCGGAGACCGATGTAGTTGGTTGTGTTGAAGAGTGGCTTCTCAACATCGAGCACTGTTTCCGTGACTTAGGATGTTGTGAACCTTCTAAAGTTCGCTTTGGGACGCACATGTTGAAGAGTGCATCCCCCACTTGGTGGGAGAACTTCATCAATGCTCGAGGACCCAATGCTGAGTCGTTGGCCTGGGAGGAGTTCACCACTGCCTTCCAGAACCATTACATCTCAGAAGCTATGATCGAGAATAAGGAGATGGAGTTCAAGCGCTTGAGGCAGAATGACTCAATCGTTAGCCAGTATGCAATGAAATTCTATATGTTGTAGAAGTACAATTATGGTTTAGATGAGACGCATTTGGCAAAGAAGTTCATGTGTGGCCTGAAACCTGATTTGGGCTATGCTTTAACTGGATGTGGCATCAGGACAATGCAGGAGGCACTCGAGTCTGCCCTAGAACTGGAGGACCATCCTAGACGATACTGGAAGAATGGAGGATCCTCAGGAAGCAAGAGTGAGCAGAAAAGACATGATGACAAGAAGAGGAAATCTCTAGAAGGACAACCTGCTAAAGAACCTTGTGCAACTTGTGGTAGACTTCACGGTGGACCATGCAGGAAAGGACTAGGAGTTTTCTACTATTGTGGAGACCCCAATCATAAGAAGCCAGAATGTCCCAAGTTAAAGGAAAAGAATGAAGTAGGGAAAAACCCTAACCCAAAGCAACGAGAAAAGAGGCAAGCAAGGATCTTTGCAATGGTTGATAGCGAGGAAGAAGAAGAAGGTATGATCTAATTATAGCCATAGTATTAGTTTTGTGGATATACATGTTGAGTTTTGCAAACTAGGTATAAGAAAAACCCTAAGGTGGGTAGATTAATAGAATTTTGAGGATGAAATTTATTTAATATGGGTAGAATTGTAATATCCTCAAAATATTAAATTTATTAATGTGTCTTAATCTGAAACCCTAATTTGCAAGTTTAAGATTTTATTTAACAAATAGAATGTAATGTGACCTCTAAGTCCAAGATATAACGAAATATTCTCATAAACTTAATTTTGGATCAAATAGCTCATTAAGTAAAGGATAATTTCATCCATGTCACCTTTTAATAATATGTGCATTAAATAGCCACCTATATGAGGTGGATGAACAAAAGTCAACGAAAACCTAAATCTAAGTGGATGGGGAAATTCTAGAGGTCCTAATTAGCTTGTGATTCAAATTTGGAGTCAATAGGGCTTCATTTGATGATTTAAATCAAATAAGGGAGTTAACATATGATTTTTTAGTATATTAATCAATTATTTCATGATCTGACCTAAGATTTCACATTATTTAGATGTCACACACGTGATTTCACCGATTTCAGCTATGGTTTAAGTGTCACGTGCTCTCTGGATTTTGGATTTGATATGGGTCGTTGGATGCCCATCGGACGCCACTGGACTCATCTCCTACATTGAGTAGGAGACCGAGTACAAGCAACCACTGGCGCCTCTTTCTCTGATCCGGACAGACTGCCACAGTGCCCCATTTTATTCTATTTCTTCACCATTGAGATTGCAACATCTGCCTGAATCAAATGAGGCTAGGTTTGCAGGGACTTTGTGCCCTAATGAAGAAACACCCAAAGGGGATCGAACTCTCCTCACCAACCTAGTATTACAGGAGGTCTTGTCAACACCCAAACCTCTATATAAGGGGTCAAAAATGATCTGCAGACCTACAACAACCCTCCTATATGCTCAATTTCATCTCATGTGCCTCAAACCGCCGCCGCCTACTCGATTTGTATCTCTAGTGAACTTCGTCCCAGCTCAGCCTCCTCCATCATCTCTGACCAAATTGGTAACCAAGTAAGCATCTCCGGACCTTCACCTTGTGTTCCCTTTTTCTAGTTTGTTCTGCAGGTGCCCCAAACTCCATAACATGTAGCTCAGTTCAAGTTTTCCACCGGCGTTCCTCGCCTCAGTCGTCCGATTGCGTTTTATCTAAGGAAGTGGTCGCTCGAGCTTTGCCTTCCTCTAGTAGTCGTTTCTCTGTTCAGTTTGGATGCTCGAGCACCTTGTTTCTCGATGGTCTTGAAACTAGAACCTACTGCTCTATTTCTCATGGTCTGGAGCTAGGAACAATGGCATTCCTCGCATTGCAGATCTCGATTCCACGCTCTTTGAGATCGCAATGATCCCAGGAACTGGTTCCTCTAGTTAGTTTGCAATGAATCCATCGCATTTTCAATTTTGGTTCTTGAATTCGAACTGTAGTGTGTTGTGCCATCTTCGATTCGAAGATGAAGATGCCAGGTGGGGTTTTACCAGTTTTTCCCCTGCGAATCTAATTCATCTATTGCGCGACCGTGGGTATTTTTGGGTTTTGAGTGCCCTTGTCTCCTTTTCACAAATAATGAGTTTGCTCTCTAGCTGGCGGCCCCCAATTGGGCCAGCTAGGTAGGGCCCACAACTCTTTGATAATTGATTTTCCTATTTGGATTTTCCTTGACATCTCATTGGCCAGATTTCCCAAAATTCACAGTAAATCAACGGCTTATCAGAAAATTACCCAAAAATATTCGTTGGAAATATTTTTCAATGAGGAAGCTGATTTTTAGGTTTTCAATCCCTAAATCGAGAGTTTGTGACCATGTTTCCCTAAAGTAACCAAATTAGGGTTTAGGATATACTTAAGGGGATATTTAATATAAACCATGTTAATTTCAAGAATATAGGAGTGACTCTGAATCAAGGAGACTAGATTAGGGTTTGCTCCAATAAAGGTAAGCGGGTTCATGCACTTTGAGTATTTAAGTAATGGTTTTCAAATGCTTCAAGATTATTGTATCATGATGATCAAGTTGAACCATATGATAGCTATGTGTTAAATTTTCAGAAAGTCTGAAGTTAATGCTTCCAAAAGTTATCATATGATCCTTATGTTTTAAATTTCTTATTTCAAGAATTTGTGTCATATTCATGTTAAATCCAAGTAAATGATCATTATGTCAAGTTAATAATGAATCATGTAATTAGTTGTATTATTTGTCCTTATCATGTTAATGTTGAGCCCTCGGGCCTTATGAGTTCAAATGGAACATTATGGCACTTATGTGCAATTCATGAGTTCAAATGGAACAGTATGGAACTCCGGTGCAAATCATGAGCTCAAGTGGAGCATAGTTATGGCACATTGGTGCAAATCATGAGTTCAAGTGGAACATCAATTTGAGCCTACGGGCCTATGAGCACAATTGGTGCATAAGAGTAGAGGACATTATAATTAACCATTAAGAGCATATTATGTGAAATCAAGTTTTGTTCAATTACTTTTATGATTTTTCTTATTGTCAGTTATTATGTTGTTATAACAATACTCAATGTTGCTTACTCTAACATGTTTTCCATTTTTAAATGCATGGTTGGGGACGGGATGTCCGCAGGAGGAAAGAATAAGGGAGCTTAACTAAGGAGCGTACATTTAAAGTATGGATTAAGAGATTAGACCCGGTGGGGTGCCATCTATCCTTAAATTAGTTTTCCTTTATGTTTATGAGACATGTGTTATAGTTAGAGAGTGAGTTTTATGTTATGGTTTTGAGATATGAGAAACTATGCAATGTATCCTGTGTTGGTTTATCAAACTCTATTTTTATGCAATGATTATCATTTTTGTGACATCCCAATGTATTTATGCTTCCGCTCAGTATTGTGAAATTGGGTTGTTACAGAAAATGTTCTTGAGAATGGTTAAAGTTGTAATATCTCAAAGAAACCCTTGGAATGGGTAGATCCCTAAGTCAATCCTAAGGTCAAGTAGGGAGTATTAGAGGTACATGGACCAATGGGATTAGGAGTTGATTGATCCCTGAATGCACAAGACCATATGGTCAGGAGGTAACATATATGTTTTCTCGAGGCCCATGTCTCAAGAGATTGGTCACCTTCATAATGTTCATGTGGACCAATGGGTGAATGTGAGAGGCACTCCCTATATGCATAAGGATGAGATCACTTCAAAAGTACTTGTACCCCTAGAGACCTCAAGGAGTGGCTAAGGCTCGTAATATTTGAGATGTAAATATAAAAGATATAAGAAATAATGTAATAATGAAAGGAATTGTGTATAAACTCAAGAGTGAAAAGGGCTTTTGACTTCATGAAATACAAAGATATTATAGAAATAAAAAGTATGAATGGTTTAGAGTCATCTTGAGAATGATTCAACTTAAAATGTGAAATTTTAAGATTGGGAACCATCTCTGCTCTTGGAATGGGATGAACTTTATAGTTGGACTGCAGTCAAGTGCTTATTTCATCTCATTGTGAGTGAGAGAGATTGGGTAGATACATATTATGCTTAGCATTGAGATATAAGAATGAATATCCTAAGTTGAAAATTTAATGAGATGACCTAGGGTTAGAGGTGTTACCTCACCCTTATGTGAAAAAAAAAAGAATAATAGGTTAGAAGCCTAGGTGAAAAGGTAATCACCAATTGAAATTAAATCATAAATGAAAATGTGATCACCAACAAATGATATCATGTAAATTTTAAGGGTGTGGATATACCTTGCATTGAATTGAAGTACCAATCCTAGTAATAATATGAGAAATTTGCATATCAATAAAAGATGTTAAAGATATATAGGAAGGGTTGTTAGCCCTAAGGTTTTAAACCAAGTTGGATTATCTTTCACCTTAAAGCTTACCAGGTTTGAATTTTGAGGACAAAATTCATTTCAAGGAGGGGGGATCTTATATCCTCAATTTTGGTAAAATTATACATATAAATAAATTGATTTGTAATTTCTCTAATGGTATTAGAAGGTGAAATAATTGGCCATTTGGCATCAGTGCTTATGCCACAAGTCAGATAAAATAAGGAATTCATGCATGAATAAATAATAATGGATCTTGGGTATGACAAATGAAATAATTGTCTAGTTTCTAATAGAAAATAAAGTATATTGTGTTTTGGATAAATGAAGGAATAATTATCTTGCCGAGAGTGACAACATAATGTTTAAGGCATCAAGGGTGAATATTTTGATATGAATTTTTGATATACTCAAAAATAGTATTGAAAAGAAGAGTATTCTAGAAAGTGGGAGTAAAAGGATATTCCTTAGAATAATGATAATTGTTTTAAATAAATGTCTAAAAAGAACATGTTTTTTTATGGGAAGATATTCCACAAATCCCGCACACTAAATATAGATTGGAAAGGAGATTGATGAGTTCCTATTTTGATTTGAGGAATGAGAGATAAATAATAATCTAGATTCTTAGACATAAAGTATTTTCCTTGTAAAATTAATGATGTTCCATACAGTGGTATACTCCCCTTTAAAAATTGTTGATGTAAAAGTTAGTAATAATTTTATGGACATAAGTGTCTCCATATTGGGATCCATTAAATATGTTTCTTTGACATTTATACATGCCTTTTTCCGTAGATGTTTTGCATTAACCATGAGAGATAAAATATTAGGAGGAGTCTTTCCTAGTTGGTTTTGATCTTTTAAATAAAAGAAATATCTTTACAAAGAGAGGAAGATATATGGTTATGGAATGTCATCGAGAAAGGAAAAGGGCAAGAGAGTGCATGTATATAATAACACCTTCCATAGTAGTGTTTTACGGCCCGCTTTGTCTCTCACACAGTGTGTGTATGAGAAGGGAAATAAGTCCAAACCTCTCACCCATCCTCATAACCCTAGAGACTCCTAGGACCTATATAAAGAACAATAGCCTGACTTGATCGAGAGACCCCTGCCTAACTACTCTTTCCATTGACCCGTAGCATGTAGTTGTGCTCTAGCAAACTCCCCTCCTTGAAAATCTTAAGTGTCGCCACAGTCAGGGGGCTGTAGAAGATCTCTAAAGAAGGCCTTCGTGGATGGACTAAGATTAGGCATCCTTTAGCAAGGTCTTCCTTCATGTCCAAGCTTAGAAGTACCAACATACGAAGGTGTGTGAAGGATCACACAACACCGGGTCGGAGCTGTAAGGGAGCATCTCCACATGCCAGGGTGGATGGTACCAGGTGGTTATGAGGGAGAGAAAGAGTTGTGAGGCCATGACAACTTCCAAGGAGTAAGCCAACCTGGAGACATGGGTGGTGAGTCTAGTGCAGCATAGTGGGGTAGTTGTTAGACTCGAAAGGGAGGTTGTACATGAAGCTAGCCACGATGCCAGTGACGTACGCACACAGGTAATCGAATCTACAGCCGCCCTAGCATGGCGCTAAGGGAAATAAAGAAGGAACCATGGAGGAGGAAGGCAGGAGGTGAGTTAAGAGGGCATTATGTCGGTGAAGGGGATGTGGACCCTGGGGGGTTATCACCTCTGGCCACCATGGTAAGGGCATTGAAGTCAGCACGGATGACGACGCCAAACACTTGCCCCGTGACACAAGAACAAAGGTGGGAGGAGAGACCCCTGACCCGAGCGGATGGAAGAAAAGGGGCCTTCAACTGGCCAGCCCATGATCAGTTCAGGCGCGGGCCAAATTAACTTGTCCAACGAAGTAGCTAGTGGGGCAGGCGGTCAATGAGGAGCTACTGTGTCACCTCACATTTAAGGTTAATGTGATTTTCTTGTTTAATTTGTAGAAAGTGCTAGGAATGCCCAAATATAGAGAAACTTTATATCAAAATGATCGGGAAAATGAGAGGAATACAAAGAAAATATAAGTGAGATCTAGGCTTATTGTTCTAAAAGTAGGGTAATATGTGATAAAGTGGTGACTAGCACATGGAAGCCCTAGTTTTGGGTATTAAAATGTTGAAACATTAAAAGACTGTTATGTTGTGTTTATATCTAACATTGTCGAACATAATGGTGGTTCAACCTGACTAGGACCATAATGATGGTAATCCAAGTTGTTAATGATGAATTAGGGTAAAAGACTCTAACTTGATAAGTTGTTATTGAACCAATCGAATCTAAGTCACCATCATGAAAGGATATATTGGATATAGTAAAAAGGGTTCGAAGCATAACTCAAATGATGACTTGATTCCAAGGAAACCTAAACCCCAGAAATGGATCGATTAGGGTTTAATGTAATTAGTATATGTGATGGTGACAATTTAGAATTTACCTATATGTAGATTAATTGTTAAATTGCTTGGATCTGTTGATTGGATTTTTTACACTTAAAGTATGATTTGATAATATGCATGGCTCACCATCAAGGTACGTGGTTACAATTATGACTGCCCTATATATAGTTTGCCAATGTTTTCTAAATGATTTCTAAGGACTGGTTTGATAAATAAACAGTTGGTAGCTTATTTAATTCTTGTTCCACTATAATGGCAATATGAGTATCACATAAGTAAATGATAATATTCTAAATCCTAGGATGATGTATATCAAGGGGTGATATACACGAGCCTTGGAGGGGACAGTGATCATGCCCAAGATAATATATCTAGTAAGGGATAGAATATGTAAAGAATATGTCAGTTCTTATTTGCAATATTTGATGCTTATTATGTGATCACGTTAGTTGCACACATTGTGGTTGCACCCCACATACATAATATAGTAATATGCTGACCGACATTTTATTTGTCGGCATTTTTAGTATATGGTTCACATGATAAAAGATATTGAGAATAAGATGAAAGATATCAAAGGTTTTAAAGTTATACCAAGTAGGACAAGATAGATGATACTTCTTCTCAAAATGTATTAATTCCATGAGGTATGTCATTATACAATTTGTAAACAAAATTTGAAATTGAATTGAAATTGTTTTCTATTATTTGTTATTTGACTAATCTGGATCCTTGGGAAAAATTTATAGGTAATGGCTCTCATCTTTTGGCCTTCCTTTTGGGGGGTTGTTGAAAGTGAGGTTGTTACACAATGTCTATTAGAAGCACAAATAACTAAGATGGTAGATAACATACATAACAGGTTGAACATATTCAACTAAATGATATGTATTAAACTGATAAAGCAGATTAAGCAAATTAGACAGTTCCCACTAAGTATTAGATCAATTAATATTCTATGTAGGAATGTGAAGAACATGTATAACAGTTGATTTCTCTTACCGCCTTGTAGTTCAAGAAATCAGTACAATGATAAGGCAAAGGATTCAACCAATGTGAAGCGTATTTGACCCTAATCAAAATATACAACACGACTATATTACGTCTTTTATTTGCCCTGAGGATTTGAGTCGTGTCATTCAAATCGAATCGACCACTGTGAAGTAAAAATTGATGCCATACAAGGTCAATGGAAGAGATAGAATCCATGACCTCTCCAACACCTCTTGGTTAGTATAAGAGAAACATCGTAGAGACATATCACTCAATTGTAAACGATGACATATAGTCAAACTAAAGGATTGGCTCACGCATGGCCATCCATATATAAACACCTAGCCCACCTTGGTACATGTAACAACACTAGAAGAACAGGCTCACACATTTTCGTTCTAAAAAGAAGGATTGGATCACAAATGACCATCCATATCACAAGGAGAATAGCTGACTCATGTCCGTATCATATCACCTATAATTGTAGATGCAAGGAGATACTCGACTTGCACACCCCATATTCAAAAAATGTGCTTCGATTTTCCCATAGGAATGACCTATTTCACCATCCAACAACTAAAACTGACACGAGAATGGATCTATGGCACAAGGCACCTACATGATTATGGTTTCACTTGATTAATTAAGTCAATTGGGTGTATTTTAGCATCAATCAAGTTACAACATACAAACCCAAAACAAACTCTACAAAGATAAGGCATGATACAACTCTAGAAGATATAAAACGTGTAAGGTGTGAACTTATCACATCATCATCACATGGTACTTGTAGCACCGCCATTCACAAGGCCATCACCAATGTCACATCACTGTGGGATATCAATTCCTTAATCACATCACTAGAGGATATCACCTCACAATAGGCATTAAGCCTTCACCAGGTCATAGGACTCATCACATCAATATGATCTCATCATGTTTCATTAAGGCTTGTAGCCATCACCCATTGTCATAAGATTATCACCTTACATACACAATCTATGATATTCATCACATGCATGGTTAGATTAAAGATCAACGATCAAGCCTTTAACATAGGTCAAATGGTCAAAGGGACTCAGCCCATTTACCAACCAAAACACCATTAGGGTCAGTGGCCAAAACCAATGACCCCAAGCCATTCGATCGAAGGAAACTTAATCAATCTATGTAACCAAATCACCATCAACACTAAGACGTCGAAGGTAATTCAACAATGCCAGTGGTCGAAGAGAAAAACTAGACTAATCAACTAAAGACTAAAGGGCCATACAAGTCACCAAAAACCAAGGTGATCATTTAAGCGATCAAACCTTATCCATAAATTCAACAACATAGAACACCACATGAGGAACATCTTAGGGAGATAAACAAACCATCAAAATAGAGATTAACCCCCTGAAAATAGAACTCATGAGAAAGATAACTCATTAGGGAAAAGTTCATGCTCAAAACCTTAAAAATTGATCATTCCACATGATCAACATGTTGGGTTTTAGGTGGTCGAAGCAGGCAGCAGAAACAACAATTTTACTTGACCATAAACCCATAACCAACATATCGCATAAACATCTATGTATTGGGAAGGATGGTTTTAGCGAGATATACCTGGTCCTGAGGCTTTCTCAATGACAATACCTCGCAGCTAGTGTGGTCTTCAACCACCTATCTTCAACGACGTCTGTGAAACTCCTACTTTTGACCTAGACTGTGGTTGACTATAATCCTATTGAGTGGCAGAAGTCTCCTGCCTCTATAGATAGTCCACATGGACTACCGAGAACTCTAGTTGTCCTGAAGAACAAACTAGAAGGAGTTGTCCCCTTCTGTTGACGTACTAGTCACCAACACACTCTCCTACAACCAGTTGCTTTTCTGCAGTTGTCTTTCCTTCACTGTTCCTCCCTGGACGGGTAGAACTTGCTTGGGCTCTCTCGGTTACCACAACCAGAGAGGACAACAACTTTGCAGAGCAACTGATGTTCTGAGTTGTATCTCTGGAGAAGCCCCTTGTACCCCTCTATTTATAGTAGAGGGTAGGGTCAGGGTTCCCAGTCTGTGTGGGAGTAGAAGGGTCTGGAATTTCCATGAACAATTAACACTTCAGTAGACGAACCAGTCGTTTCACAATTGAAACGGTCGTTTGGCAAGGTGAGCTGATCGCTTCACTTATGAACCGATCAGTTGGGAGTGTAAAGTGGTCATTTCACTTCCCAGACTTTCCCACAATTGACTTTCCTTATTCATTTCTAATTAATACAAATATTAATCCTTGTCCCAATCGAATTGAAAAAGTGAAATGAAAAAAACTTTTTTTCACACAAACTGAGAAAATCCAACACTGCTCGTTTGGACACATGAACCGATCAGTTCACCAGAGTGAACCAATCATCTCACTGACCATGAGCCGATCGGTTCACCTAGTGAACTGGTCGGTTGGTCAATTTGGTTCTCAATCAATCTGACACTCAAACCAGTTGGTTCAACACTTGAATTTGATGATTTTGAGTCAATTCTATTGATTGAATGTTTGATTGAGTACCTAAACACTTTAGTAATCAATCCAAACATCATTCATGGATAAACTCCTCTTCCAGGTAAATCCTTTGTGTGTGACCCTATAGGTCCCATTTCACGTTGGCAATGAATGTCCATAACTAATTTATGGCATCACAAGCAACGAGTGGCACCTAGTCATACATCATTGATACCCGAGTGAAAAGGAAAGTTGGAGAACAACTTTCAATCCTACAGTCTGTGATTGGTGTTCTAGTGAATGTATAATTCCTTTGTCTCTGATATCCCGAATGAACTCAAGGCATGGAGTTGTCATCCTTTCAACGTTCATTCATGTTTCTTGAACTAGAGCAGACTGTCTGAGATATGTGTGACATCAATATCATATATTGATTCACATATGCATGCGCATGCCTTTCTCAGTCTCTCTTATCAAGTAGCCTGGACATCATACTCCCTTAGGAGGGACAAATTTCCATATCTATCACTCATAGTCTATCTCATGCGTCAAAGCCACCCAATCATCACTGTTATAACAACCCATGTTTCAAGACTATGTTTGATGATGTCAAAGTGTACCCAATCACATTCGACGAGTACAGTGATTTTAGGTCTAAGAATCATAATCACCACCATCACTGTGAGAGATGATTCTGACTACCATGTCATGGTTCCATGTGCCACTCTCATGGTGGGTCTGTCTGATACACTGTTCTCCAACATGTATCTGTGTGCTTGGTTTGATATCATATATCATGACTAGTGAGACACTGTCATCAACCAACACACACTCTAGTCTTGATGTGTCATTGTTGTCCATCAACCTTCCACAATGACATCTGACTAGGGATATAACAAGAATGTACATACTCTTAGCATTCGTATGATCTCAATGTTCAGGTCCTTAACCTGAAGACACACGTCATTAAGTATTGTCATTCTTTAGACATTCATTATGCTCCATCATTTATCTCATAATCGATCGAGATAAAATAAATTAGAAGCTTGCCTTGGATACTTATCAAATCAATCAGAACATATGCCAATCCAATTATCATATGATTGGTTCTCAGGGCATACATACCAACAGACTCCCACTTGCACTTAGAGCCAACCACCTTTGAATCATATTCTTAGTGATCTCTAAACGTGTCCCACATGGTTTTGTTGCGCTAGTGCTAATGTAGTGAGTTAGCAACACTTTTCTTTAGTCGGTATATTGCATGTGTCACATCTCCTCACTGTATGACATTTCGTATGAGAGGTAGTTGCCGTAATATGCTATCAGATATTCCTTTCCTAGCAATTAGCTCCATTGTTTGACTTAGTATTTCTACTCTATCATCAATGGTTGGAATATCTATAAGTTCATCTGTATGAACTTCTAGATCCATATAGTATCCTCTAATGTTCATAATACAAGGATACTCGAAATTCCCTTTTAGAATTAAATGGCCCTTTTAATTTTACTCGGAAGGTTTCCGTTTATCAACACATATTCACTTTTGTATTTGCGATCAATTTCTGTCATTTTGGAAGCTTGCATAAGTGTAACTCATTTACACTCAACTCTTCCTCTTATTACCGTAGAACTAATCCTTTAATACTTCACAAGTACTTAAATAAGTTCTTTATGGTATTCCAGTGACTCTCACTGGAAGTAGACAAACATCCACTCGTCATGTCCATTACATAAGAGATAACTGGATGAGCATATCATATTGTCACGTCCAATACATACAAGATGATGAATGCATGTATTTTCTTGTCATGTCCAACACATACAAGATAATGGGATGATTACATACATGATAGATCCAATTGGGAATGCATAAGGAATCTATCTATGTGTTCCTATTCTTCATAAGAATTTGGGACACTAGGCATCTTGAGAGACTAACTGATGTGCACAAATCATATCATCTTTTGGATCATGTTTGGTTGCATATTCATGTTGTTTTGACTCAATTATCACTCTCATTCATGCTAGATTCTATATTTTTAGCTATTCTTACTTGTCTCATGGTTTGGATTGTAGGTACTATATTTTGCAATGAAATGATGAGGAATATATCATATTATCTCTTATTGGATCACTCCTCAAGTATCTACATGTGTTGGGGTTCGAAACTACGCAAATACCACTTTTTACGGCATGTAAATTGGACCTACACACTGAAAGTTATGAGCAAAATACACAACAGCCCAGAACAGCGAAGTGCACGCCGTGCACCAAAAGTGCACGCCGTGCACCTGGGAATTTCAAAGTTGCACGGCGTGCATTTCCAAAGTGCACGCCGTGCACCTGGCAGTTTCAGCATTTTGTAAAATATGAGTTTTTGTTTAAAACAAAGTGGGAACTTAATGGGCGGTTACGCCCGGTCATTTATGAATGTTCCCTCGTCCCAGAGCAAGAGAGGAGTGGAGGAGGATGATTTGGAGGAGAAAAAGGGTGGCTTCTTGGGAAAGGAGTCCATTTCTTCTTCTCTTCTTCTCCATTGTCTTCTCCAAGGTGCAGCCAAGCTTCCCCAACTTCGTGCAGTTTCTCGGGAGAGGAGCCAGTCCGTTTTGGAGTAGCTTTGGGAGTGGAATTTTGTCCCCAAGACGGAATTCTACTTCTCTTGGGTTACACTTTCAATTCTCCTAGCTTTTCCTTCTCTAAACCATGTTAAACTCTAAAAATTCTGTAGCATTTCTGCAATACATGATCATGGACGAGTAGAATCCGAATCTTGGACATGGGAGAGTAACTCCCATGTCATAGTTTGTATGAACATATGAATTTCGTACTAAATGTTAGTTTCTTGCATGTTCCAAGAGTTGTTTCAGATCTGAAATGCTTGTTTGTGTGATTGGCCATCATACTTGCATGTTTTATGCTTTCTTTCATAATCTGAGAAGATGTGTTTGAGAGTATGGAGTTACTCTTTTGGCAACTTGTCCTTGACCGCGAGGGTGGCTGGGATTATGTTGAGGAGTAAGGTTTGTGATTTGAAATGAAATACATACACGAGAGTGATGTATGGAGTTAAAATAATCATCACTTCACCGAGAGGTGAGTAATGACTACAAACCTCCTTTGTAAGTTAATTAACATGTTGAAATTCATATTTTAATATAAGCTATGATGTGATAGTGAAATCCCAAGTCTAAGATCCTTCCAAATCTGAATCTTAACCTTTCTTAAGTGATAATGTACTGTTTTGTTTTAAATCTATAATTTAGTTGTTCTAATTCAATCATCTTGTATGCAACGATCTAGATTATTGAAAATCATAACTCTTACGCCTAACTAACCAACGCTCCTTGTGTTCGACCTCGACTACAACTACTCTCGTATACTTGCGGGATATAGCTAGTTGAGTAAAAGATCATTCTTAATGATTGAAACTCGTTAGTGTAAAAACAACCAACACTAACTCCATGTAATATGGACAAGTTTTCTCCCACTGAATCTCTCCATACTGAACCCTTCAGTAAAAACTACCAATGTATGCTCTCTCTTTATCAGGTCAAGAGACTTTTGAGAACTATCTATATAAATCTCTATTCCTATCATTTCTCTTTATTCCCTTAAAGAAGGTATTTCCACACCAGTTTCGTTTTATTAGAATGTTTCATTCCTCATCATTATGAGAATACGCTCCCACTAAATCTTTGTAATCACAGATCCCTTATTTATTTGATATATCAGTCAAACCTTTTGACTATAACATCAAAGTAAAGACTCCAATTATGAGATGCTTGTATTTAATCAATCATATTGATTAATCTCTTATAACTTATAGACTGCATTTGCATTAATGGAATTATAAAACCCTAGCCTCATGTTATTCCTACTAGAAATGTGGTTTTAATATCCATATGCCAAATATCATAGTCTTCAAGTTCCAATAGCAAGCATGATCCTATAGCCACTGCAATTGGTTAAATAAATTCACCAGGCTCAACACCTTGAACTCACTTGAATTCATATCAACCAATCATCTCTTCAAATGTCATCCATGTCAGTCTTAACTCTTAAGACCCAATTACACTTATGGGTTTTATCCCTACAAGTGCTACCATTAAGGTCATACCTTATTTGGTTCACATGGAAGTCATTTTGGATCTTATGGCTTCAAGCCATAACTCAAAATCTGGTTCCTCAACATCATCTGGATAGATTATTGACTCATCATCTTATGACCAATTAATCACCTCTGAGTTTGTAGGATATCATTATCCATCAAGCTCAAGGTGTTATCTACTAGATATATGAGGTGTATCCGTTACATAAGGAATTTGAGATTCCACAACACTTGTGATTTTTAATCTCCTTTTGTACCTTTATTTAGTGTAAAGCATGTTCTTTAGAAGAATTCTAGAAGATTAGTTATCTGTTTGATGATCATGCTCTTACTATTTAGAGTATGATTCCTTCTTTGATTTAGACATCATTATGCCTTAATCATGAGTTCTCTATGATACATTATCATAATTACTCACAAGGTCCTCAAGCATTTGGTTTAAGTAACCCATTCATTGATCATATCAAGAGTTAATACTTTTACCAAGTTTGTTCTTCATTTATGATATTCTTGAACATTTCAAGATATTCATTTTGGTATTTCATTAAATACCATATCTGAAGTATTAGCATTTATTCCAATAGGTATGTATATATATATCAATATGTATTATACCTAATAGAATAGGCATTCTCCCACTACATCTAGTGAAGATTGACTTGTCATCATGCCCAATAAACAAGACATTCATATCTCTCAATGGTTCATTAACCAAGAGAGTCTAGTTTATCCATCAACATGGAACGTAGAGATGAATTTCTCATTCATTATATGATAATGCTAATTTATTGTTTGAGTCGTCAATAACTTTTAGGTATTATCATTTTATCTCATGCATATCAAGTACCACAAGATAAATAAGGCATTGCCATAAAAGATCATATCTTTGAAATTGAAACATGAACTTTATTGATAGACATCCTTATCATTACAAGATGCAGAAATAAAATGTTTCTATTTATTGGTAAAATGAAATAGCAGTTATAACTCTATTACATACCCTTTGGGCTGAAATAAATTAAAAGGTACTACTATCTATGGCAACAACACTTGCTCCAATGTTGATAAGTGTTCCTTCTTAGTCCTTTTATAAAGGCCATCACTTCTTTTCAGATCCTGCAAATCATATATGTCAGATCTATATCTTGGTATCATATACCTAAGATAAAGAAGCATTTTAAGTTTATTTCATAATACCTGAGGTGGAGACTTCCATCCCCTCCTCCTTCTTCTTTAGTTCATCAATGTAGAGAGGGCAATTTCTCTTCCGATGTCCTGGCTCATGACAATGGTGACATTTGCCTCCCTTGTTCACCCCTCCCTTAGCCTTGAGAGTTGAAGATGACTTGGACTGCTGGCTAGCATCAGATGCTTTCTTTGCTTTTCCCTTGCCCTTGCCTTTAGACTTTCCCTTCTTTCTACTGATCATCATCACATATTTGGGTTTGTCTTTCTTTATCTGTGCCTCGACTGTTCTCAACATGCCCAACAACTATGTCAATGGCCTATCAAAGTTGCATGTTGTAGTTCACCACAAATTGACTGTAGGATTCTGGCAAGGATTGCAGTATCACATCAGTAGCCAACTCTTGGCTCAGAGGGAATCCTAGTCAAGTTAGGTTCTCCACGTACCCAATCATCTTGAGTGTGTGAGGGCCTAGTGGATCTCCTTCTGTCATGACACACTTGAACAGTGCCTTGGAGACATCATATCTCTCTTATCGTGCTTGGTCTTGATACATGTTCTTGAGATGTTAAACCATCTCAATGACGTTCATGTTCTCATGTTGTCTCTGCAACCCATAGTTCATTGAGCACAACATCAAGAACTTTACATCAATGAAATCCTCAGTATGCTTCTTGTAAGCATCCCTTTCAGCCTTTGGTGCGGTGGGAGCGGGTTTTTCTGGCTCTGGATTATCTAGGACATAGAGCTTTTGCTCTTGAGTGAGAACAATTCTCAACGTCCTAAACCAATCATGGAAGTTGTTCCCATTCAACTTGTCCTTCTCAAGGACCGATTGCAATGAAAAGTGATTGTTGTTGGCAGCCATTTATTCTACAAAAGGAAATTTGTAATTTTAGTCCAAAACTCTTTTGATTTGATTTGATTTGAAAATTGATGATATTAATTAGGTCTTTAATTAATTATCGCTCCCACTATTTTGATCAAATTGATAGCCCTCACCATCAATTCATAAGATTGCAGTGGACAACCTTCTAGTGAGCAAGATCCTAATTTCATCTAAGCCATGGACTAGCTAGGACTGTCACCCACAACTAGAATCTTTCAGGTAGGAAAATTTTGCCAATTACATCATATGTAAATCTTGATAGATGTCATGCGCAACTCCTTGCCATGTTCAACTTTATGCCTCAAGGTGCTTGATCCGATCAAGGTTGCCTTGTTAAGTCTGACCCAAAAGCCAACACAATGAATATGCACCCTGCTAGGGCAGACCCACATATTCACCATCACACTTCCACGAGATAGACGGTGCACCATGCTAGGGCGTGCCCACACTTAATCGATCAAGATTTTTATGTTTGCTGCTTTTGGAAGGAATCTTAAACTTAATATTTAGTTGAGGGGTTTTAATATGCTTATATATACATATAAGTATCCAATCACCACATATATAGTACATATCATATACATGTTATATCCCACAAATGAAAACATGCAATAACGATAAAGTAATGATTATGGCCATCCCATTGTAGTTCCTTGGAGCCACAAGGAACTAGGGCCATCACATGCAACATGTTTTTGATGAAGATCTGTGCTTAGGCCATTTCGGTTTGATCAACTCATCCTATGACTGATCGACTCACCTCCTGGCCGGTCGGTTGGTTGTCACCAACCGATCGTCTGGCTCCTCCATACGGTCAGTTTGCTGGGTCGTCGGGCTCCTTGTCAGGCCACCAACTACACCTCAGTCGGTCATCTCAGTCCATCAAGTGATCATCTTCAGTCTTCTTCATAATAAGAAATAAAGCTAATCCTATTTTACATAATCTTTGTGAAACCTCGAGTTACATTTGAAGGAAGCAAAGGTAGAAGACAATCTCGAGTTATATCGAGTTACATTTAGAATAGAAGAAGAGGGCTTGATGCATAGACTGGGATGCATACAACCATAACCAACCACACACATGCACATAGGGTTTATAGGCCATAACCATGCTACACATCCACCATCAAAACTGCTTTAGGGCGACATGTATCAATTGCATATATACCATATCATGTATGTATATATTACTTTGGGATCATGTGGTATTAATCAGATATTCACATTAGTCGTTTAAATATTCACATCGTATGCAATAAATAAAAGATGGTAGAACAAAAACCCGATCATATTGATTATCCCAAAATAAAAGAGTATTGACGTGGCTCTGATACCACTATTGGGTTTTAGGTGGTCAGAGCAGGCAGCGGAAATAAATTTTTTACTTGACCATAAACCTATAACCATCAAATCGCATCAACATCTATGTAATGGGAAGGATAGTTTTAATGAGATATACATGATCCTGAGGCTTGCTCAGCTACAATACCTCGCAGCTAGTGCGGTCTTCAACCACCTATCTTCGATGACATCTGTGCAACTCCTAGTTTTGACCCATACTGTGGTTGACTGTCATCCTCCTGAGCGGCATAATTCTCCCGCCTCTATAGATAGTCCACATAAACTACTGGGAGCTCTAGTTGTCCTAAAGAACGAACTAGAAGGAGTTGTCCCCTTTTGTCGACATACTAGTCACCGACACACTCTCCCACAACTAGTTGCTTTTCTATAGTTGTCTTTCCCTCACTGTTCCTCCCTGGATGAGTAGAACTTTCTTGGGCTCTCTCAGTTACCACAACCAGAGAGGAAAACAACTTTGCATAACAACTAATATTCTGAGTTGTATATCTAGAGAAGCCCCATGTACCCCTCTATTTGTAGTAGAGGGTAGTGTCAGGGTTCCCAGTCTGTGTGGGAGTAGAAGGGTTCAGAATTTCCATGAACAATTTACACTTCGACAGGCGAACTGGTCATTTCACAATTGAAATAGTTATTTGGCAAGGTGAACCGATCGGTTCACTTGTGAACTGGTCGGTTGGGAGTGTGAACCGATTGTTTCACTTCCCAGACTTGACTACAATTGACTTTCCTTGTTTGTTTCTAATTAATACAAATATTAATCATTGTCCCAATTGAATTGAACAAGTGAAATGAAAAACCTTTTTTCTCACAAACTGAGAAAATCCAACATTGCTCGTTTGGACACATGAATCGATCGGTTCACCAGAGTGAACTGATCGTCTCACTGACCATGATCTGATCGGTTCACCTAGTGAACGGGTCGGTTAGTGGTCCAGGTTGTTCAGAACACAGTCAATTCGGTTCTCAATCAATCTGACACTCAAATCAGTTGGTTCAACACTTGAACTTGATGATTCTGAGTCAAGTCTATTGATTGAATGTTTGATCGAGTACCTAAACACTTTAGTAATCAATCCAAACATCATTCATGGATAAACTCCTCTTCTAGGTAAACCCTTTGTGTGTGACCCTATAGGCCCCATTTCACGTTGGCAGTGAATGCCCATAACTAGTTTATGACATCACAAGCAAAGAGTGGCACTTAGTCATACATCATTGCTACCCAAGTGAAAAGGAAAGTTGGAGAACAACTTTCAATCCTATAGTATGTGATTGGTGTTCTAGTGAATGTATAATTCCTTTGTCTCTGATATCCTGAATGAACTCAAGGCATGGAGTTGTCATCCTTTCAACGTTCATTCATGCTTCTTGAACTAGAGCAGACTGTCTGAGATATGTGTGACATCAATATCATATACTGATTCACATGTGCATGTGCATGCCTTTCTCAGTCTCGCTTATCAAGTGGCTTGGACATCATACTCCCTTAGGAGGGACAAACCCCATATCTATCACTCATAGACTATCTCATGCGTCAAAGCCACCCAATCATCACTGTTATAACAACCCATGTTTCAGGACTATGTTTGACGATGTCAAAGTGTACCCAATCACATTCGACGAGTGCAGTGATTTCAGGTCTAAGAATCACAATCACCACCGTTACTATGAGAGATGATTCAGACTACCATGTCATGGTTCCATGTGTCACTCTCATGGTGGGTCTGTCTGATACACTGTTCTCCAACATGTATCTATGTGCTTGGTTTGATATCATATATCATGACTAATAAGACATTGTCATCAACCAACACACACTTTGGTCTTGATGTGTCATTGTTGTCCATCAACCTTCCACAATGACATCCAACTAGGGACATAACAAGAATGTACATACTCTTAGCATCTGTATGATCTCATTGTTCAGGTCCTTAACCTGAAGACATACACCATTGAGTATTGTCATTCTTTAGACATTCATTCTACTCCATCATTTATCTCATAATGATTGATCTAAAATAAATTGGAAGCTTGCCTTTGATACTTATCAAATCAATCAAAACATATTCCAATCCAGTCATCATATGATTGGCTCTCAGGACATATATACCAACACAACATCATAACCATGATATGATAAATGAAAACTTAGGATCAAGCACATTAAAACAGATCCAAAACTCCACCTTATACAAGATAACTGAACCAAAAACCAAGATAGCAAACCAAGGTTAAGTTGCGTGTAAAACCACCATCACCTTCCACCAATGTTCAACCACACAAATTATGGTTTAGATAAAGAAGCAAGTGCATGCAAGATCATCATAGAACATAACCCTAAACAAGGTACAACTAACAAAAGCAAGGAATCACAATTTATAATGAGTTGCATGTAAGATTAAAGTGATATAATAGAGAGGGAAGAGAGTTATATAACCTACCTTAGACGATGATGCAACTTCCTCCAAGAAAAGAAGCTCCAAATCAAGAAGAAACCCTAACTTTGACCCCCTTCATGATCAAGCTAGTCACCACCGTAAAGGAGAAGAGAAAACCCTAGGTTATAGGGCAAGAAAGAGAACCCAAAACCTCAAGGCCGAAAAGAACAAAAGAGGGAAAAGGGAGAGGAGCTTCTTCACTGAACTTGAACACTACCTTGGTAACACCAAGGATTTGACTCAAGAGGTAGGAGTACCTCCATCCCAAGACAAGCACCACCATGGTGAACCATGGGTTCAGGCAAGAGAAGAAAAGGAGATAGGCTTTTAAAGAAAATGAGATCAAGAGGTGAAAACACTTACTAAGGATTAAAGAACCACCAAAGATCACCAAGGAAGAGCTTCTCCAAGCTTGGATCACCACATGCAAGAGATCTCGGCCACCAAGAACTAAGGATGAGCTCCTTCACACCACCAAGCACACAAGGGTCAAGCACAAGATGGAAGAGAGAAGGAGGAAGGCTAAAAGAGATGCTTGTATATGTAGGAGAGAGGTAATATACTTAGGAGTATGAGAGATATGGAAGGGTTGAGGTGTCATGCACGTAGGTGCCACATGTCCTCCAAAGAACCAACATGCAACCACTAAAACCATGCATGTAAGATAGGTCATGAAAAACTAGGCAAACCAACGACCTTGTGTGGTCCTATTTGACCATCGGTATAAGAGGTATTCGATTAACATATTCAGTTTTAAAATAAAATGAAAATAAATGAAATTGGAAAAAAAATTCTACTAATATTAGATATAATAATCGAAAATAGAAAAATGCCAAATGAGATAAAATAATGAAATAATAAATGGAAATCAAATAGATAGAAAAAACCGAATAGGTATAAAGGGACTGGTTCATTTATGAACCATAAAAAAACTTATCTTATATGAAAGAAATAAAATAAAGGGACCATGGCTACAAAGGAACATGGAGCTCGCATAAAACCAAGCGACCACACCCTAGGTCAAGCGACCTAAGGAAGAGATCCAAACCTTATGTGATCGTAGAGATCTCAAAGCATCAACCAAAACTCATTCGACCATAGAGAAACATCAAGGCAAACCAAGGATGGTTGAAGGTAAATCAAGAACATCAAAGGGTCAACACAAAGGTTAAACATCCACATAGGGCATCAAGCAAACCCTAGAAACAATACTAAATATGTCACATTCTCTCTCCTCCTCAAACTAAAGCATAACAAGGCGCCACTAAGAACCATATTCTCTCTCATGATGACAAGGTATCAAAGGTACTTTCTACATGTGACAAATTGCAAGATAACCCCTCAACATGGGTAAATTGCAACTAGGTCCAAAACATGCACATATATAGCAAAACTAGCTCAACCATGAACCAATCTGGATCCAATTGAAAACATAAGCACGTCACATGTTATCAAGGCACCTCAAAGTATTAGATTAAGATTATAAGAAAATCAAGAAGGGTTAGTCCAAAAGCTAAGCAGGTGTAGTCCCAAGACAATAACTTAGTATTATTATTCAACATCTTCTTGTAATTAAATTATAAGGGTTATTACATCCTAAGATTTAATGACGATGGGTTATTAATGAGTTAATTGGGGCTATAAGGTCCCACAACAAGTTATAATCTGTCTTAAAATAGGGAATCATGCATACTAAAAGGTATTTTCTTGGAAAAGGGTCATTTAGAGAGAAAGAAGAAGATTGGATAACACATAGTCAAGTAGAGGCCTAGAAGAATGGATGATTAACCTATATTCCTAGATCAAGTATGTTACACTACCTACCTCTACCTTCATCACTGGAGACTCATGCCAGCTTTCAAGATAAATTTAGTTAACGAGAGAACCACAAATCATTTCAATCAAGTACCACAATGGTAGTTGTGCAACCAAATTGGTGGATTTTAAGTTAAGCTCATATCACCTTTTTAAATATTCTATACCATTCCATCATCCCGAGGCTCGTGATACATCATCTGTTTGCGTATGTTTTGGTGTATTTTGCCTCCAACACGGGCTTGCAAAATCCATAGAAGCTTTGATTTTCCTTACTTTGTGTTTAAGAATCTATTCCCACTGGGATTGCCACTACTCTCAACTGTCATGGTGGGAGAGCTTTCCCTAGCTTTCTATCAGCTTAACAATCTCACTAGAGGCTGACAAGATCAGAGTGGGGTGATACATGTGTCATCTCAGACAATTGTGCATCAAATTTCCCATCTTGATCATGAGTTTTATCATTGTTTAGAGCTTCGCTAATTGCTATTTTGATCGAATAAGTGACATGTAATTTTTTCACATTTTTGTCCCTACATCGGTTCTGCTAATGTCATGCCTTTTAGAGAAAATTAAGGTTCTTACATCGAGACCGTGTTACATGTAATTTTTTTCATGTTTTCGTCCCTGCATTAGTTACACTAATGTCATGCCGTTTAGGGCAAATCATGGTTCTTACACCAAGACTATGTTCTTAGTCGTGCGACAACTTTGGCAAGGGTGGGCCAGGTGGCCCTGTCTAATTGAGCCAACTAGTAGGGCTGTAAGTGGATAGGGTACTACATGTATACTCACCACCCATACATGTAGTGTAGGGTAAGGGTAAGCATATTTTTTACCCACCACCCGTTTATCCTTTATCAACTTTACCTACATCTAATGAGTATAGGATAAAGAAGAAGCTCTACCCTACCTACTTTATTCATTTATCCAATAGTATAAGTTTGAAGTTATGATTTTATATTCTAGTATATATCTAAATGTCTAGTAAAACTGTAATAAGAAATACTTCTTTCTTAATTTGTACTATAATGATTCCCAAAACTTTAATAAACAAGAGGTAGCATGTAACAATAGTCACATATTTGACAGAAGAATGTAACATCATAAGAAATGTTATATTAAAAAGGTTGGACCTTGTTTTTAGAAAAATATCGGGTCAAATTTTCTTAATTTTTGTTGAATATCACCAAAAACATAATTATTACTATCAAAAGATTGTTTAAGAGTGTCTTGGGTTTGATGTAGGGAATTTCATATGAAATTAAAGTTGAAATATCACATATCTATCTTCATGTGTTTTACCCATTTCACATGTTACCCTATCCATTTACCCTACTGGTAAAAGAGTGTGAGTAAGGATAGGGTAAAGGTTTTTAGCAAAATGGTCATTACCCTACCTGCTACCTGTATCTATGATGTGGTAAGGGTAAGGGTAAGTCTTTATGTTACCCTACTCTACACAATTACAACCCTACATCAAGACTCCACATTTTCCGACATTCCTCTGAATTGATTAGTCAATTTCCTTGATTTCTAATTGGTCAAAATTCAATATTTCACCTTTTTCTTCTTCTATTTCTTATGGATTGTTTTAAGGAGACCTACCCCATATGGTAAGTTTTCTTCTTGCTGTGTAACTAGCTACTTAATTTTTTTTGATAATTTTTCATCTACTCTACTGGAAGGTCCCCATCACAACCGCATATGTAAGACTTTTTTTATTGTGCTTCCACCCATTTAGGTGTACCAACGGATTTCGAACACCCGACCTGCTCTACAACGAGAGGCAGACTTCATCCCTGAACCAGGCTGTTAAGTATTAACTAGCTACTTATGGTACCTAGTTTACTTTGTCCCACTCTTCCAGAATACCATAGATGCCTGAATGCTTATTGAAAAAAGAAAGGTAATGAATCTGAACTGCAAACGAAAACAAATAATCTCCTCTCCGTTGTTTAATATTACATTAGACACTACGATATCATGATAGAGCTGGGCCACCAATTATCAATTGGCTACTAATAAACCGAAAGCAACACTAAGAGGCTACTTAAGGGTCCGTTTGGTTGGACCGTCAACTAAGGCCCCGTTTGGTTGGGCCGTAATTGAAGACGTGCTGTTGGTTTTCACTGTGTTTTCCAACTTTACGTGTTTGGTTGGACGTAACTCCAACTCACACTGCGAAAATGAACCTCACGAAGGACTCAAATCATACACAAACGTTTGAAAACGTACTGCGCCCGTTTTGGGCGCGGTTCATTCCCACGTTCTGCCATTTCCTTCACAGTCCCCGCCTCCGCAGTACCTACTCACCCGATAACCATTTTCATTAACGATGGTTGCTGCTGTAATATCGTCAGCTGGGAAAGGGCTTTCGGGGATGATACCTTCTCCCCAGATAATTACAGCCTTGAAGTATCTTCTACCAAACGTAAACAAACAAAAATATCCAGTTGCAGCAACACCCAACCAAATGATTGTTTTTTAGTTCAAAATCATGTTTTGTATTTCCTGTTTTGAAATTCACACTGTGTCTTGCAACAGCTAACAACCAGACAAGCCCTAAAAAAATTAGTTGCAACTACGCAACGTTTTCATTTTCCTTCGTTTGGTTGCTCGTGGCCACAACTCACGGTGTGTAAACCAACCACACAGTGAAATTTTGGTAATACAGAAAAATAGGAAAACCAACTGCAACCAGAAACCAACGCAGTTCGAGTTCCATCTCTGTCCGTTGCTGTCTCTCTCGGCATTCCTCCCACCCCCGCCCCTCTCTACTTCTGTCAGCTGTATTCTTCTGATCACAAAAATTGCATCCGACCAAACTTTTGCACATCAACTACATACTTGCCATCTACTTAAAACCAAATGATTGTGTTGTCATTTTAACTCATTGTTTTCATTTTCCTGTTTCAAAATTTATGTTGTTGGTTGGTTTTACATCCAACCGAATTAGCCCTAATAAATTGCAATGAACCAAACACGTCTCTAACCAGGGGCGGATCTAGGGGGCTACCGGGGCTTCAGCCCCCCCTCCCAAAATCTTAAATGTTAATTTATACGTATTTATGCATGTTTAGTATTATAAATATAGTATATATACGAGCTCTTTAGATATATGTCAAGACAAAGTTGTAGTTGAGTTGTTAGAAGTATATTGGTTTTAAACTAGAGACTCAGGTTCAAATCCCACTATAGGTATATTTTTTTAACTCAGCCCCCGTACCACAACTAGTGCCATGTATAGCTAACTCAGCACCCCTTATGTAATTTTCTGTTCCGCCACTATCTCTAACCATATCCACGTTACATCGTATTTCCAAACACCAATCAGATCATCGAACGGCTGATCTCCACCCTCCCATTGACGGCGTCCCGAGGGATTCACGTGCCAAGGTCCAACCAACACGCGGTCTGCGTGCTGTATATGTGCTCTGCCATACGGTGCATCCTGCACGGACAGACGACAGTTCCTCTGCATTCCTTCGACTAACCAAATACGAAAACCAGCGAAGTAATCAAACCAGGCAAAAACGAACGTCACGTGCTTGGCGACTAAATGGCGATAAGTTCCGTAACCGGTCTACCCCGAACCAGTATTTGTATTCGACAAACCCTCGTGTCGCCGTTTCGGCTTCGCGGGGTTTTGGAAGTTTTCCTCCAGAGCAGACCAGTAGGCGTTCGTCTTTCTGGCTCGTCACTCTCGGATACTTGCCACAGTTCGGCGGCTGCAATGGCTGAGGTTAGGGCAACCGCCGCCTGGGTTGCAGACCACTCTACCCACGTAACCATTGACAACTCAGGTCTCTTTCTCTCTCTCACACCTGGCATTCCCGTTGCTCCTTTGTGCGGATTGATTTTTGTCGACCTTGTTTCCCTGCCACCGTTTTCATGTCGCTCTTCGTGTTGAATACCTCTGGTTAACGTTTTCGTTCTCTACTTGCTTCCTTTTGTATTTTGCTGCCCGTGGTTCACCATGCCCGTTTCTGATAAAGAAGGGAGTGAAATATTCTACCACAAGAGAGCACAAGCTCCACGACACTACGAATAATGCAAGAGAATACCTATTAAGGCGCTAGCTGTGTGTTGGATGGGGTTTACGACATTTATTGTTCTCACATTGTCATGTCAAGATTTTCCGAAGTCGCAAAGCTCGAAAAACAGAAGGGAAATTCCAAGCATTTCATCAAATCACATCAAGTATAATGTTTCTCATGGAAGTATTATAAGTATGTTCACATGTCGCAATTAGATCTTATATTATAAATAAACAACTGGATTAGTGTTATCCAACCTAATGTGTCCTATATATGTTGGTTTAAAAGATAAGGTGAATGCCTTCAAAATGACTGGTCCTGCTGTGCTGCTCACTTAGACCAATGGTCACTAAACACATGAAAATCCCTGGGGCTTCCCATATAGAATGCACATAGATTGATTTTCCAGCCCTTCTTGTTGGATTTAATGCAATCACGGAAGGTGGATTTGAAGTACATGCTCATAAATATCACAAAACTTATAACCAATGTTCTAAAAATTGGTACGCGTTCGGTTAGGGCGCTGCATAGAATATACGCAGAATGCAGGTACATATGCGGTTTTTTTTTTCTTAAAAATAAATTAATTGTATGACCATGAAACTATATATTGAAACTGTACAATATTTAACCTATACTTTATTCATATGCGAACATATAAATATACATGTATATATGATATATGTGTTGGTTTTGAATGCCCAGATAGCCAATCATATGATGATTGCAATGAGACATATGATACTTGATTTGATAATGATAAAAAAAATTCCGTCTATTATGTTTGTCTCACTCATGAGATGATGACACATACATGATAGATGTCTAAAGAATGATGTGACTTGATGACATATGTCTTCAGGTTGAGAAACTGAACAAGGAAACCATATGTATGTTAATAGTACATACATTCTTATTATGTCCCTAGTCGGATATTACTGTGGAAGCAAAATAGACAATAGTAATACATAAGACTAGAGTGTGTGTTGACTGATGACAGAGTCTCATTAGTCATGATATATGATATCAAGTCAAGCACATAGATATATGTTAGAGAACAGTATATCGGACGGACCCACCGTGAGAGTGATGCATGGATATCATGGAATGGTAGTCACAATCGTCTCTCATAGTGATAGTGGTGATTGTGGTTCTTAGACCTGAAATCACTGTACTCATCACATGTGATTGGGTACACTTTGACATCATCCAACGCAGTCCTGAAACATGAGTTGTTATAACGGTGATGATTGGATAACTTTGACACATGGAGACTTGACTGTGAGTGATAGATATGAGATTTGTCCCTCCTACAAGGAGTATGATATCCAGAGCCCCTTGATAAGCGAGACTGAGAATTGTATGGCCATACTCATGTGATTCAATATATGATATGTGAATTCACATGCATCTCAGACAGTCTGCTCTAGGTCAAGGAACATGGATTGAATGTTGAAGAGGATGACGTTCCATGCCTCGAGTTCAATTTGGATGTCAGTGACAAAGGAACTATACGATCACTGTAACACTAATAACAGATTGTAGGTTGAAGTTGTTCTCCAACTTTCTGAGTTACTTGGGTAGCAATGATGAGTTACTAGATTCCGCTCATTACTTGTGATGTCATAAGCTGTTATGAACATTCACTACCAACGTAAATTAAAACCTGTAGGGTCACATGCATAGGATACTCCTGGAAGAGGAGATTGTCCATGAATGATGTTTAGATTGAGACTAAGGTGTTTAGGTACTCAATTAAACATACAATTGACTGATTGGACTCGGAACTATCAAGTTCAAGTGTTAAACTAGCTGGTTAGAGTGTCAAGTCGATTGGAGACTGCATTGGTAATGTTAAGACTGACAACTGACCGGTTCACCCTTGTGAGTCGATCGGCTGGTGTGAGCCAACCGACTGGTTCACTTGGTGAACCGGGCGGCTCACAGTCCTGCCAACCGAGGAAATTGGGATTTGCCTGGTTGGAGGAAAATTTTCACGTTTCACTTATTCAATTCAATTGCAATAAGGATTTATCTTTGCATTAATTGGAAACGATTGAGGAAAGTCAGTTGCAGGTAAGTCTGGGAAGTGAACCGACCGATTCACTGGGTGAATCGACCGGTTTACACTCTCAACCGATTGTTCACTAGTGAACCGATCGGCTCACCTTGCCAAACGATCGGTTCATTTATGAAACGACCGGCTCGCCTGCCGTAGTACAAACTATTCATGGAATTTCTGGATCCTTCTACTCCCGAACAGATTGAGAACCCTGACCCTGCACTCTACTATAAATAGAGGGGTGCTGAGGGCTTCTCTGAACACACAACTCAGAATATTAGTTACTCTGCAAAGTTATTGTCCTCTTTGGTTCTGGTAACCGAGAGAGCCCGAGCAAGTGCTACCTGACTAGGGAGGCACAACAAAGGAAAGACAACTGCAGAAAAGTAGTATGAGTTCGGGAGAGCAGGTTGGTGCTAGTATACCAACATGAGGGTCTTCTCCTTCCTGCCAGTTCTTTTCAAACGACATGAGTTCTAGGTGGTCCGTGTGGACTATCTGCAGAGGCGGGAGATGTCTGCCGCTCAGGAGGACACGTCAGCCACAGTCCGTGGTGGAGACCAGAGTCCATGACGAAGAGCAGGAGCTGCACAAACACCGTCCAAGACATGACGTTGAAGACCACACATGGCTGTGAGGTATTATCGCTGGGCAAGCCCCAGGACCAGGTATATATCGCTAAAACCAACCTTTCTATTACATAGTCATCGATGCGATCTTCTGTTATGGGTTAATGGCCAATAAAATTTTTGTTTCCGCTGCCTACTCTAAGGCCATAAAACCCAACAGTGATATCAAAGCCACGTCAACGTACTATGTTTTGGGATAAATCGATATCAGATTTTAGTTTTATTGTCATTTATTTATTGCATACGATGCAAATATTTAAACAGACTAATGTGCATATCCGACTAAATAACACATGTGACCACAAACTAATATACATATATGATATGATGTATATGCAATTGATACACGTCGCCCTAAAACGGTTTTGATGGTGGATGTGTAGCATGGTTATGGCATATAAACCCTATGTGTGTGCTTGGTTGGTTATGCTTGTTTGCATCTCGGTTTGCATACTGAGCCTCTACCTTCAATTCCACATGTAACTCGAGATAACTCGAGATCCTTCTACCTTTACTCCCCTCAAATGTAACTCGAGGTTTCCCAAAGATTATGTAAAAGTAGGATAGTTTATTTTCTGTTACATCGAAGAAGAAGACGCTCAACACCAGATGAGCCGACCGCCTGGAGGATTGAGGATTGCAAAGGAGCCAGATCAACCGGCTGATGGCCCAACCGCTTGAGGGAGGTGTCCAGACATCGGAGGCCAAACCGACCAACCAACCAGGAGGCGAGCTGATTGTTTCATAGGATGAGCCGATCAACCTAGAATGGTTCAAGCACAAAGATCTTCATCAATGACAGGTTGCATGTGATGTAGACCTTAGATGATCGTAATTTCTTGTGGCTCTAAGGAATTACAATAGGATGACCATAATCATCGCTTTTATCGATATTGCATGTTTCTCGTTGTGGTTATAGCATGTATATGATACATACTATAATAATGTGGTGATTGGATACGTGTATGTACTTATATAAAATCCCTCAAATACAATATTAAAGTCTTAGATGCCTTCTATAAGCGGCACACATGAAAAGCTTGATCGACCAAGCGTAGATTTGCACAAAGCATGATACGCCGTCCATCTCGTGGAAGTGTGATGCTAGAAATGTAGATTTGCACAAAGCTTGGTGCATATCTATCGTTTCGGCTTTTGGGTCAGACTTAACTAGTGATTCTTAGAGAGTCAAAGCTCCAGAGGCATGCAGATGATCATGACAAAGAATTGCGCATGTCATCTATCCAAGAGTTGCATATGATGTAATTGGCATGATGGCCTACCTAAATAGTCAAGTTGTGGGCGATCAGCCAAAGCTGACTCATAATTTGATGAAATATGGATCTTGGACACTAGAAGATTGTACGCTGCAATCTTCCGAATTGATACATGAGGGTTATCAATTTGAACAAAAATAGTGGGAGCGATAATTAATTAAAGGCCTAATTAATATCGTCAAAATTATCAAATCAAATAAATAAAAAATGTTTTGAAAAGTTTCAAAATTCTTTTGTAGAATCCAAATGACAAACACAAATACATTATCGTTGCAATTAGTTCATAAACAGGATAAACTTCAAATCTGGTTTAGGAACTTTGAGAAGTGTTCTCAATGGTGAGTGTAAAATCTAAAGTCCTTGAAAGACCAGAGCCAGTTGAACCACTCCAAATGCGCCTAAGGCTAAAATTGGATGCTTACTTGAAGTATGCCAATGATGCCTAAGACATCAAGAACCTTATGCTGAGCTATATGAACTATGAGTTGCATAAATAGCTTGAAGCATGGACATTCTTGAGATGGTTATACATCTTAAGAATCATGTAAAGCATGAAAGGTATAATGTCTTCAAAGCGATGTTTGAGTATAATCAGACAGATGGAGATCAAGTATAATCTCATATGCTCAATATGATTGTGCATATAGATTGACTGTGATTTCTTAAAGGTCAAGAGTTGACCAAACATATGATTCTACAAATCGTTGTGTGAATCATATAGCCAGTTTATCAAATGTTGAGAAACTTGGCCAAACCACTGTCTGAAGTGCTTGGCATGTTGATGCCAAAGCATGAATGAAGAAAGGACAAAACCTGTGATAATGATCAACAGAGTGAAGTCCATAGACTAAAGCAAGGTAAAGAAGTGTTTTGAAGCCAAGCTTAGGTCCAAGTCTTCATCACTCAAGATATGGAGAGGGGTAACTAGGAAAGGGAAATAACCTCTTTATAGAGGATCTCAGGAAGATGATAGAGATAGAGATCTCTACTTCAGGACCTGAGTGGAAATAAGCTAGAAACTGTGCGGAGCAAGAGTTGCTACCATTGCAGTTACATTGTGACAATTATGGGCATGCAATAGAATTAGTGAATTGCTATTATATACCTGCCATCAATGAAAAACATCATACATCTTGTATGGGCAAGAGTGCTACAGACTGATGATTTATTTTAAAGATATGATCTTTGATGGCAATGCCTATGTCTCACTAACTATACTTGATGGTTAAAGAGACAAATGTGTCTGACACATGTAATGAATGACATCATAACTCAAACTTGAATGCCTATAGCATAGTCATCTGTAGTGCATAAATGAGAATTGCATTTCTAAAAATCCATATGAAGGTTATCTTGACTCTTTTGGTTGTTGAACCAATAAAGACATGCTAATCTCATTCATTATGCAATATGACAAAGGTTCTTCACTAGATATAGTGGGAGGACGATTATTCTATTAAGGATTATACATATTGATGCATATAAACCTTTTAGAATAAATGCTAAAGGCAATCACTAGTACTTCAATGTATTTACTGATGGCCTCTGTAGATATGATAGTTTGTATTTAGTAAAATACAAACATGAATCTCTTGAAGTGTTCAAGAAGATCAGAATGAAGTACATAATTATCTTGGTATGAGTATTAAATTTTGATATGATCGATTTGGAGATACTTTGAACCAAGAGTTTGAGAACCTTATGGAAGATCATGATAATGTATCATGATGGACTCCATCTGAAACACAATGATAGTGTATCATGAGAAGTGTATCAGAAAGAAGGAATCACATCTTGTTGAGTTAGAGTGTGATTACTGACTAAACTTCAAATTTCCTTTTGGGCACATGCTTAACACTGGGAATAAAGAGAATTACAAAATGTTGTGGAATCTCAAAGTTCCTTAAGTAACACACAGAACTCATGGTTCTGGTAGAACACGCTTAGAGCTTGAATGATATATGATATCTTATGGACAAAAAGGCAGTGAGTTGATCATATGATGAGTCAACAGTCTACCTAGAAGCTAATGAGAACCAGAAACTGAGATATGGCTTGAAGCCATGAAATCCAAGATGGACTCTATGTACATCAACAAAGTATGACCTTGGTTGATCCACCTGAAGGGGTAAAACCCATATGGTACTTTTGGGTCTTTCAGAAGAAGACTGACATGGAGGGTAAGTTGGTTGAAAAGAATTTCTAACAAGTTCAAGGTGTTGAACATGATGAAATCCTTTCACCAGTTACCATGGATAAATCCATCTGGATAATGCTTGCCATTGTAGCTTAATATGACTATGAGATTTGGCATATGGATATTAAAACCACATTTCTTAAATGGAATATTGTATAGGATGTGCATGTAACACAGCCTAAAGGTTTTATCAATCCAATAATGCAAATAAAGTCTATAGAGCTGCATAGATCAATCTTTGGATTGAAGCGGGCACCTCAGAACTAGGATCTTATATTTGACAAGATAGTTTAAAGAGTTTGACTTGAGTCAAAATAAAGAAGTAATGTGTGATTACAATAATTTAGTGGGAGCATATATATATTCCACATATTGATGGGGAGTATCATCCTTATACTACAAAATCTGACAACGAAGTGCATTCTAAAAGGTTTTAGAGAAGCATCCTATGTGATAGGAATCAAGATCTATAGAGATAGATCAAGAGGGCTTCTTGACCTAAGAAGGAGATAATACATCGGTAAAATGCTGAAAGGGTTTAGCATGGTGAGAGAGAACTTGTCCATGTTCCATGAAGTTAGTTTCTCAAGAGCCAAGTGTCCCAATTCTTATGAAGAATAAGGAACACATGGATAGATGCCATATGCATTCACAATTGGATCTATCACGTATGAACTCATCTCGTTATCTTGTATATATTGGACGTGACAAGAAAATATGAACAGATTATCTTGTATGTATTGGACATGACAAGAATATACGAACTCATCATCTTGTATGTATTGGACATGACAAGAAGATATGAAATCATCATCTTGTATGACTAGATGATATAAATATCCAGTTATCTCGTATGTATTGGATATGATGAATGAATATTTGTCGAACTCCAGTAAGAGTTACTGGAATACCATGTAGGACATCTTTGTGTACTTATGAAGTACTAAAAGGTTTAGTTCTTTAGTTATGATAATAAGGAAGAGTTGGGTGTAAAGAGTTACACCGATGCAAGCTTCCGAAATGACAAAATTGTGTTTTGACCTTGGAATAAGAATTGTTAGTTGGTAATGTTCCAAAATAAAACAATTGATTAATTCTACAATAAGAAGCCGAGTACCTTAGTGTTACGAACACTGTAAAGGATACTGTATGCATCTAGAAGTTCATATGGATGAACTTATGGGAGGTTTCGACCATTTGTGACTCAGTAGTAATATTGTGACAACAATGGAGCTACTGATAGGCAAAGGAATTTCAGATAGCATACTACGACACTTCCATCTCATACGAGTTGTCGTACAATGAGCGGATGTGAAACATGTAATATACCGACTTGAAGCAAATGTTGCTTACTCCCTATAAAAGCACTTGTGCAGCAGAAACATGATGGACATGTTAAGATCACTTGGAATATGATTCGTGGGTGATTGACTCTAAGTGCAAGTGGGAGTCTGTTGGTATAGTATGCCCAGAGAGCCAATCATATGATGATTGCAATGAGGCATATGATACTTGATTTGATAATGATAAAGGCAATTCCGTCTATTATGTTTGTCTCACTCATGAGATGATGACACATACATGATAGATGTCTAAAGAATGATGTGACTCGATGACATATGTCTTCAGGTTGAGGACCTGAACAATGAGACCATATGTATGTTAATAGTACATAAATTCTTGTTATGTCTCTAGTCGGATATTACTGTGGAAGCAAAATAGACAACAGTAATACATAAGACTAGAGTGTGTGTTGACTGATGACAGAGTCTCATTAGTCATGATATATGATATCAAGTCAAGCCCATAGATATATGTTAGAGAACAATATATCGGACAGACCCACCGTGAGAGTGATACATGGATACCATGGAATGGTAGTCACAATCATCTCTCCTAGTAATGATGGTGATTGTGGTTCTTAGACTTGAAATCACTGCACTCATCACATGTGATTAGGTACACTTTGACATCATCAAACGTAGTCCTGAAACATGGGTTGTTATAACGGTGATGATTGGGTGACTTTGACACATGGGGACTTGACTGTAAGTGATAGATATGAGATTTGTCCCTCCTACAAGGAGTATGATATCCAGGGCCCCTTGATAGCGAGACTGAGAATCGCATGGCTATACTCATGTGATTCAATATATGATATGTGAATTCACATGCATCTCAGACAGTCTGCTCTAGGTCAAGGAACATGGATTGAATGTTGAAGAGGATGACGTTCCATGCCTCGAGTTCAATCCGGATGTCAGTGACAAAGGATCTATACGATCACTGTAACACTAATCACAGATTGTAGGTTGAAGTTGTTCTCCAACTTTCTGAGTTACTTGGATAGCAATGATGAGTTACTAGATTCCACTCATTGCTTGTGATGTCATAGTTGTTATGAACATTCACTGTCAACGTAAATTGAAACTTGCAGGGTCACACACATAGGATACCCCTGGAAGAGGAGATTGTCCATGAATGATGTTTAGATTGAGACTAAAGGTGTTTAGGTACTCAATCAAACATACAATTGACTGACTGGACTCGAAACTATCAAGTTCAAGTATTGAACTAGCTGGTTAGAGTGTCAAGTCGATTGGAGACTGCATTGACAATGTTAGGACTGCCAATTGACCGATTCACCCTTGTGAGTCGATCGACTGGTGTGAGCCAACCGACCGGTTCACTTGGTGAACCGGGCGGCTCACAGTCCTGCCAACTGAGGAAATTGGGATTTGCCTGGTTGGAGGAAAACTTTCACGTTTCACTAATTCAATTCGATTGGAATAAGGATTAATCTTTGCATTAATTGGAAACGATTGAGGAAAGTTAATTGCAGGCAAGTCTGGGAAGTGAAATGACCGGTTCACACTCCCAACCGATCGGCTCACCTTGCCAAACGACCGATTCATTTATGAAATGACCGGTTTGCCTGCCGCAGTACAAACTATTCATGGAATTTTTGGATCCTTCTACTCCCGAACAGACTGGGAATCCTGACCCTGCCCTCTACTATAAATAGAGGGGTACTGGGGGCTTCTCAGAACACACAACTCAAAACATCAGTTGCTCTGCAAAGTTGTTGTCCTCTCTGGTTCTGGTAACCGAGAGAGTCCGAGCAAGTGATACCCGACTTGGGAGGCACAACGAGGGAAAGACAACTGCAGAAAAGCAGTCTGAGTTCGGGAGAGTAGGTTGGTGCTAGTACACCAACAAGAGGGTCGTCTCCTTCCTGCCAGTTTTTTCAGAACGATAGGAGTTCTAGGTGGTCCGTGTGGACTATCTGCAGAGGCGGGAGATGTATGCCGCTCAGGAGGACACGTCAGCTGCAGTCCGTGTGGAGGCCAGAGTCCATGGAGAAGACCAGGAGCTGCACAGACACCGTCCAAGACATGGCGTTGAAGACCGCACATGGCTGCGAGGTATTGTCGCTGGGCAAACCCCAGGACCAGGTATATCTCGCTAAAACCAACCTTCCTATTACATAGTCATTGATGCGATCTCCTCTTATGAGTTAATGGCCAGTAAAATTTTTATTTCCGCTGCCTACTCTGAGGCCATAAAACCCAACAATATATATATACATACATAAATAAATAAATAAATAAATAAATAAATAAATATATATATATATATATATATATATAGAGTCAGGCTAGAATACACTCGAGTGTATCCGGAGCGGAATACACTCAAGTAGTTTTTCATGATGCAATATTTTTTTTGAAAATCTAATCCGTTGATCTTCTTAAATATCTCGTGAACAACTCATACGCAAAATTTGAGCACATTTGGATATGTATAGCTCATGTTATGAAGACCGCAAAAATTATGCATTTCAAATTAGTTTCGCGCGTCGATTTTATTTTCTTAGATGAGTGACTTACACTCATCCAAATGGGCTCAAAATTTGTATGTAGCCTAGTTATAGTATGACGGTGAAGATCAACGGTTTACATTTTGCAAAAAATAGTCTTGATATGTAAACACACTTGAGTGTATTCGTGCGATCCGTACACTCGAGTGTATTCTAGCCTGACTCTCTCTCTCTCTCTCTCTCTCTCTATATATATATATATATATATATATATATATATATATATATATATATATATAGTCAGGCTAGAATACACTCAAGTAGTTTTTCATGATGCAATATTTTTTCCAAAAATCTAATCCATCGATCTTCTTAAACATCTTGTGAATAGCTCATATACAAAATTTGAGCACATTTGGACATTTGTAGGTCATGTTATAAAGACCGCAAAAATTATGCATTTCAAATTAGTTTCGCGCGTCGATTTTGTTGCCATTGGATGAGTGACTTACACTCATCCAAATGGGCTCAAAATTTGTATGTAGCCTAGTTATAGTATGACAGTGAAGATCAATGGTTTACATTTTGTAAAAAAATAGTCTTGATATGCAAACACACTTGAGTGTATTTGTGCAATCTGTACACTCGAGTGTATTCTAGCCTGACTCTCTCTCTCTATATATATCCTACGGTGAGAGCATGAGAGCCATTTGAATAACTACAAATTTAGAACTGTTTCTAAAAATCCAACCGTATAGATGGAAAAAGCATCATTTCATTTACCTTATCACAAAAAATCATTGCAATCAGACATTGTTTACATGTCCATATGTACAATATGCACTTTTTACATCCAACGGTCAGCCTCAAATTCAATATAGAGCGTCGAAAAATATTCTGTTGTTGTGAATGATCTACAAACCGGATGGTGATAAAATTTTGTAGGAAGGTAATATTAAGGTATACTTGTAATCTATACGGTTGGATTATGAAAAAAGAATCTATGTGGAGAGTTATTTAAATACCTCTCACGCTCTCACCAAGATATGTTTCTCACTGGATCGTTACATATATGTATGTATGGGTGCGTGTTTGCGTGTATATGTAGTTTAATGAATAATTAAACAAGATATTTGATAAGTGATAACAAAGTACATATATGTAGTCTCTATATGAGAAGCGGCCACATATGGCTGTATATGCACCCCATATGCGGCTAGGACCGCATAATGGACTGCATAGACATATGCAGTTTAGAGAGGTGGCGAAAACACACATGCGACCGCATATGCTGCCTCATGCGGGGCATATGGGAACATTGCTTATAACCAAATGTATAATATTCAAGAGAATGGCCATTAACTTGCAATGCAAGACTATGAAATGGAAAATCTGAAGGAATGCTGAGATATTTTGCATTAAACATGAATTTCATTCATGCGTGTGTCTTATGAGACACATCTTTACTGGCATCACATGAACTCATGACAAAAGTACTATGCCTAATACCATGTTAATGGAGAAAGCTATCTTATAATGCAACTGGGTTCCTGTACCTGTTCTCTTGTTCTGGAGCATCATCATAATTACTAAGACTATATCCATCTCAAACGAATAACTTCGTTGCTTTCATTTGTGGAAGAACTTTACAGATGTCATTGAAGCGTTGAGCAGCACCTAATGCAACTTGTTTCAGAGAGCATAAAGCAATACAGTGCAAGCTACTCAATTGAATCTATTTGAGCCGGTGTTGCAGAAGTGAATAGATGTGATTAAACACCCGTAAATACCAAGGACATGCCCGATGTTATTGACCATATTTTCATCACGTGTTAAACTATAATAATTAATTTATTTGTAGGCCCTGTGCTAACTCCGAAGGTTATAATATTTTGTAGAATGGCCTCATCTTTCTCCTTGTTGTGCATTTGATACTCTGAAAATGTTCGTAAAATGTTGAACTTGATGGTTGTTGGAGTATCTCAGGACAATGTCGACTGAGGCCCATGCAGACAGTTGACAGGGAATGCAATTTCCCGAGGAATGGTCTAGCCTCCCCATAACATTTACCCCATTGCAAGCTGACGAGCCGCCCATGTCTTTGCTCGTTATATGGGATAGCTTAAAGTCTCCATTTAGATCAGAGGTGAAGTAACAAGCTCAAGACAGAGCAGATATATTCAGTAAAAAACATGAAGTAGACTAGTAGACTACAATGTGATGGTCCATATACAAACCAGACATGAAAACAAAACCTTAATTAAGGCTTTGAATAATAATTTACCAGGTTATTAAAGAATCGTCAAATGGTAACTAGTTACTCAAAAGATACACGCACTAGAACGATCAACAAAAGAAGTTATGATTGCACTATGGTCCATAAAAGATAAGACAAAGTATAGACAGAATATCAATCATGTATGTTTCTAATGCAAAATAGCAGACAAATGATATCATTCGAGACGAGTATTGTTTAGGAAACACCTATTGATGTGGTATATTCTTGAGATTGTTGGAGAAGGATAACAATCATTAGATTTCATGGGCAACAAAGCATCTTGATATTACATCGGTTGCTCAACTGAAAGGTACATATCATTAGTAATAGTCTATGCCAAGTAAAAACACAATACACTTGCAGCCCAAAATACTATTATAGAGCAAGGAAGGTAGAAGCTTGTCCGTTAAGGCATATTTAATGATTGTGGCCTTGAAGACGTATAATTACTTTCTACACAAACTATCTCGAAAATCTGATGCCCAAAGTTCAACTTAACCCAACTTCCAGTCTGATACTAGGTGGCGGCAAAACTACCATGTCAAACTCGTTATCCCAAATGTTATTGTACTTGAAATATCAAAGGCGTAGTCAACAATTTGGATGAAACGTATCACTAAGGGTAGAAGTGAGGAAGAGATCTAAGAAACTAACTCATTTCATTGCAAAATCTTGTACCAGATTGTTTAATAAGAGGGGAGAATCCTTGGCTCCTAAGGAATGCAATTACTTCTGCCAACATCTCCTCCTCCATATAGTGTAGCTTTCTTAGATCTATTTGGTAACTGTTGAGATGATAAAAAATAGCTGTTTGGTAGCAATTTCATGGCTACAAGCTGTAGTGTACAGCAACTGCCACACTCCTGCTCGTAAGTGGTCCTAGTTTGCATGCATCATTTGTGTCTGCACCCATGTTTTTGCAGTGAAGTAGCCTTGTAACTACTCTAATCAGCGTGAAGCCTTAATTTTTTTTCATATGGTGTTGCAGTTTCATTTCCAAAGAATCAAATATAGGAAAAAAATTACAACGTTATGTATTGTCCATCCAAGTTTCAAGTGGCATCTTTGTAGCTACCGTACCAGTTCTCCAAGCCCTTTTCTCATCTTGATCCAAAAGTTTCAATCTAATGACATATAGCTGAATGGCTTATAGTCATTATTTTGGTTATTTGTCTAATTCATAGTTGTTGAGGTGCTCGCCTAGGTGCAGCCTAGTCGACTGGGTGCCCGGGAGGAGGGGTCCGTCTAACGAAAATGGGAATTGGGCGTCTAGACAGTTGTACTCGATTTTTTTTTAATTTTGTATATTGTCATTTTTACATTTATCGGACATGTATAAGTGTTTTTTATGTGTTTTTAGACTGCTACCTCACTCCTACATGACTATTTAGCATGTAGAACAATAAATATACACATAAAATACCTTATATATGTGATATATGCCATATTAATAGAAAATGCAGAAAATAAAAAAAATAAGGCAGCGCCCAGCCAAGCCAGGCCACCGCCTTGACGCCTTGACAACTATGGTGTAATCATTGTTTCATGATTTCTTTATCTCCAAGTCACTATTTTTGTGTCATCAATGTCTCTCTTCCGCTGAAAAAATAACCATAATATATGATAGGTACCTGAAATTTTAGAATGGTTTGACTTTACTCTTGTAACTTCTATCCATTTGTATTCAATTTAAGACCTGAATCTCCTTAAATGAAAACACGGAAATTTTACCGGAGATTCAAACCTTAATGTCATATCATTTTGGGGGTTAATAAAAATGTGTATAGACGTTGTGGTGCTGAGGAAATGCTGTTTTTAAAGAAACATCATAGCATGGAAAATGTAGATGGTGCTGGACAAACTTTACTACCAGTGGTGGTATTCTCTGGAGTTTTTTTTTTTTTTTTTTTGCTATATCACGAATGTATCTCCTAACATCTAAATCTGAGAAGAGAATGTCAACAAACCCTGTAATATACTTTGGTGTGGTTTCTGGTAGTATGATCTTTATTTCAATATAAACGTTTACATTTTTTAAATTTGATTCATCGAATGTAATGTAGTACTTACATGCTAAACAGTGTATTCTCCTGAATTTTTAGTAGCATGTGCTGTCACGCCGGTGGCTCAAGTTGGGAGTAGAAACGGAGTTGTTTTCAAATATTGTATACTTGATTACTGTTATTTCATCTAATCATGGTAGATTTGCAGAATTAACGGCAGGTTCCTGTCAAATTTGCATATTTTATTATCTGAGGCATCTGGAGTCCGTTTCTGATATTTGCTAATGTCATGTTAGGTAGAGCGTGATTGCATTCCCTGTTTTGAGAGAGTTAGCAAGGGCATAGTTAATATTATGTCATGCATTATACACATCACATAAACATCACAAATGAACTATGTTAGAGAGTCTACTAATTAAGTTATTTGAGTCTATTTGTATATGAGCCAAATCGTGTTTTTGCCCATTGGGGTCATGTCTGCTTTCTTATATTTTCTTCTCCTATTTATAGGAGAGGGTCTGCCCTTTCACCAGTAACAAACATGGGGGTATTTTCTCGTTATATTGTTCTCAACAAACTACATCATGGTTTCATAAGCACACCTACAAAACTGATACTTTAAAAACAGTTTATAGTAAACTCCAATTTTCCAACTGATTTCAATCTTCAACCAAATAACTCTAACAAGAGATTACATGTATATGTAATATATTATTTAATTATGCCCTGTAATCCATACACTTTTGAATATTCATAATGAGAATTGCACTAATTAAGTTTGCTGGAGATAAGTAATTAGACGGTCGCTCTTCATTCTTTTTTTCAGGTTTGGAGAAAGTTGTAGATGAGATCAATGGTTCAATTCCTAAGGTTGAATGGGACTTTGAAGGAATTCACTTCTTTGATAATGGCCCTCTTACAGTGCAGTATTTGTTAGTTTTAGACGCCTTAAACTTTTGTTTTTGGCCTGGTATGTTTCCTATATTTCCTTCGAATTTCTGTGAAAGCAGTGTTTGTTTTTGGCTTGCTCTTTATTTTATATAACCTGATGTTTTTAACAAATAAGTATACTGTTAGACAAAGATCTACACTATGACCACCTAGCTCTAGGACTGAAGCAAGCACTGGAATCAGACAGTGGTGCACTGGATGCAGACCGTTTGCAAAATTATACTGGTCATATCTCTCACCTGTAGCATTTGATTTAGATGTTTTTGTTTTATTCTTAATCCAAAGTGTAATTCAGGCATGTTTTCTACTTACATGATACCATTCCTTTGTTAGGTTCTGAGCTGCAAAAGTTGCTGAATTGGCCACGACCACTTCCTTTGGAAGATGAACGTGTGCGTTTGCTCCATGAGGTGCAGATCCTTCTATGTTATCGGGATTTCCCCCCTTAAACCTAATATAGTTTCAAGTTGATTAGTATGCGACCTTCATATCGTATTGAAATGACAACTGTGTAATAACACTAAAACTATGCCCTGATATTAGAGACAGTCAGAAATTTGGTATATGGGATAGTTCAGCTGAGCTGAAACTTTTGGAATATGAGAATTATGCATGAAGTTCAGGTAGAAAATGTCAAAGTACCATAAAAATATGGTGAACTATCCAGGCAAAAGCCGAGAAAAAAATCAGAGGATACAAATATATATAATATGTACATACATATATACCCACACAAACGTACATACACACATACATATCTATATACTCACATATATGTCACACACACATACATATCTATGCACTTAACAACTAGCTCAGCTAGTTGCAGTGCAGATGGTGGGTTCAAAACCAGCGAAGGCACCAGGAAAAGGGATTAAAACACAACCGAGTCCCTTTGCGCATGATATGGACTGGTATATAAAACAAAATACACACTTAAATACGCACATGAATGTTTTAAAAAACGTTAAGCGGTAACCGTGCGGACAGCACCTTGTAACTGGTTAAGCGGTAAGCGGCCGATTTTTTAAAAAACAGGTTTAATTTCCTATATAATTTTATACAAAATTACATATATATGTATATAAATACTAATACTCTTTGAAACTTTTATATATATCTAAAGATTCTAAACACTCTACCCAACAGTAAAAACACCCAATTAGTTTATAAGATAGCTATAAGACAATAATTATAGCCATAATATAATAAATAATAGATTTGACATAGATAAAATACCCCACATACATGATTCAGAAATATTTTTGCATCACATGTTTACATAGTTAAGCAGTAAACAATAGACTCATTATTGGATACCTTTCTAACTTATTGTTATATGTGCATATCATCAATTAGTCATACATTACAGGAGTACAATTAACTAAAGTATGCATTCTAAAATTAGATAATAGTTACATATATTTTACTTGTATAAATTACACTTTACAACAGTACCCTATTATCCCAACTTGCATACAGTAAACAATAGACTCATTATTGGATACCTTTCTAACTTATTGTTATATGTGCATATCATCAATTAGTCATACATTACAGCAGTACAATTAACTAAAGTATGCATTCTAAAATTAGATAATAGTTACATTACATATATTTTACTTGTATAAATTACACTTTACAACAGTACCCTATTATCCCAACTTGCATACAAGTATGCATTCTATTAGACTAGGCTTATCATAGGATATTTAAGTTTAATATATTATAGTCAGTAATACTTGGGGCCATATAGTTTATATAAAGTTACAGGTGTACAGCAAAATTTACAAAAAACGGGAAAAAACGGGCAAAAAAATGGAAAAAACGGGTAAAAAACGGGAAAAAATGGCCGATTAATTACAAAAAAAGTTAACCGGCGATTTTAGCAAAAATCGAACGGGCTGGGTGTTTGGCCGATTAATCGGCCGTTTAATCGGCCGCTCAGCCCGTTTTTCATTTCACTGCGCACATCTATACATGTATATAATATAAACATATATTACACATCAGTCAGGAAAAGAAACACACACACGTGAACAAATACACGCACATACGCACACGCACACACTCTCTCTCTCTCTATATATATATGTATGCATACATATACACATATCATACACATATACATATATCTTATGCACATATACATTCATATTGCACATATACGTGGATATTATTGAGATAAATGTGTCTTTATTATATTTATTTATTACTCTCCTATTAATATCAGCCTAAGTGTATTAGGCCCATCAGGGTTTTCTTTGCTTCCTTGTATCTCCTATATATAGGAGATGGGGTCTGTATTTATCAATACAATAATGGCAACTACTTTCTACATGGTATCCAAGCAGGATAGCTAGACACCTTGATGTAGCCAAGCTACGGAGAAGAAGAAAGGGAGAAATAAATTTGCAATCGGCAAATAAAATTTATTTGCCTAGACAAAGGCCCCAAGGCTGGCTTATATAAGACTCTTCGACTTGACGTAAAAAAATAGGAAAATAAATCCTAATGTAAAATAAAAAAGGAACTAAAAAGAAATTCGGAATTAAATAAAATGTAAATTTCCTAAATGCATAAAGAACCAAATAAAAGCCCAACTTGAGCCCAATAAGTTCTAATCATGATTGTCTTGGATCTGGGCTTGCTTCTTATGCAAATTCCCTTTTACGGGTTGCATCACACCTCTCCTAGACGCTGCTACTTCCGCCCAATTAGTCTCCTATCAGTTGTCATTCCCTAGCAACAATCATTTCTCAAGTTGTTAGTGGTTGCGACTAGGAGGCTTTCTCTCTTTCAACCTCTCCTCTTCTTCAACATAAGGATCTAATGGAGTAGCCAACGATTTTCGTAATGGTCTTATGCCTTGAAAATTGTTTTTAGAAAACCGTACAACACCTCTTTTGTTGTTATCCATGACCACCTATTATAGGGATCTACCTACCTTTTACTAATACTATTAGACACTTTCGACATTTTTTCTAGCCCCCCTTGTAGATCCACAACAACCCTTATACTATTTCCACCGAATCTGGGTTGTTTACAACCTTTTTTGATGTTGCTACGCCAGAACATGACATGTCCTCATAAGACACGTCGTGTTGCTTTTTTTCTACTCACCCCGAGTGCCCATGATCAGACACATGATGTATCCTGATTGAGACACAATGTGTGTATCCTTACACAAAATATCGTATCATAGACACAACATGCCCTCAACTATTGTTGCCCCGAGTGTCCCGGTTATGCACACAACAAGTCATAACCCAAACACAACGTGCCGACCTTGGCAAGGCGTGTGTTTCCCTAGACACGACGCTTGCTTGCACCAACAATTTGCTTTTTGATTAGCGACGCGCTATGTTAGAGTTCAGACACAACATGTCTCCTAAGAACATAGTGTCTCAGAGAAGGCACAACATGTCCCTGTGTTGCTAAAGACACATCTTCTCTAATCTATCTTCTGATTTTGTAAGAAGGTTAGTACCGTCTCTTCTTTTGGGGAGGTCTCTGAAATACGCTATAGGTGTGTGGCATCTGTCAAGTTTAGTGGATCCAATTACATGCTGTGGGCATGTTTCTTCCAAATTTATGTACTTTCTTCTGTCTACCTACTAAACAAGAAGCTTCTGACCAAAAAAAGGTAGAGTACAAGAAGTCGACCGAGTGCGATTGATGTAGGAGGAATTTCATTTATTTAGTTTAACTTTTGTGTTACATTGATATGTGGGACCAAAATGTTTTTTTGTTGTACTTAGTTACAATTCTTTTACTTTATTATTTTAGGTTTACGATTGTCAATATTATCAATTGCCCTAGGGTTAGGGTTTCTTGTTTATTAGGGCAGCGGCGGCGACTGGGAGGAGAGGGGGAAGCCGACCGGGGGGGGGGGTAGCGGCGGCTGGGAGGGGAAGAGGGTTTCAGCGGGGGGGGGGGAGGGGGGCTGCTAGGTCATAGAGGGCAAGGTTAGGGTGGGAACTTGTGAAGGACTGGAACAACTCTGATACCATATAGAATAAGGAGAAGAATTGTATTAGTTGATTCAAAAGGTTTACAATGGGTTCTCTTTTATAGAATAAGAGAATAGCCCAACATTTAGAAGTGAGCAATATGGGATAAAACCCAAGTAAACCACATAAATAACATAAATAACACATCTCTTTAGTTATAAATGCCAACCTTGGGTTCTTGTCCTAGGCGTTGAACATGAATTAAGAAATAGAGTTATTTTCCTTTTCTTAGAGCCCCCTCTTCCTGGTGTGTTTCACATCAATTGGTATAAGATCCAAACCCTAATCCCCTAGGGTTGGTTCTTCTCCTCTCCCTCCCTCCACCTTCATCTTCTTCATTACTCTATGTCGTCTTTCCCACTTACCGCCTCACATTTTTCTCTCTCCTATCCACCTCGTCACCCACTTCAGACCAATAATTCCGACCCCCACCCGCAAGTCCTAACTCCCGTCTTGATGCACAATGTTGAACAACCCCTCATCTTTTTTGTAAGACACACAACCCCAACCCCCATCATTTTTTCTTTTTTGCGTCCTGGTACGTCGCCAGCTTCTGTCAACATCAACCTGAACAACTTGCATGGGTTCCTGCCTCTTGTGCCCCCCACCTTTCCTTCTTCACTACAAACCACTACCATGGCGTCCTACACCCCATCTCCACCAAACGACGCCAACCACACTCTAACCAGCTCCCTTGCTTCTCCCTATTCCGCCACATGCAGACACATGCCTGCTCACCCTCCCACCTCCTCATCCATCGCTTCCTCCTTCGGCAACACACGATACTGTAATTTTTACAATAAGATCAGATCTTACAAAGTTTAAATCCCGGAAGGGGTCTGGTATCCCTGAACGGGCCAATCAAGTTTCGACTATTGAAGGCATAATCAGATGGTTACTCTTAGCTTTGTAGATCTTGGCAAACAGTTCATGGCTGCTTCCCGATCTACTGCATCTCCTTAGTCAAACATTGCTCAACACTCCAGTGACTATAAATGCCTCCAAACTACTTCTTCAAAACCTGAGTGGATCATTGATTCCGGTGCTATTGTCCACCGACAATAAGAAGCTTTTCCTATCTTTGAGGAAGTTTACACATCATCCTCATCTGTGATTAACCGATGGCTTTACTTCTCCTATCATTGGGATAGGTGATGTGGCTAACACTCACATCATCATCATCATCTAAGCCTCATTCCCAACCATGTCGAGGTTGTCTATATGGATCCTTCTTTTCCACTCAACTCTGTTATGGGTTGTATTCTTATCAAGATGTAAAGATTCAAAATCTTTCTTCATAAGCTCTTCCTAAGTTAATTTAGCCCTGCCTATTTTTCTTTTAATTGTGCTTAACTCAATAGTATTGCTTCCAATGGGTGCATTAATCAGTCTACTTTGCACATTTCCATACCATTTCAGACGACCCTCAAACAACTTCTTCAGTGCTCGCCACCCCAACTCTGTTCCTAATATAACCATTTCTCAAACAATCTTTCCTTGTCTTCCCATACATCCATCTTAGCGTACAAATTTCCACCACATTTATTTTGTTGAGACCTTGTTTCCTCACCGCCCAACATTCACTCCCATATAACATGGCTGACCGTATAACTGTTCTATAGAACTTACTTTTTAATCTGAGATCCATGTCATAAAGAGTGACAAAGTTAAATGGTTGACTGTCAACCTACCACCAACCCTCCTCCCTACCTGCTGTCAACAAATCCGAACGCTGCCTTGTCCCCCGCTAACACCCATCACCAAAACCCTTTCCTAAATCCCTGTGTTGTCACCTCTATTTCCACAAACCCTGCTGTCATCCACCCCTCAATTAGTTTATACGAACGACTATCCCTGCTGCCCTGGTAGCCCTCGTTCCCCCAACTTCCGTTTATGCCATACCATCTACAAAACTTTTCTTATTGTTGTTGCATTTCTCCCAAGGAGATGATATTGTTACTGAAAATCTGCTGCTTACCATCACGTTGATGCTTGCAACATAGCCAGTAAGGCCGATTCTCTCCTTATGCAGTTGCTGATTGCCCATTCTGTGTTATCTGGGTTCTTCTGCGTCATGCTGGCACTTTCGATACTTGTTGCTAGCACTTTCAATACTTGTTGCTATCTTTTTCTTTGTTTTATTAGGCTTCCCACAGTCCATCTCAGCCCGAAACTTTTTTTCTTTCTTTTCTTTTTTGCTCCTTAAATTCAGCGCCTACTTCCATCTGATGTCAGTGCTATATTTTTGAATCCATATCAGCCTTTAGTGGAGTACAATTGTAGGAGTCCCAGAATCCGAATACACCTGTAGTAAAATATGCCAAATAAAGCTACAATTATATATTGTTTTATCTGAAGCTACTTCTCCTTCGACACTCCTCTTTCATCACTCTCTGCAGGAGTGTCCTTTTTTTTGGCTTGTTCCTGCATATCTTACGCAACTTGTTTATTTAAGCTACCCTATCTATGAAGTATACAAAACAACAGACGGCGCGCATAGTTAAATGTCTAGTTACTGCTATCGTTTTTTACCATAAAATCAATGTCTAGTTACTGTTATCTTTTTTTTTTTAACCATAAAATCAATCTTGCAACGTAATCGTTCATTATTGTAATTTTTTTCCATTTAGAACAGTCCACTACGTATTTTTGTTGTCCTCTATGACAAAACATGCCTTTTTTGTTACTCTTCTACCTCTATCTATTGAACTCCCACCCACATTGGTTTGCTGCCTTGTTTATTCACGCCAATCAATCTTCTGAAATAGAGGAGAAAAGAAGTGAGGAAGAGATGAGGAAAGGAAGATTGTATTTCTACTACTATGGAATATTCTTCTGCTACCATATACTTCTTAGAGAAGTTAGTCTCTGGAGCTTCATTTCTGCTACTATACACATCCTGAAGTTTGTCTACTGTCTACTGTTTGTGCTGATGGGCTTCTATCCAGCCACATTGTGTACTTTCTACTACCGTGTGCTAGCACTCTCTGGTTGGCCCGTGCCCACACATATTGATTCTCTACTTATTTGTGTCATGTGTGCGTTGACTTTCTGCAAATGTGTTCCAACACTCTTTGGTATATCCGTGCTCTGTTTGCATGTTGATATATTTGTGCTTCGTAAGCACGTTAACTACTATTACTGTGACCCATCACTCTCTGGGACTGTGATCCAACACTCTCTTGACGGCGACTATGATGAAGACTCTGACGCCTTTCTTGTTGCTATTTGCTACTACTCCAGATGCCACATCCTTTTGATCAACAAGCTTCTGCTACCTGTTTGTGACCTGCACCTGTGACATGCTTCAGTTTCGACCTGCTTGCATACCTGCTTTGGGTTATCTACTTGAGGGAGAGTATTTGAGTGACGAGTGCTTTATTGTAATCTTGAGGGGGAGAAATATTATTGTATGGGCTTGGCTTATCTTTGTTTATGCTTCTTTTTTTTTAGTCTATCTCTCTGTTGGCAAGTTGACTTGGAATTCTCTCAAGCTTTAACTTAAGGGGGAGTGTTGATAGTCTATATATATATATAAGATAGTGCGTTTCAGTTGGAGGTGCCCAGACAACTGTAGTGTATCATTATTTTATATATATATATATTCTCCCACATAGCAAAACAAGTTTGTAGTGGTAGTGTGGTAAGAAAAGTGTCCAACTTCCAAGTGAGAGGTCTTATGTTCGATTCCAGTTTGCAAACAATGTTAGTTTAATTTTTACCGTGGTATGGAGTTGCTCCAATGTTCAAGTCAAGGAATTAAATGACCGATACCGACGCCGTTTCGACGGCGTGGAAATAGATATTTACAGGTATACCGACGGAAATATGGACAGATGCAATCCTAGCCTTATCGACGCCTAAATGAACGAATTAAATCATGAAATTTTACAGGTGTGGTTTCAACACCTAGATGCAATGTTTTATGCAATAAAATTCTATATTAGGTATGTGGGGGGGGTCAATCATGTGGGAGGTAAGGAATCAGTCCTGTTTTTTGGAGATTTCGATGACAAAATATAAGAATTAAGATCTAAAATTTTACTAGCACAATCCATAAACTCATGTTTACACACTTATGCAATAATATTCAACTTATAACAAACATATAACAACATAGTAAATTACTAAGTACTAACTCACATCAGCTGTATGATAAGTGGCACGCCGGCTGCTGATAATTGTTGTTCCACATACTGCTCCCATGTCATCAAAGCTCTATACGATTTGTTGTATGAAACAACATGCTCCTCATACACTTCAAGATTCACATACTGCATCATCCCAATCTTTGGAAAATATTCTTGTAAATCTTGAGATATTGAGACTTGTTTACTGAATTCTTGGGAGGCTGAGAAGAAGCGGGAGGGGGTGTCCATGCTTGAGGAGCTTGAGGTTGAGGAAAAAGAGGTTGTAATGGAATACCGGCAATAGGAAAAATTGTAGTATGCCCACCACTCCATGTTTGCCCTCCATCACCAGAGTATGCTTCGATGTTCACCCGAAAGCATCCATAAGGGCTACAGACAGAGTATGCTTCATGAGATCTCATACCGGGTCCAAGTTCTAATTGTAATCTTGGTTGTGGTTCAACTTGATATCCAGAATACCCATGTTGGGACCGAGAAGTCTGAGATGGGTATGGAAGTGCCTGCCCAAATAACATATCTCCAAATGAATGTTGAGATTGAGAGTCAGATTTGCTCAATGTATCCATTGAATCAGCAAGATCAGAATAATAATCACTTGGACTTTGGTATTGTGGTTGTGGTTGTGGATTGGATGGGTAGGGGCTTGGAGTTGTGGGCATTGCGGCATTTGGTGGAGGTGCATCGCTGTAATCTTTCCCAGTTCGAGTTTTTCTTCTTTGAAAAGTTTTTTCAGCCATGGGATATTCTTGTTGTTGTGGAGGTGCACCCCTAGTAACATAAGGCCGATCATCATGTTGAGGATCCACAACTAGAGGATATTTTAGAGAGCGTTGACTTTGATTACCACCATCATTGTCACCATCATCAGACTTAGATTTGGAACCAGCTGAAGAAGAAGAATCTGAGCTAGCTAACTGCTCTTCTACTGTTCTATCAATTTCCATATCAACATTTACATTTGCAACTTCAAGCTTAAGTCTTTCAGGCGGATTATCAAGAATAATATCATCACCATTATTTCCCTCAAATTTCTCTTCTATATATGGATCTGGATGTCCATCTAAATTATCAAGAATAGGACGACCTATCTCATTCATCAATTCCTCTAAAGGATTTTCTAAATCTTCCTCCAGCCCTCTACGTATTTCAGTGGTGAAAGTGTATGCGGTGTCAATGGGATCATGGACAACAGAAAAATCCACTTCCCTATAGTTGGCATCTCGTATTGCTCTAGCCCTCAACTGCATGTTGTAGTGAACGTAGACAAGGTCCCTCATCCTGTTTGCCCCAAGCTTGTTCCTTCTCTTTGAGTGTATCCGATTGAATGTGCTCCAATTTCTTTCACAGCCCCCTGTAGATCTTGTTTGAGCAAGGAGGTGAACAACCACTTTTCTTAAATGGGGGGCACCTGCTCCATTCTAAACCCACCACTCACAAGGATCACCTGCCTCACGATCAGAAATCACATTTGGATGTCCAAAACATCCAGTGCCTTCACGGAAATGGCGCAACTGCAAAAAAAAACATCATTTACGATATTTAGATGATGAAATCAAAGTGATGACTAATGACAAATTAAGAATGTAAGTTATATAGTTATCTTATACCTCTTCCAGTACTAGCAATCGCTCTTCTGGAGATGTAATGAACTTGTTGGTGACATCTCTCACTGCATTCATTAGAGTCGGATTCAATCCAAGCGTTTGTGAGTATTGGAACCTCGGATTCAAATAGTAAGCTGTCACAAATATAAATAAGGAAATAAGAATGACATTTTAATAGGTAGACTATGAGTTAGACAAATAACTTAGAAGTTAGAAACTTAGAACATATTTGAGATATATACCTACTTTATGCAATGGATGCAAAAGCATATTTGTCTAACAATTCTTATAAATTCTGATGTATTGCTCATTGGACTTAGGAGCTGCTTTTTTGATGTTGTTCACCATTGAGGTCATTGCATCATATAAAAAGGCATTGTTGCAGTTTTGTCACCATCTACCAGCCTCAATACCTTGACAATGGGTTCCATTATTTACAACACCCTAGTAACCTTATCCCAAAAAGGTCTACTGGCAATCAACTCCTCAATTCTTTTGCCAACTGGGGTATTGTGCTCCTTCATGGAGGTCCACTCCACTCCATTGAAGAGCCTCCTAAGTCCATCTTTTTTGGACTTTAATGATTGTAAGGCAAGAAAGTTTGTTGCAAATCTAGTTGCACATGTTTTAATCAGATCACCTCCACAATACTCAGGTCACCTCATTGCATTTAACAGAAAAAAATGGTTGTAGATGAATCCTGTGATCAACCTACCATCAATGACAACGGATTTAATGAAATCAATTGAGCCAATGTCCTTGAGAATGAGATCTATGCAGTGGGCTGTACATGGTGTCCAGTATATGGGATATTTCTTCATTAAACTCTCCTCGGCCTTCTTGAAGGCAGAACCATTATCAATAACTATCTGCACCACATTTTCCACACCAACCTGCTTCATGTATGTTTTCATTAGTTTCTTTATGTACCTGTGGTTTCTGACCTCACCTGAAGCATCAACAGAGTCTAGAAAAATTGTGGATCCACGACAATGTACAAGAAAGTTGATAATTTGTCTTCTGTTGCCACTAGTCCACCGATCACACATAAGTGTGACACCATATTCAGACCACATATGTTTTTGGTCTGAAATCCATGCTTGTAGATCCTTCTTCTCTAGGGGAAGATACTTGTTAATTAATTCATATGATCTGGGGGCCTTGACGCCCCTCCCAGAATCCCCTATCACATCTACCATATGCTGCAGATACGGTTCAGTTGCAACATGTGCAGGTATACCTTGAGCAAAGAAGAACTTACCCACTGCCTTGCCGACCTTATCTTTTGCACCAGTGAACATTGCTTTGATGCCTTTTTGCCTAGCCTCAGGCTTCCTAACCCCTGGCTCATCAACATGGCTCAATCTCACACTAGCAGAACGGAAAAGTGTATCAATGCCGCCTTTCTTCCTTTTACCATGACCAACTCTGTCTTCATCGTCATCCAGGTCAACAACAGGAATACGTGCACCACTGCCTCCACCTGCGCTAGATGGCCCATACCTCCTTGTAATTCGAGCTGCCTCCTCTCTTTCCCACTCATCTCTGCGGGAATCTCTGAGGGCATGTTTATACGCACGACGTGAATAAGTTGTGTCACAATCAGGAGGATATGCAATGTCATCATCTGATTCAACAGAAGAACCTGTGCCCCTAACATTGAATAATGTATATGTGTAACCTTTGTCAGCTGCCTTCAACTTTTGTTGTTTGTGTTTCTTTGCACCCATAAGATCCCTGAAATCATCCCTAACACTTTGGGGACACCTTTGGCACATTGCCACATTTTTGTCACCACCAGTAATGTGACGTTTGAACCTAGCAATCCCCCCTCCACCAATTGTCTTGTTGCAGTAATTGCAAACTATCTTTCCCCTATTGCCGTCAAGAGGCGTGCAGTGATTCCATGCAAAATCCATCACATTCTTAGCTCCAACATTACCGGCCCCAACACCCTCACCATCGCTTGAAGACATCTTCTCAAAAGTCAAAAGTCGACACTGCAAAAAGACAAAGACAATTAAAAGTTAGGTGTATGAAATCAATAACCCATTAAATTGCAAGAAATTAATCTATTTTATGTATTATAGAATCAAACACAACACTTTTAGGTGTATAAATGTTAAATGTATGCATAGAATCAAACACAATATTTTTTAAGATTTTTATTAACAAGAAAAAAGGCTTAAATAAAAAAACTAAAGTTTGAAATTAATTTAAAAATTATAAAATCTGATAATTATCTAGTATAAAGTCAAGTGATGTATTACAACTTTACTCATTCCATCTTACATAACACTAACACACACATTTCTGTAGAAAAAAAAACAAACAAATGATTTTTTTTTATTTTCAGCATTTTAAATAAATAAAAAAACGAAAAATATAAATATTTTTACTATATTTTTGTTTGTATTTGTTCACATTGGTATTTGGTACAACTTCTTCTACTAAACCTAAGTTAGATACCTATTATTTCTAGTACTTATTGTATTATTACGAATTTAGTATTAATTAGTGAAATTATATGATAATACTAATTAAGAGTAGTAGATCTAGTTATACATTAGTAGATCTACATGTAATAATCATAGATCTACTGTTAAGTAGCATTAATCCTAATTTTTTTGAAGTAGATCTAAGATTTGGGTGTATTTAGAGATTTTTGGAGAGCTTTTATGGTGAAAATAGAAGGAAATAGATAGGAGAGGGGTTGGAAATGATGAATAATGAAAGAAATTAAGAAAACATACCTTGATTAGGGCCGATTTGAGCTCCAAGGAAGAAAATCGCCCCAAATCTCCAACTTTCTTCACTCTAGCAGCAGCAACAGTCGCAAGATTGCAAATAGCGGTATGCCGGGGCGGCATACTGCCGATATCGCCAATAAATTGGTTTTTTTACACTGACCCCCCCCCCCCCAAATATTGCCGAAATTGACCGGTTTTACCGGTAAACCCACCGGTTTACGGATATTTGCGGGAGCAACGGCAGGATTGCGTGAACCGGTGCCGGGTTGGGTCGATATCGGTAAACCGACGATATCGTCGGTATCTTCTTCCTTGGTTCAAGTGTAGTCGTTCTAGTGTATAAAAGTGAGAATTCCATTGTAAGGTGGGGCCAGGGCTGGGGCATTCCAGTATTTAAGAGGCCAGTGTTCTAGTATTTGAAAAGGGGGGCGTGCCTGTGTTCAAAGGGAAGCGTGCCAGTGTTTAAGAGGCATACTTGTCAAGGCGGCAGAGCGACAAGGTGCTCAAGCAGAGAGCCTTGTAAAAGAATCCATAGGAATTACTAAGAGGAGGACAGTAAAAGAAAAAAGAACATTGGTCTACTTGAGGAAGAATAACAAATTTAAAAAAGAAATCAATAAGTAGGTTGGGGAAGACGATGAACAAAGAAAGAACGAAAAAAAAGAAGAGAAAACGTAAAGCATCATGCAGCAAGAACCTTCCGTATGGTGAAACCATGGAGAGTAAAATAAAGCAGAAGAAGATTGGTAAGAGGAAGAAGAACAAATAAAAAAATAAAAGTAATGAGGAGGTCAAAAAATGAGAAACAGTATAGAGACTATATGTATAGATATGAATAATTAAATCTAATATAGGAACGCTACAGTAGAAATTAAAAATGCAAGCAAGAAATTAGCATTGTACTAATGTGAGTGCATTCATACATGAGATTTATAAACAAATTACAGAAATAAGAGGATGAAGAAGAAAAAAATTATTGCAGTATATAGTAAATTAGTAAGTGGAGAAACATTAAATGGATAATATCATAGTGCAGCAACAATAACTTCATAACATAGCAGCAATTTGCTGCTTGGTAATGCAAAAATAAGAAACGCAAATAAAGAGGAATGCAGTAACATTGCAACAACTCTGCTGCTTGACGGAGCTGAAAGGAAAAGAAAATACAAGAGAAAAGATTAAGGATGAAGAATAAATATCAAAAGAAATGAAACAAAAGAAGAAAAAAAGCCTAGATGATAGGCCCAGTAGTCTAGGCAACCGCCCAATAGCCTAGTTAGGCTGGGCACCCAGGCTTTGGAGGCCAGGTGACCGCCTAGGCGCCGCCCAAGCAGGCGCACGTACAACTATGGCGAAAACTATTTGAACACGATGGTGATAGAATACTTAAATTAATTATGAAAAAGGTGCTCAATAATAATGGATGTAATTATCTCTTCTTGGCTTTCATTCTCTACTTCCCATATTCTTTTGATCGGGCGCCCATACAACTATGGCTAAAACTATTCGTACACGATAGTGATAGAATACTTAAATTAATAATGAAAAAGGTGCTTAATTATAATGTATGTAATTATCTCTTTTTGGCTCTCGTTCTCTACTTCTCATATTCTTTTGATCTTTTTTATTTTGCTTTATTTGATTTATCTTTATTAATAACTTCATCTCTTAGTCAACGAATAATAGTTCACTTATAGTAATGAACTCAATTCTCACATTAATTATCTCTCTCTCCTTTTATAATGTTTGTATGTTTCTATACGAGATTTGTGTTAATTAAGTCAATAATATAAAATAAAATACTGTAGATGATTCCTAACCCCAGTTCTCCCTGCCACATATTACAAATGATTATATAATTTTGTATATATAGAGAGAGATATATATAGATATAGCCATATAGGTGTTGTGTAAAGTATATAAAAGGTAAAATGTGTTTGGTTGTATTTTTACGTGCAAGGGCACATGCATGTTTATTAGTTGTACAAAGAGGACAACTATGTGTGCAATAAATGTAGAACAATGAAAGTTCTTACTTCTCTATACATTAAATGTCATTTAAAATAAAGATCTAGCTATCTATGTGTAACGTCCTAGGATTGAGGCCTCAGATAAAATGATCTTTAAAGGAATGATTGGAATACCTGTATCACAAAGGTGCACCTCTTTTCCAGGGAGCCCATCACTAAGAACTCCAAAGTTAAGCGTGCTTGGCTTGGAGTAGTACTAGGATGGGTGACCATCCGTGAAGTTGATCCCAACTTGCACGCCTTGTCTTTACTCATGCGCAAGTCAGGATCAACTTCCTGATTGGTCACCTATCCTAGTACTACTTCAAGCCGAGCTCTCTTAACTTTGGAGTTCTTAGTGATGGGCTCCCTGAAAAGGAGGCACACCTTTGTAGTATAGGTAGTCCAATCATTCCTTTTAAGATCATTTTATCCGAGATCTCAAATCCTAAGTAGTTACAATCTCCTCCACTTAGACTCTTGACATCCTTGTCAAGGCTCAACTATATGTTCTTATAATATTTTTCAATTTCAGTACAGACCCAGAATGGCCCATGGACACCCAACTCCGAATCACGGCTACCAGCACAGGATTGGCTATATCACCTTAGACAATCCTTTCCAACATGCCTGGACCGCACGACTCAAGACTGGCATGCCAAATGCCATGTAGGCCTTACTGCAGGGGTCATGGTTCTGATACCATTTATAATGCCTAGGCCCACTATTTAAGGCTCTAGTAGGGTTTCAGGAATGATGATTGGCGCCATAGACCACCACCAACCTTAATTGTGCACTTTGTCATCTTAAGATATCTATCAAAGGTTAGTTGACACTAGACATGTCAAACAAGTGGATGGGTTGGGTTTCGGTTGGGTCATTGCGGGTTTGGGTCTCGCGGGTACGGGTCAAAAAGACCAAATGTTAAATAAGTGGACAAGTAGCACGCCCAAACCTGACCCAGTGGGTTGCGGGTCGCCCGCGGGTGCCCGTTTAATATGTGCACAGTGAAAAGATATTGCCGGTTTCTGCTCTACAACAAAATGTATAATGATTCATTAATAATTTTTGGTGCCAACATAGGAAAATGAGAGCAACTTCCACTAATTTTGGTGTCGAACACAATGTAATAACTATTCCTTTGTCTTGAAAAAAAGTGACTAAAAGAAAACAACTGTTGCTGCAACGTAAAATAAATAAATAAATAAATAAATCACATCAATGTTACAAACAACAGAATATATTATCACAACCATGGAACAAGACTTCGACTTTGAGCCGACTTTGACTGGTGTAGACATGGAAGTTTGTGGAAATGTCGAGGAAATGTTGAGGATTTTTACAACTAAACTTCGACGCAACTTCGACAAAAATTAAGCAAAAAAATACTGAATTTGTGATGAAAATTGATAGATTTCATCAAATCTAGCTTAAAAACACTATGTTTACATCCACGTAGATTTGCAAACGTAGAAAAGCACACGGTTACATACCAGTCTGTGATGCAAGTGCAAGTTGTGCAACTAGGGATTTCTTCAAGATATATAGGTTTATGACAAATAGACAACTTAAAAGATTACAAATTACAAGTACTAGCATAACACAAGTAGAAAGCAACTAAGCAATTTAACAAAAATACTAATAATACAAACTGAAGTACCCACTTGAGTCGAGTCCGATGAGTGCCAACTAAGACTAATACCATGTCGAATGTCTTGCATGCTCTTCATATTGACCAATATGCCTAGAGCCAGCTATCTGGTTATCCACTCTTAAAGCATATTGCATCCATGTTATATTTTCTTTTTGGTTTAGCTCATAATCAGCTACAAATGTCGCAAAATTGGAATCAGAAAGGTCCGCAAGACATCCAAATCGAGCATAAGAAGAAAGATCAACAACTGTATATGATTTTGATCTGGGAAGAGACTCAGAATCATGTGACAGGAGGGCTCATGACTAGAGAGAATAAAAGGATCATAGGTCTGCCCTTGAGATCTTTCATGATCATTAGTTGGATTCACCATAGAGCTATTAAATGGATAATGTGTTGTGCTTTGAATACTGGTCCCATGGGATCCACTAGAAGTATAATGACCACTCCCACAATGACCAAAGACACTATCAATATCAGTGTTCTGCTCTGGAATTTGATAATGAGTAGGTGCAACGCTATATCCACCACTACCCATTCCGAATAAATCATCCATGATACTAGATCCTTCTACATTGCCAGTACTAGGACCACTAATATGCCGAGATCCCATAGATTCAGTTAAGTTATCAACGGATGGTTGTTTTGGCACTTGAACTTGTCCTTGTCCTTGTTGTCCATAACCATATTGTCCATAAGGATCATAAGAATCATAACCATAACTTTGATCATAGCCATAAGGAATATAAGTCTGTGGTGGGGGCAAGCAGGGCAATTGTTGTTGTTGCTCAGGCTGTGGTTGTGGCTGGCTAGAGTTATCCTTTCCTTTTCTTTGGTATTGTTTTGTAGATGCAGGCCTAGGAGGAAGATCTGCTTCTTTTCCAGTCCTTTTAAACCTTGATAAATCAACAGGAGGAGGAGGACTTGGAGGTGGTGGAGTTCGTCCTCTGATGCGTGATCCATCTGATGGAGCAGTAGTAGAAGAATCACCAGATGTAGACTTATCAATGTATCCTCCACCAGATGGTATGGTTGACCCTGAGGATGCTTCACTTTCATCTACAGGTAGAGTGCCAAAGAAATCACCAGGATCATCTGGATCTTTCTCAAGTCGGTTGATTGCAGAGTTTGCTTGAGTTCCCTCTTCTTGATTATATTATTCTACATTAATACCCATCTGACTTGCAATTGTAGGATCAGGGTCACCACCTGATCTACCTACATCTAAAACAGGAGTATAAGTTTCCTCATTCAACCAAGCCTGCATGGGGGTCATCATCATCGTCTCTGTCATGATAAATGTAAGCCCAATCCAATGGATCTTCAGTCATGAAGTCTTTAGTTGGCTTGCTGAATCTTTCATGAAGATATTTTTCCTTCAACCTTATGTTGTAATGCACATATACCAAAGTGTGCAATCGTTTTTCCCCTAGCCTGTTCCTTCTTTTTGTATGAATTAAGTTAAAGGTGCTCCAATTTCTCTCGCACCTTCCTGCAGCAGTCGTTTGGGACAACATTTTAATAGCTATACTTCTTAACTCTTCACAGTCAATTCCATATTCGACCCACCATTCAGCTGCATATGAAAGAATATATAAAGTTAATAACCATATATGATAATTCATAGGTCTGTAATAAGAATGTAAGTACTAAGTATGTAACTTCGAATACCAGGTGCCATCTTATCCCTTGCATATACAACACCTTTCATCCCAAAGACGCCTTGTGCTTCCCTAAATCTCTTCATATGTTCAAGTATATATACACATAAATTTATAGGTCAAGATATGCTATATGATCAAGTTATTCTTATTAATACTTCATAGTAAATTATTAAGTTATAACTTACTTGCGCCACAACCAGCAATGCCTTGTTGCTGTCATTGCCGCTGTACTTGTCAATCACTGTATGTACTGCCATTTGTAGGTCTGCTTTCAGCCCTAGATCAAGACCGTATTGGAACCTAGGATTGAGGTAATAAGCTGGGTACGGAAAATAATTGAAGTGAGTGATAAGACAAAATAGTCAAATTTATAATGTAATTTGTAACTTGAAAGTTAATTCAAAATCTTTACCAGCTTTGTGAAGGGAATGACTAAGCATTTTGTTCCATCTCTTATCAATTGATTCGAGGAATTGTTTACATGATTTTGATCCCGCAGCCTCCTCTACACGTTCTCTCATCATGCGCATAGCCTCATAGACATAAGGCAAGGTGGCTTTTTTGTCGCCATCCACCATTCGGAGAACATGCACAAGTGGGCTCATTATCTTCAAACACTTTGATAGCCTTCTCCAAAAATTGTCATAATTCAGAATTTTCCTTACTGTTGTTGCCTGCTCAGATTTACTATCTGGATGACGAGCCCATTGTTCAGATATAAATATCCTAAGAAGCCCTTGTTTCTTATCCTTTATACTTTGCATTGCAATGAAATTACTAGCAAAGCGAGTAATTCCAGGACATACCAAATCTCCATCACAATACTCCTTGCTTCTCATCATTGCTAGAAGAAAAGAGCGGTTATATATGAAGTTGGTGACCCTCCTCGCACTAACCATTACTTCATTGAATAAAGTAGTTTTCCCAAAGTCTTTAAGAATCTGATCAACAAAATGTGCTGCACAAGGAGTCCAATAAAGAGAATATTTTTTAGAATCTTCAAGAAGTTTACCTGCTTTTTTGAAATTGCCACCATTGTCCGTCACAATCTGAACCACAAGCTCTTTTCCTATATCTGCAATCACACTCCATTAACTTGACAAGATATTTGTGGTCCTTAATATGTGCGGATGCATCAACAAACTTTAGAAAGTAGGTCGCTCCCTCATTAAATGCTAGAAAATTTATAATTTGCCGCTTTGTGCCACTTGTCCAACCATCACACATCAGAGTAACACCGAAGATAGGCCAAGTCTTTTTTCTCTGCTCATCTATCCACTCGTCTATTTCCTTCTTCTCAATAGGGAAGTATTTGTTCATCAACTCATGTGGAGTTGGGGCCTCAGTTCCCTTTCCATGTTGTGCACATACATCAATCATGTGTTGCATATATGGGCCAGACGCCACATTGGGAGCAATACCATGTGCAAAAATAAAATTTCCAATAGCTTGACCTACAATCTCTTTGGCATTTTTCCAAATGCCAGTTATTGTTTTCTACTTTGCATCCTTCCTGCGGAAAGTAGGCTCAGAAGACGTGAATTTCATGCTATGGGATCTGAAATTCTTCATTGTAGGGCTCAAGATTTGACTTCTTGTGGCTTGAGGTACACCAGATCCACCCCCTGCTTCATAAGTAGAAGAACCAAACCCTTTCCGGCTTTCCATGAATTGTCTAATGTCATCTCTCTTATGCCTTTCCATCACAGATTCTTTCATGATTGCCCTCCATGCTTTTCTTTTGGTCGGTGTGTCAATATCACTAGGGTACACAATGTCATCATCATCATCGTCACTATCATATACACGGATGACACTAGGACCAAACAATACTTCTTTGAATCTGTTATCTCTAATTGTTTCATCAGCTCTCTTCATATTCTTTTGATTTGCCAAACCTTTAAAGTATTTCTTCACTTCATCGGGACATCTCCCACATACTTTCACATTCTTGTCCCCTCCTGTCAGATGCTTTTTAAACCTAGAAATACCTCCACTACCAATCACCTTGTTGCAATAGTTGCATTTTGTCTTCTGCTTAGTGCCATCAACCATTTGGCAATGCTCTCATCCTGGATCAGTTTTTCCCCCAATATTAGATCTACCACCACCACCACGTTCCTCCCTCCCACTCCCATCATGGCTCATCCTACCACCCTCAGATTCAGAACTAGGGAATGAAGTAGACATCTTGAATCACACTTTCGTAGCCTGAAATTAAAAGACATATACAAGGGTTAATATTTAATACTTTACAAAACACATGCAAATAGTAAACGTTCTTCAAATGCAACAGAAAATATACTTATCTTTAATTTCAGACCTATATAAGTGTATCAGTTGTTAATTTAATGACCCATATACTTAATATGAAGTTATGAACATAGTACGTGTATGTGTTATCAAGATTAGAATTTTATGTTCAAAAGATTTCACATTTACTAAACAAATCAGACCTCAAATTAGGCTAATATATGCAGCAATTATTATACTAATTTTTCTAATACAAATTAGAATTGTTTATAAGTTTTTAATATTTATTCATAAAATTTCAGCTTATTAATAAATATTTAATACAAAAATCCGTAATAAACAGTAGATTGTAATCAACTTTAAGTATATTTTTCCTTTTTAGTAGTGTATAACTATATAATATTAGAGTGTAATTATATAAATTTAACTTATATTATATGTAAAATCCCCAAAAAACATGAGAATATAAAAAAAAACGAGTTTAGGAGGGGTAGGAGAGAAAAATGTGGTAGATCTACAAAAATTTCGTAAATATATGTTTAGATCTAGTAGAGAGGGAGTAGATTTACCAATTTTAGTTGTTAAATATTAACAATAGTGAGTAGATTTCAAAAAATACGAATTTGGGAAGCAAACTAGAAGAAAATACGAATTTATGATAAATTTGTGGTAGATCTAGTAGAGAAGGGGTAGATCTAGTAGAGAAAGGGTAGATCTACTATTATTAACTAAGATTAAGCAAAAAAAATATCAAAATTACCTTGCTCCAAGCTCCAGCTCCTGTTTTCTTCTTCTTCAACAGAAGTCATCAAAATCGCGGAATGTGTCGAGAGAATATGTCGCTCTGTCGCCGGTTCGACGACTTATTGGATTTTTTACACTGGGCTGGGCCTGTTTCGGCGACATTTGGGCCCATGTCGTTGAACCGGCCCAATATCTCGACGACATTGTAGAAAAAAGAAGTTTACCTGCATTCGACGTCGCCCACTGTCGACATCGACACTTTTGGCGACACATCGCCTAATGTCGACGACATTTAGATCCATGATCACAACAACACTATTTTATTATATTATGTTAGATATTCTTGATGTATCATGTCATGGTTATCTACTGCATAAAGTGAAAAAGAGAGAGAATATAATTGTTGCGACTGAATATAAAACATGCACTACGCTATATATTCATTAACATGAACAAAAATATAGAAGATAACTACTTTGTTTGCATTGGTATAAACAATTAACAAATGATATCAATCACGACATTTAGACTTTATCTATTTATATTGTATACATTACACATCACCAATTTAGTTGCTTGATACATATTTGGGTGTGGCATGTCCTAAGAGTGTATAAGTATTATATTTATAATAATATATTTATTTTAGTTATATGGGCCCCCGCGGGTCACTTGTGAAACCCACTAATTGACGAGTGGGTATGGCTTTGGGTGATTTCTAGCGGGTGGCAAATTTTATCACCCAAACCCAACTTAAACGGGTCGACCCGTGGGTACCCGCAGATTTTGACCCAATTTGACATGTAGTTGACACATGGTTGAATGTGTCAAACGTTAGGATGTGTTAGGTGTTTAAAAGAGGAGCATGACACTAACCTACTTGCTAGTGTGCTTGCACAAGCTATCTACTTGCCACTCAGCTACATGCTTGCCACCTAACTACTTGCTTGTCTGTTTACCCACAAAAATGTCATTTTACAAAAATTGACAAAAGAAACCGTATTTATATTCGCAATAGATAAAAACTTCAAAATTAATTATAGTAGGTTATTTTAGTATAATAATTGATTTTATTAACAAATTATCAAAAAAACTTATTTTAACAAATAACCCTAATAAGGAGATTTAGCTTGGGTTGGAGATCAGGATGTTACATAAATGGTATCAAAGCTATAACCCCTCCCCGTAGGTGGCCCCCCATGTGCGTGTGGCATGCCAGTCTTAAGCCCTGCTGTCCAAGCATGTTGGAAAGGGTTGTCCATGGTGATGTATAGAGCTGTACGGGCGCTCGCCCAGGCGGCGCCTAGGGCCCAGGCCACCTAGGATCCCAATCCCAGGCGCCCAGCCTAGTTAGGCGCCTAGGCTGCTGCTGGGATTTTTTTATATTTTTAATTAAGTTATTTACTGATTTGTGTTTATTTATGTACTGATTTTGTTATTATTTAATCATCTACTTATTTAACTTTATTTATCAACTGATTTAACTTTATTTATCAACTGATCTTTATTTATTTATCTACTATTTATATTTATTTATATACTGATTCAGGAATTAATTAATCATCTACTGATCTATATTAGTTTATCAACTGATTTGTATTTATTCATCTACTTAGTTGTGTTTTTTTGTCGACTGTTTTTTATTTAGTTTTCTACTCATTTGAATTTATTTATGCACTGCTTTTGAAATTACATAATCATCTACTGATGTATCTTTATTTATCAACAAATTTGTATTTACTTATCCGCTTAACATTATGTATTCATCTACTTATTTGTATTTATTTATCTACTGTTTTTTATTTAGTTATCTACTGATTTGTGTTTATTTATGTACTGGTTCTGATATTATTTAATCATCTATTCATTTAACTTTATTTATCAACTGATTTTATTATATTTATCAACTGATTTGTATTTATTGTATTTATTCATCTACTATATGTATTTAGTTATGTACTGATTAAGGAATGAATTAATCATCTACTGATTTATATTAGTTTATCAACTGATTTGTATTTATTCATCTACATATTTGTATTTATTCATCTACTAAATTTATCTGTATATTGTTTTTTATTTAGTTATCTACTCATTTGAATTTATTTGTGTACTGCTTTTGAAATTATATAATCATCTAGTGATGTAACTTTATTTATCAACTGATTTGTATTTATTTATCTACAGTTTTCTATTTAGTTATCTACTGATTTGTGTTTATTTATATACTGATTCTGATGTTATTTAATCATCTACTCATTTAACTTTATTTATCATAAATTTTACATGTATCCATTAAATTAATATATATATATATATATATATATATATATAAGAAAATGCCTGGGCCTCTGCCTAGGCGGCCTGGACGTCCCCGGGCAACGTCCGGTCGCCTAGCCGCCTATACAACCATGGTAGTGTAGCCACCCTTGCGATGTAGCTGTAATCTGGGACTGGGTGTCACCATTTCGTGCTGAAATGGGAAAATATTATGAGGCCATATACTTGAGACTTGATGAGAACGTCAAGAGTAAGTGGGGGAGATTGTAACATCCCAGGATTTGAGGTCTTCGAAAAATGATCTTAAAAGGAATGATTGGACTATCCATATCATTAATGTGCATATCCTTTTCAGGGAGCCTATCACCGAGAACTCTGTGGTTAAGCGTGCTCAGTCTAAAGTAGTACTAGGATCCATGACCAGTCAGGAAGTTGATCCTAGCTTGTGACATGAGTGAGGACAAAGCGCGCAGGTAAGGCCGGTGGTAGTCTGTGGAGCTAGTTGCCATTCCTGAAACTCTTCTAGAGCCTTGGGCAGTGGGCCCAAATGTTACAAATGGTATCAGAGGAAAGTATGGTTTTCACGTTTCATCATAATCTGTTATGTCATCATTAATGAAAATTAGGGTTTAATATGGTTTAGTATGGTCTTCACTTTTTGACTTATTCTCTTATATCACCATTAGTGAAAAGTATGGTTTAGTATAGTTAAGTATGGTCTTCACTCCTTATCATAATCTCTTATATAAACATAATTATGGCTTAATATTGTTTTGTATGGTATTAAATTCTTATCACGATCTATGATATCAACATCACTAACAAGCATGGTTTAGTATGGTTTGGTATTATACGTTGTAAGAGTAAAGGCATACTTCATATGCTTTGTAAAGAATGAATAAATGATCTATACTATATATAATTATTAATAAGCTAGATATGATTATTTATGGATTTCCTTTCATTATCCTAAGATCTTCCATATATATGTCCCTTTTATCCTTCAAAATTGAGTTAAAATTATAAATGATAATTAAGCATACCTTTGTGCATTCTAGTTCTATTCTCTTTTGATTTTCTTATTCTTTATTTCTCCATATATAATTGAGCCATGTGATATTGTTGGAAAGTGGAATTCAATCAGACCTTTCTAAGGGGACTAGGAGCTTGTTTCACTGATGCCTGTAGCCAGTAAAGAGGAAAGGTTATTTAATTGGCACGAGGGGACTCCCTAACCTCTTGCACTCTCCTAGTCATAGATTTCTCTGATTCAAAACCATACCACATGTTTACATTTTAGGTGCCATAGTGAAATACTGAACTAGTGATTCATCTATTCATGGATACCTTTTGACCATCGAATTGAGTTGTTTATCTTTGATAATGTCATTTTGATTCTAAACCTTTTATTGGGAGATGTATTGGTAATAGAGTCACCATGTCTTGGTCGGGGATTGATACATTTGGGATCTGGATCTATGTCCTTGGAGTCAGGGATGGATGAATATGATGGTCTACCATACTCAGGCCCACACTTAGGTTGGTCATGTAGAGACATGCATGATCGTGGTAGTAATGGGGAATAATCTCCTACAAAGATTACACATGCTAACTAATGATACTCCAAGTGGCAATTTGTGCAAGTAGCATCCTCTTTTGATCTTAGAAAGGCGATCGATGGCTGCATGTGGTAATCTTATTCATTGTATAGAGATGCAGTGTGCACGAGTAGATGAGGGTGTGCCAGGGAACTTACAGGTGGTTTGGTAAACCTAATAATGGCCTAAGTCTTGGATAAACAAGTTTTATTGTGGTTGCATGTTAGTTGCCTAAGGTGAACTGACACCTTCTCTGAGAGCTGTAGTTAAGCTCGTTTACGGAATAAGGTCTCCCAATCCTTATCTTAATGAGGTAGGTGAAATAACAATATTGTCAGTTTATAATCTTAAATATTAGTCTGGACTTTTAAAACTTTACTTATCTGAGTAATTTTGTACGAATATAGTTATGTTGATAGACTGTCTTGATGCTAATCTCTATTTCCCATGCTTAGACACTTGTCTATTCCGTGCTCTCCCACTTGGGTTGTGGCATACTATTCCATGTCCCAGATACATGTGAACTTGTAGGATCCTTCCTTGTGGAAGACTCATCTTGAAAAGATCCAGAAGGGCATCAAGAACCAAAGATGGATCAAGCACATTTAAAATTAATGCATAGTTGTTATTAATGCATAAGATAGTGTGAAACTACCTTTGTAAGGGTGTAATATTTTGAATAGAATATTGCTTATCTCATTCTGGTGCTTTGATTCTTGGTGCAATGTTAACAACTCAGATCTAGTTGCTTGATTTTCAATAAGGAAATTTGAGGTGGTTGGATCTGGGATGTTACACTATGTGAGATAAACAACAAATAATGTAATTATGATAATGTTCTATATATATTTATATTTATTTAAAGTGAATTATCTACGGTGCAATTTTTATCCATAGTTTTTCTCTAGAACCCATAGTTATCAAGGCTCCCGCCTAGGCCCCCTAGGCTCTAGGTGATCCGCCTTAAATTGGGAACCTAGGCTTTCGGATAACTAAAGTGGATGCCTAAGGCATTTTAGGCCCAAATTAAGACACTTAAAGACCAAATTAACATGTATTAGGTATAAATTTTGTCAAATTACATAAAGCTTAGTTATTTTAGGGATGAAATAGGTCTGATTTAGGCCAAATTAGATCTAATTTGGGCAGATTAGCTCTGATTTGGTGTGAAATAGGTCTGATTTGGGAGAAACATGTTTTAATTGAGAAATTAGGTATGGGTTTGCCAAATTAGGGCTCATTTAGGTCAATGTAGGACAAACTAGGGGAAATTATGTCTGATTAGATCATGTTATGCCAAAATAGGTATGACTTAGGCCAAATTAGGGCAGACTAAGTTAAATTAGGTCCAATTTAGATCATGTTAGGTCAAATCAAGACCGAATAGGTCTAACTTAGGTCATGACAAGTGTGGCATAGGTGAAATTATCATTGATTAAGCTTAGTGATAATCAATAAAAATGTACATAGGATGTATATATTTGAATATAGCTAAATGTATATGCAAAATCATTTTATGTGTGTAAAATTTAAACAAATATGAAGAGCGCCTAGAAACGCCTAGGTGCTAGCCCCCCTCTAGGCTTCCCTTGGCTGGGAAGGACCACCTAGCCGCTTAGACAAGTATGTTAGAACCATAACCACGCCACACCACACTACAACAATATTTAAAATTTAAAACCATATCTGCACCATAACCATTTGGTGTGGTTATGTGGTGTAAAATATGGTGCGGTTATCCGCGGATATAGATTTTTTTTTCCAGCACCATTGCCTTCCCTAGCCAGTACTCAAATGGGGGCATGCCAACATTCACATGAGCAACTTCAATACTTGAGTGGAACCCTTCCTATATTCGAAAAGAGTGGGTCCAATACTTGAGTTGAGCCGCTATAGTACTTGAGAGCAATCATATATCCTGATCCTTTTTACATAACAAAACCCCCTACAATTGCTATATCGCCATGAACCGATATTTTCTTTACTACCAAAAATCTTTCGTTCCCTCTGTTTTGTCCACAATCACCAACTTGTAAGTGATAAACTCTCACTGAGAGCTTCCATTGTTTCTTTGGTTATTCCCGTACTAAGAAGGGTAAAAATGTTTTGATCCAGTTGCACGTTGTCGTCCGCATATTAGTGCGGATGCCACCTTCTTTGAGGACACCCCATTCTTCCTTGAACATAGTCTGTAGGAGCAAGCTCCTACCACCCCCTTCCTAATCTTTTTGTCTCCATTAAACCTTCTGTTGAGTCCTCTTCCACCCCTGTGTAAAAGTGTATGAGTGGAAGAAAAGACAAAACCCACCTAAAGTATCCCTTGCTTTGTTTTTTTTAGAAATTGATGATCCACCAGAAGTCAATGGACATACTATAGATTCCACTTTTCTTTTTTGATATTGATCTAGATATTGCTTTGAAAAAATCACACAGGATGGTGCAAAATATTGTATTTCTCAACATTTGTCCATTGATCATGTGAATGCTCTAATGACACAACGCAACCATCTCTGTCCTAAAATATGTTCTGGAGGCACTAAGGCACACTGGGTGGAAGCTAGCTATGGATGAAGAGACGAGTGCTCTTCATTCTTGAGGGACATGGGATCTTGTTGAGTAACACTGTTGGTTGGCGCTAAGTCTCACAATAAAATATTTGCCAGACAATTGTTGAGGCCTGAAAGTCCAATTTGTTGCCAAAGGGTACACACATGAATCCAATGTTGGTTGTTTTGAAACTTGTTTTGTTGTTCACCTCAATTCTATGTGTATTCATTTTTCCATGCTGTTAATCAAGGAAGGCATTTATCTCATTTGGACCTTTAAATTTTTTTTCTTCTGTGGAGGCTTGCGAAGACTGTTTACATGACACAAACTCCAAAGTATGTTGCTCGGGGGAGTAATCATTTGGTATTTATCAAAACCACAAGCGTTGGCATAGCCATTCTCATTGTGTATGTGAATGATATCATTTAATTTGGTAGGGATGAGTGATGATCTAGGAAGCATGATACTTCTCGGAGGCTGCCATGTCTGTATCCAACACATGTCCAACATGGACACACCTTGGACATGTGACGGACACGCCTCCAACATGTCCACTTTGATTTTTTTTTCTTTTGTCGTACCAGACACGACTTGGACACTCTGTGGACACATCCAAGACACACTTCCCAACCAACATATGCCGAAGTGTATGAAAAAAAATCCAAGCCTTCTCCATAACCCAGCTCATGTCCTCTACTACTCCTCGCCCTACTAACATGATGTGGTTGAGCTTCCACTGCTCCAGGCAAGCTGTCGACACCTTTCTTTAGCAACTATAGCAGCCACATCTACACTATCATATCCACCAACTGCTGCATCATTCAGGGATTGGCACATCAAACACAAGGAAAGCAGTGGGATTCACCGTCTTCTCTCCCAATTCCATGTAACTCTTCCTTCTTTCCTTCCCCCCTCCTCTTCTTGCTTCTTCTTGTCCCCCTCTTCTTTTTCTACTATAAAGCTAGAGTAGCTACAAGAAAATTGTCACCTCTTTTTCCTACTTCCCTTTGTCCGCTTCTCCCTCATCTACTTTTCCTTCTTTCCCTCTTGTTTCTCTTCTCATTCCTGCCCCTCCTCTTTTTCAATTTGAGTGTAACAACAACCACAACATTTCTGTCCATCCCCCTCTTATTTCACGTTGGTCCTCCACGTTTCCTTCTACCTTCTCTTGCCACTCTCCCCCAACTCTTCTTTTTCCTCCACGTAAAGTAGCCGAGTATTATCCTGCCTACGCCTACTCTTTTTGTTGCTTCTCTACATATCCATCTCCTCTCCTCTTCTCTTGCCCCTCCATCTTAAGTAGCTCTCTAGTGTATTATCCTTCATTTTCTTACCTCTCAACCTCCAAGACACCTTCATTTTCCATCTCCTCCACCACCAGAAACAACATATTTCCTCGCACCCTGCCCTTCTTCCTCTTGAGAATACATGTTCACATTGCTTCCACCAAAAATACATGATACCACTACTCTTCTCTTTGCTCCTTCAAGAAAAAGTAGCACAATATTGTCCTCCCTACGCCTACTCTTTTTCTTGCTTCTCTACATCTTCATCTCCCCTCTTATCTTACCCTCCATCTTAAGTAGTTCTCCAATGTGTTTGCCTTCCTTTTCTTCCCTTTCAACCTCCAAGACACCTTCATTTTCCATCTCCTCCACCACCACCAACATATGTCCTCACCCCTTTCCTTCTTCCTCTTGATAATTGTTAATAATAATAGAATTGATTGAATATGGATGGATTGGATACAAAGACTGACGACCTCTCCTTTATATAGGAGAGGAGAGACACCCTATTACTTAGGACCCAAGTAATCTAAACTAGACGGGCCGGAATATAAAGGCCCACTAAACTAATTAGCCTATTTAACCAATAGACTAATATAGACACTTTAACACTCCCCCTCAAGCTGGAGCATGGGTGAAACACATGTCCAAGCTTGGAGGTTACAAGACTCGATAAAATGATAAAAGAAATGATAACTGAAAGATAAATATCACTCCCATACAAAATATGTTACTCCCCCTGAAATAATATTCCCCCTGAATCATATGGTGATGATGACTCTGCAGGCTGAAGATACTCGAGCTTTGAAGAAGGTCTTCCTTGAAGTGCATCTGGAATGAGGACATCTGAAGAATGGACCTGATACTACAGCAATTCGCCACTGGAATACGTGCTTAACGCGGCACGAACGCGGACGGACGATCTGCTGCTTGATACGATGCAGGAACCATAAAACTTTGACGCATGAAACTTGGGGGACAGGAACGTAGATATCATCCATCAAGGAAAGTCCCAAGAGGATCAGCTACAGGCGATGTCGATACAACAGATGCGGCTCGGAGAAGACGTGATGAAGCAGCTCGGTGAAGATAAAACTCTGAGCTTCTGAAGAAGCACCCATCTGTCTCATGTGAATGCAGATGAAGGAATACACCATCAATACCTGACGTACATAACGCGGTACGAACGCGGATACGGTGTCGACGCTGGATCTTCACTGCTGGCTCAAGTAGAGAACTGGTGTGCTGAATAATGTGAAGCTTCATGAAGATAGCCTGGAATATATATAATCTGAATACATATATCATCATCTTATCTCATACTCTCTCTCTCTCATACATTCTCTCATATGCTCGCATGCTCGCTCTTCTCATCTCTTCCTTTCCTCTCTATCCCCCCCGCACACCAAATACGACAAGAGTGAGTGTTTGGTGTGGAGAACTGGATATATGACCCCCCCGTAATGTGGAAAAGGGATACACACATAATATGGGTGGGTGGGAAAGGCTGAAAAGAGAAAAAAGATATGAAATGGAGATGGGCAATATGTGGAGAATGAAACCGATAGCCAAAGAGAGTATACTAAATGGGTCAACATGAGATCCGGGTAGAAAAATAAATGGATCTAGTCCCGACCCGAAAAGGGGGTTTGTTGAAAATCCGATTAGGGTCAAAATAGGATCCGATTAGCAAAAGATAGAACCGATTAAGGATCCGAATAGAGACAGGGATAATGCATATGGGGTAGTAAACATGGTTGTTTGGTAGCGGTGGAGAGTGATGGGTGATCGCCTACTGTAGATGGCGGCAGTAGCATGATGACGCACAACGCAGCAGCAACTTGCGGATGAAGATCGTCAGAATGATGATGAAGTAGAGGAGCAGCAGCTTGCGGATGATGGCTGGATATGACGCTCGGCTGATGAAGCACTTTGTCGCAACATAGGAGATGACAAAGGGTCTCCTGCGTGACTCCGGAGATATTGCACGCCAAAAGGATGCATGCGGAGCCAAGGCGGAGCCTCTCCAAAGCGGCGATGAAGGCTGATCTGAAGACATCATGAGATGGAGCGCCGGTTGAAAAAGTGCGATCAAGGCTGGGGATACGGTTGCTTGGATAAAGCAACACTGCAGCCTACGAGCACAGATACAACGACGATGATGGAGGATGACGATGGTGCTGCTAATTGCTGGCTTGATGACGCCGGCAGAGATGGTTGTTGTGCCTTTGGCTTGGCGCCGGCTGCTGATGATAGCAAAGGCGGTGGCTGCTGTCCACAGTGGATGCTTGTTGATAGGTGGCGGAAGATGGCCAGTGGAGATGGCTGCGGCACCTGTCCACGACGCCAGTTGTTGCGCCTGGCTTGGGCAGCGGCGGCGGCGCCGGCTGCTGCTGATGGAGGCGGTGTCTGGTGCTGCTGTTGGCGGCGGCGCCGGCTGCTGCTTTCGGATGGCGGATGGAGATTACCGCCGTATATGGCTGCTATGATAGGCAGCGGAGGTGTTGTATGAAAGAATGAAAGAATAGAGAATAGATGACCATGGAGGCCGAGATATGCCTAGCGGGCAGCCGGCCAAGCCATGGTGATGGCGGCTGCGGCCGCCCGCAGGCGGGCGCTCGCCCGGTTGTCCTCTTCGGAGAGGGGAGCGGCGGCGGCTGCAAGGGAGAAGGAAGTCGGCGGCTAGGAGAAGGAGAAAGGGAAGCGGCGGCGCTAGGGTTCTCTCAAGATCTAACCCGCTCTGATACCATGTTAATAATAATAGAATTGATTGAATATGGATGGATTGGATACAAAGACTGACGGCCTCTCCTTTATATAGGAGAGGAGAGACACCCTATTACTTAGGACCCAAGTAATCTAAACTAGACGGGCCGGAATATAAAGGCCCACTAAACTAATTAGCCTATTTAACCAATAGACTAATATAGACACTTTAACAATAATAGATGTTGTTCACCATTATTTCCACAAACAATAAAAAAACTATTACCCCCTAAATTTTACGGCTCTTAAGTTCTACTATGTCATATAGTTTACTGCAACCAGTTTATAATCAAGCATCTTGATATATATATTGTGATTTAATCTCTATTTTAACTTGTGGATATGATGTTACATGTCGACTACTTGTTGGATTTGATTTCATATTGATTGCCCCCTTGGATGATCTATTTAGATCATTTTGTGTATGTACACATATTGCATATTATATGTCATAATATGTGCTACATACATACATATGTCTTCCCTGCCAGTATGGATCTGTATCCCATCTAATGGGAAGACCTGGACGAAGAAAGCAGCAGGCACCATTGTGTCAGGCATAGGGAAGGTCCTACATGTGGAGACCAGGTCGATGGAGGTGACAGGCACCGACGAAGCAAGAGTCCTAGTAGAGATTGAAGCGGAGGATGACACCCCAGAGAAGATTTGGGTGAACGTCCCAGGGAAGGAGGAGATGTCATTTCAAATTAAATATGACTTCCTTCACAAGAAGTGTCCTAACTGCCGTGTTTTTGTACACAGAAGCGATGACTGCCCACACAAGGAGAAGAACATTGAAGTAAACGACTTCCAGCTCCCTAAGAAAACCTGGAAGGAGAAACACAACAACTCTAATGGCCAGGAGACTAGTACCTCAGGCAGGAATGACACTGAAGAGGGAGAAATTCCCAACACTGATCATGCAAACCCTTTCAGTGTCCTAAGCGAATCTGACAAAGAGGAGGAGATCCTAGAGATTGAGAAAGAGTTCCAACAAGTCAAGCAAAGAAAAAGATAAAGAGAAGTCAAGGAACAAGGAGAAAGGGAAGGAGAAGGAGAGGGAGCCTCCCAGGCGTACAAGACCCAAGAAATAATTTAGATGTTAGTTCTTATTTGGAACGTGAAGGGCATATGCAAACCCACAAAGAGGAAGGAGGTTAGGAACTGGATACTATCCAGTGGTGTATCTATAGTAGCTATTCTAGAAACAAAAATAAAAAGATGCAACATCAACTCTATGAGTTCCATTTCCCCTAATGGTTGGCTTTCCACGACCAATCACCAGGAGGTGGAACTGGGTAGAATTTGCTTTGGATGGAATCCCAATGTCTGGGACATTTTAAATCATAGTTGTCAAGGCGCCCGCCTAGGCGCGCCTAGGTGTCCTAGGCGCTAGGCAAGGCTGCCCAAACTAGGCGCCCAGCCCAGTATGTGCATTATATGGGTGTCTAAGGCCTTTTAAGCCTAAATTAAGTCATTTAAAGGATAAATTAGAATGAATCAAGTCTGGATTTGGTCGAATTAGATTAGCTTGAGTCAGTTTATGGTTGAAATAGGTTTGATTTAGGCAAAATCAGGCCGAATTTTGGAAAATTAGGGAAAACATGTTTGATTTGGGCCAAATTGGTAAGTCATAAAATCACTTCCTCATATGTTTGTTGTTCTTGCTTCTTTTCTTTTCTTTTTTTATCCTTTCTCCTGCATTTTAGTCCTTAATCCTACTGCTGCTGTGTTTTTTTTTGAGTTATTCCTCCTACTCCGAAATCCTACTACTGCTGTGTTTTTTTTATTCTGTTTTCTTCAAATCCTCTTTTACATCACCTATGCTGCGTAATGTTGATGATGTTGTACTTTCTACTTTCCTCTTTTACATCACCCTTTTTCCCTGCTTTCTTTTCTAAGTCCCCTGCTCCAATTGTTTTTGCAGGCTTGTTGATATTACTTCCCCTTTTTCTTCCTATTCCCATCTCCTGTTACTGCTGTCATAACCTCATTCTGCCCTCTTTTTATGTTTCCTATATGGTATTATATGTAGTATATATGTATAATAAGAATCAAATTAACATACTGAAAAATATACAAAATATAAAAAACGCCCAGAACAGCCTAGGCGGGCTAGGCGCCCCTTGGGAAATGCTGACCGCCTAGTCGCCTTGACAACCATGATTCAAATACACAACAAAACGGAGCTGATGATCAACTCAATTTGCACCAATAGAGGACTCAGGTACTGGTTCTCGACTATTTATGCATTTATTCATTACACTCAAAGACAGTCACTGTGGAAGGATCTAATGGACCTATCAAGCTTCATTAAAGAACCTTGGATGGCAGCTGGAGACTTCAATAATGTCAGACTCCAAGAGGAGAAGAAGGGTGGTCGACTCGTTCCCGATGCTTATATCAGATCCTTTAATCAAATGATTAATAGTTCTGACCTCTGTGAACTCCCTATGAACGACACTGACCTCTTCATCTGGAACAACGAAGGAAAGCCTGAAAGATGAATTGCCAGTAAGCTGGACAAAGCTCTGGTCAATAGCTCTTGGCTGCACCTCCTGCCTAATGCTCAAATCCGTGGAGGTGCAAACATCAGTGATCATGCACCCCTCATCATGAGCCTCCATGATAAAATAAGCAAGCCCAGACCCTTTCGCTTCGTCAATTTCTAGACAGGTCGGAAGGACTATAGGTGTATTCTCCTAGATTCGTGGAAAGACCCAATTGATGGGAATCCTCTATATGTCTTCGCCAGGAAACTCATGCGACTAAAGCAAGCTTTGAAGACTTGGGCGAAAACACATGCTAACATCCATGACTTACTGAAGTCAACCAAGGCAGACCTTATCTCTATCAGAACCAAGCTCTTGAAGGACCCTCTTGATAAAGAGCTCATAGAAGAGGAACTAAAACACAAAATGATGTTGGACGATCTTAAAGCTGCTGAAGAAAGCTTCTCTTGGCAAAGGAACAGACAAAAATGGATTGACGATGGAAACAGAAACACCAAGTTATATCACAACACCATCCAAAAGAGGGAATCTCAAAATACCATCTCTGAGCTGGTAGATAACAAGGGGGTGATTATAAACAAGCAGGAAGACCTAGAGATTCAAGCCACAGAGTTCTACAAAGCACTATACAACAAGCAACACATTCCCAACCTGATGAGCAGGACGAGCATCTCTCTTGGAGGTACAAACTAAAATCCACTCATAACAATATCTTATGCAGGCCAGTTAACGAAGAAGAAATAAACAATGCCCTATGGTCCACAGGAGTCTTGAAATCCCCTGGCCCAGACGAATTCAATTCCCATTTCTATAGTGACGCCTGGGACATCATCAAGAAGGACCTCTGCAATGTGGTTACTTGGTTCATGGAGGGAGGAGCCATGCTCTGACAAGTAAACCATTCTTTTCTGGTGCTTATCCCAAAGAAGAAGACAACGACCTCCCTAGTTGACTTCAGACCAATAGCCTGCTGCAATGTTCAGTATAAAATCATTGCCAAGCTATTAATTGAGAGACTGAAGCTCATTCTTTCCCAACTCATCTCGAATAACCAAGGAGCTTTCGTCTCAGGCAGAAGCATCTCTGATTGCGCCCTCCTTGCGGGTGAATTCATGCTCGAGTTCAATGTCAAGAGAGGTTATAAGAAGATATGCATGAAACTCGACGTTTCTAAAGCTTTTGACAGTGTGAACTGGGGAAAACTGTGGTGGATTATGGAAAAGATGGGTTTCTGCCCAACGCTGGATTTCTCTAATGAAACAGTGTGTCTGCACTCCTAGCTTCTCAGTCCTAGTCAATGGCTCCCCAAATGGAATCTTCTAAGGCTCAAACGGACTCAGGCAGGGGGATCCACTCTCCCCACTGCTATTCACCATCCTCATGGAATATTTCACCAGGCTGATGCACTGAGAAGAAGGTAATTGATCCATAGCAAGCTATGCTGTTCATGGCACCAAGGTTATGAGTCACCTTATATTCACATATGATGTCCTAGTATTCCTGGAAGCCAAACCCAAATATATTCTGAATCTCAAGGGCATTTTGAACAAATTTAGGGAACAAACCGGTCTCCTTATCAATGAGAAGAAAACCCAGCTGTTCATGTCATTGAACTGCTCAAATCTACAATCAAGCATCGAGGCTCAGTTGGGGATGGAAGTAAGCACCTTGCCCACGAAGTATCTAGGTTTCCCCCTTGTTGGTGGGAACCTGCAGGTCAAGGACTTCATTGACTGCCTAGACAAGCTGGACGAACTGATAGCCAGATGGCCAATCACTAAAACTTCGATGGCTGGTCGTGTCACCCTAGTGAAATCAGCAGTCGAAGGTCTACTTATCTTCTGGTCCCAACAAGGGGAAATCCCTAAGGCTATCCTAGACAGGATGGAGATGTCTATATTGAACTTCAAATGGGCAGGTAAAGCACACTCAATGAGATATTCTAGGCTTGCATTGATCAAGGATGATGGAGGACTGGGTCTCAAATCCACAATGGACATTGCTAACTGGGCTACTGCCAGACGGATCCTCAGCTTTCAGCTCGGGACTTCTGTATGGAGCACATGGATGGGGAAACGCTACCCAAAGGGCCTGGACTTCGAACCTAATACAAGAGAAGGGTACTCAAGGGTGATCAACAAAATGACCACCACATGGAAAAGTATCAAACATGCCTTCTCACCACACAGAGATGGTAACTGGAGCCTGAAGTCGCACTATGCTGAAGATGACCTCTGGGAGCTAACTAGGATGGGAGGCAGCGATCACAAAGGGACTAGATACCTTTGGACAAGCATTGAGGTCCCTAAATGGTCTCTCTGCATATATAGGGCTGCAAATGAATCGCTTGCTACGCTAGATAGGGTCAATAGCTGGTATGACATCAATGGAAAATCGAGATCAACCTGCTACTTATGCGAGAAGGACCTGGAGTCACACACACACCTATTCCAAAACTGTATCTACTCCATGGAAGTTTGGAAGAGGACATGTGAGGAGCTACACTTCAAACACTGCAAGCTGTCCACCACGAGGGACATAATTGTCAACTTTGGCAAAGACATAGGAAGGGCAAAGAGGCAGATTCTACTAGCTCTCACGGGGCTCTACTTCTATTTATGGAAGGAGAGAAATAATAGAAGACATGAGGGGAAAAGTAGAGACATCAACAACATCGTTAAAAAACTTTGTAAAGTTACTAAATCTAGATTACATGTATAGCTATCTAGTAGCTATGGAGTGAGTAATGTAGTGTGGGACTATCTTGTATCTTATCCCCTCACAGGGATGCCTTTGGAATAAAATTTACCCCATTCCGATACATACATACATACATACATACATATATGTATGTATGTATAGATATATATATATATATGTATGTATGTATATATATGCATGTATATATATATAGAGAGAGAGGGAGTCAGGCTAGAATACACTCGAGTGTACAGATCTCACGAATACACTCAAGTGTGTTTGCATATCAAGACTATTTTTTACAAAATGTAAACCATTAATCTTCACTGTCATACTATAATTAGGCTACATACAAATTTTGAGCCCATTTGGATGAGTGTAAGTCACTCATCCAAGGGCAACAAAATCGACGCGTGAAACTAATTTGAAATGCATAATTTTGCGGTCTTTATAACATGACCTATAAATGTCCAATTGTGCTCAAATTTTGTGTATGAGCTATTCACAAGATGTTTAAGAAGATCAACGGATTAGATTTTTGAAAAAAATATTACATCATGAAAAACTACTTGAGTGTATTCTACTCTGAATACACTCGAGTGTATTCTAGCATGACTCTATACATACATATATATATATATATATATATGTGTGTGTGTGTGTGTATGTATGTATGTATGTATATATATATGTATGTATAGAGTCAGGCTAGAATACACTCGAGTGTACAGATCGCACGAATACACTCAAGTGTGTTTGCATATCAAGACTATTTTTTACAAAATGTAAACCATTGATCTTCACCGTCATACTATAACTAGGCTACATACAAATTTTGTGCCCATTTGGATGAGTGTAAGTCACTCATCCAAGGGCAACAAAATCGATGCACGAAACTAATTTGAAATGCATAATTTTTGCGGTCTTTATAACATGACCTATAAATGTCCAAATGTGCTCAAATTTTGCATATGAGCTATTCATAAGATGTTTAAGAAGATCAATGGATTAGATTTTTGAAAAAAATATTGCATCATGAAAAACTACTTGAGTGTATTCTGCTTCGAATACACTCGAGTGTATTGTAGCCTGACTCTATATGTGTATATATATGTGTATATGTATATATATGTATGTATATATATGTATGTATGTGTATATATATATATATATATGTATATGTATACACATATATATCTACATATACATATATATATATCTACATGTATATATATTTATATATATATATTTATATATATATACACACTCACACACACACACACACACACACACACATATATATATATATATATATGTATGTATGTATGTATATATATATAGTCAGGCTAGAATACACTCGAGTGTACAGATCGCACAGATACACTCAAGTGTGTTTGCATATCAAGACTATTTTTTGCAAGATGTAAACCATTGATCTTCACTGTCATGCTATAATTAGGCTACATACAAATTTTGAGCCCATTTGGATATGTAAGTCACTCATCCAAGGGCAACAAAATCGACGTGCGAAACTAATTTGAAATGCATAATTTTTGCGGTCTTTATAACATGACCTATAAATATCCAAATGTGCTCAAATTTTTTATATGAGTTATTCACAAGATGATTAAGAAGATCAACATATTAGATTTTTGAAAAAAATATTGCATCATGAAAAACTACTTGAGTGTATTCTGCTCCGAATACACTCGAGTGTATACACTCGAGTGCAATATTTTTAGAAATTGTCGTAACTTGTGTCCGTGTCTATATCCGTGTTCGTGTCCATGCTTCCTAGGTGATGCCACATGTATTGCTGAAACAAAGAAGTATCTCAACACTTTGCTACCGAAGACCTTGATAATATGCGTTTTTTCTTGGCATTGAGGTGGCACACAATAAACACGGGGAATCATTATCTCGAAGTATACTGTGAATTAGGCATGAACGTTGTAATACTAGCATGTAGTCTCTCCTATGGACCATGCACATGGTATAGGTTAGAAACTACTCAGCTATTTCTCAAGACAAATTTAGTTACAAGCACATGGTTGGAAAACTTGTATATCTTATTGTTACCATGCCTGATATATGCTTTGCTCTCGTTATTCTCGGTCAGTTTACGACTGTCCTAGGTAATGTCATTGAGAGGCAGATTGTCGAGCTCTGAGATATATATGAAGAATGCACCTGGCCATGGACTATTTTACGAAAGGCATGGGCAACTTAATGCTATTTGATACTCTGATGCAAATTATGCAAGAAGTGAATCTGATACGAGATTTACCTCTGGATATTGTAGCTTTGTGGGAGATAATCTAGTAACTTGGCGAAGCACTAAACGAAATTTGAAACTAAATGTGTAGTTAGATCTAGTGCTGGATCTGAACATCATGCAATTATACACACTACTTGTGAGCTTTTGTGGACTCATTCTCTGCTTTTTGACTTTGGATTTCTCATCACCTACACTATTCAAATGTATTGTGACAATAGGGCAACTACTTACATTGACAACAATCCCGTCTTTCATGAAATGACTAAGAATATGTAAGTGGATTGCCACTTTCTTTATGATGTTGTGATGACCAAGAAGATCGCCACTCTCTTTCTACCAAATAATGAGCAAATTGCAGACATCTTCACAAATCCTCTCTTTGGAAAGAGAGTTTAGGAGTAATGCTACAAGGCAGGCATGATTGATGTCTATGCATGAGCTTGAGGGTGAGTACTGAGACATTTGTGTCTATTTCTTTATGTATTTCTTTGTTACTCTCTTCCCATTTCTTTAGTTCTTGTAATATGGGTCTAAGTGTATTAGGCCCATTACAGTTTTTGTCCGCTTCCTTGTATCTCCTAGATGTAGGAAGGGGTAATGCCTATCTACGGAATCAAAGAAATATGGCTAAAGACTAAAATGCAATGTTTAAAATTTCATCAAAATTGGCAAAATTTTGCTAATTATTTCGATGCCGCCAACGATCAGACATAGAAATGGCCTTACACGTCTGTACGTAGGGAATTTCACCAGAAAAAAAATTAAATTTCGAATTTCGACGAAATTAGGTAAATTTTGATGAAAAAAGGCCCATTTCGTCCGCATTTCGATGAAATTTCGAGAAACACATCTATTATTTCGAGAAATGGGGTACGATGTCTGCAGATTTTACTATGTGATTCCTTGGGCTTGTTAGGGGCAATCTAAGTTATGTTTCTTCTCTTCCTAGCCTAATTCTACCTCTCTCTCCTATTTCTCTCACTTCTATAAAGATCTACAAAGGAAATATTTAAAAATGTGTCTAGGAGTGATATCTATGACTATGATGACCCACTAACTTTCATTTTTGAGGTCACATGATTAATGTTATAGTGCACAAAATTAGCATCACTATCGAGATTTTTTGTATGTATGCTATTATCAATCACACCTCTAACTACATGGTTGCCTCCTATAGGCTCTCGCTACAAATGCACACGACCAAGAACAAAGCTTGAGTTAATCCAATTGTATGCATTTTATCACTTGTAAGCATATGGAGATTAACAGTGAGACACATCTATGCTTGTATAAAACATAATAAACATGAGCCAATATGTTGATAGGTATAATCAACATGGAGGATGACAACCATCATGGTTCAACTAGATGCATAAACCATAGTTGTTTCATGCTTCCTCAATACTCACTCACATACCACTGCAACATTGTTTATGTATTACGTCATGCCATCCTACCGAGAGGTCCTACCATCCTAGATCATGCTATGTTTCCATAAATTTGTGTCTTTTAAGTCTATATATTGCGCTTGCAAACTATGATGACTTGATTCATTCATTTCTCCATTCAATTGACCTCAAAATCTCCATCGAAATTGTTCAGCTTCCTTCACTCACACATGAGGAGCCCCACCCCCTCACATATCCAATATGAAATATTATTGCATATTTTAGTAGATCTACACTAGTAGATTGTTCTGGTAAAATTTCGATCATTTGGTCGTCGAAACACCAGGAATGCATCTGTCGAAATTTCTGTCGAAATTTGTCGAAATTTCTGTTTCTGTGGCTACCGAAACGGCGTCGAAATCATACATTTTCTTCCTTGCTAAAATGAAATAATTCTCATTCATCAACCGTGTCTCTACATGGACGCAGATAGAGCCTTTATATAGGCTTCTAAAAGAAATACTAAACGGGCGGTAGCCAATGTGGGATTAAACCACTTGACTTTACAAGAGCCCAAAAACGAGAAAAAGGACATAATAAAATAAAGCATGCTAATAAAGCTTAACTAATAACACGGTGACGCTACGCTCATAAGTCCGTAAAGGTGGGTGGGGCCTGTCCTACATCAAGGGGTCTGTCTGTTATCAATACAACAATGGCAGTTACTTTCTATAAATAAGTTGCACACACAGCCGCGCACACACACACACATATATACACACACGCGTACACCAACGCTAAGTCAGAGCCTTAAGAAAACATACAAATTGAGAATAAAATGTAATAAGCTGATGATTTAGGAATAATACATGTACAAAACATATTATTTGAAAAACGAAAATTATTTAGCCATCACGATTGGGGAATTCTTTACACTTTCATCATGATTTTTTAAGAAAGTTGGTGATTATTGTGACACTGATCTATCCATTTCTGCACTTCAAGTCTTAATTAGATATGGCCCGAGAGGATGTTTGCTGACAAATTATTCCTATGAATATTAGTATGAGCAAGTCAGTTAATCGAAATGCATCTCTTATTCTTCTTTCCTAGTTCTCCGCCAACCTGCAGCTGCAGCAGATAATAACACCCTAACAGTGAACTGCCACTCCTTCCCATCCTCTCGTTTCCCACACTCCCCCATTATTGCTTCTATAGTGGCCCTTGGCATCAGGAAAGGTCCTGCAGGAGTAGAATTGCAGGAGGGTGATTGAAGGAAGGTAGATGGAAGAATACTGATGAAAACAGACGAACAATGGGGTCGAAAGAACAACTATTACTGCCCGACCTGCAGCTTCTGCCTCCTAAGGTGCCCCCTAATCAACCTCTTCCTCTTAGCTGCCGTTCCCTGGATGCTGCCCTCTTTTCCCTGCCTACTCTTACCTTTCATCCTTTTTGAGAAGAGCGAAAAAAGAAGGGGTGGAAGAATAGAAATTGTTAGGGGGGTGGGCGTGGAGGAAAAGGAAGGGATGATGTTGTGCCTATGGTTGCATCATTGATATGGTGGCCATGGGTTGACGAGGAAAAAGAGTGGAGGGGTTAGATTCTTTTTTCTGTATACACTGGATTTCTAATGAAAAGTTTATAATTTGTGGCATAAATTTGGTTGAACAATCTATGTGTGAGGCCTTGTGTTTTCAAATATTATAACTTAAATTTTGGGATAAATCTCTACATAATAGCGTACCTACTAGGCTACAAGCCTACAACCTGAAGTGTAATTATTTCCATAATAAATGGTGTCTTAAGTACTACATTCATTCTTGACTAGCTTTATTATGAATTGTTGATTTTCTCGATCTTTATTCTAAGCTTGTACGTTTCGAAATATGTCTAGAAGCATGTCATGTTCTTGAAGTAATTCTTTTTATTTCAGGTTGGGTTTGAGCTGAAGAGAAGTTTTGGTGGGAAGGCAGCTAATCTCGTACATGCTTCAGGGAACTCTGCTCTAGCTCTGGTTTCACTGGTTGCAAAGCATTTTCCTGGTACTGATTAAATTTTCTCTGTGCTTATTTTCTGTTTTGGTATTCTGGTGGGATATGATTCTTGCATTAATCATACGTATAATTTGGATAAATTGTTTCATGGACTTGGGACTTATCTTTTCTCCTGAAAAATTTGAAGACATGTTACTGAACTGTCCAACGCAGTGCTTAACTCTTGTTTTAGTTGTCCCTTTATCTCAAGTAATTAACAAGTTTGGTTATGCTATGGCATATGGATAAATATGGAAGAATTGTATTCCTTTATTTTGAAAAAATGTTTACATTATATTGTTTGAGACTTCTTAAATAAGGGGGATAGGCCACTTCCATTCACAAATTTTGGACAAATGGGGTTGGATGTTGGGATAAAAGGGGGGATAGTGACATGATCATAAGAGAAAGTAATTGGTCTATGAGTTGACATGTTATCTAGGGTCCATGACCTCTTATACAAAATTTAGTAAAAGGTGAATGCCAGATCCCGGTATGCTTAGGACAATGAATTGCCTTAAGAAGGAACTTGAAAGTGGGTTCAAAAGAAACTACCAAGAGCCAGAAATGTCTGAGAATAACAAAACCTCACACATTACCTTTTTGAACGAGTGTTGTAACCATACCAATAAAGCTATATTTGTGCATATATGTTATCCGTCCTGTTGATAATTTGTTTTGACTGGCCATTTTTTTTAACTTAACAAAATGTACTTGTAAATTTAGATTGAGTCACACGAGTGAAGCTCATGTTTAGTAATGGAATTGGATTTTAGGTTCATCACCATTGAGAAGCCTCATACACCCCTGATATCAGAAGACTCTAGGGAGTTTGCTAGAATAAAAAAGGTTACTTTTCTAATCTCACAGTTATTTGGTTTTAATTTTCTTTTTCCTAATGATCGACAGGCTTTCGAGACCATTCACTTTACAAGGGACGCCAAGTTTTCATCTACAAAAGGGCACAGATATTTGTTGCTGATCTTTGGGGTGCTTTCAAGGGTGAAGGATATGGATGTTTTCCTGATATAGGCTCAATCACAATTTTTGCTGACTACATAGTGCCAGCTGTGCTTAGGGATCTTGGTGTGTTAAAATACTCTCAAGCACTCTCAGATGCTATTGATTCCAACGATGAGATAGGACCCGGCACTGAGGAGGAAGTCGAGATTCGTGCTTGTACCATTCATGCTGTGGAAAAAATGAGGGATCTATTGAAAATCAAATTTGCAAAACAGGTAAATTTTTTATTTCTGTTTTTCTTAAACCAGCCTAAAAATTTATCTTGGTTTTATTATGATGTCTTTTAATTGAAAAACCCTGGGATGTCAATCAAACATAAAAATTGCACAAGTTGTTCTTGTGCTATCTTGATAGCTGCTATTTTTAAAACAACTGTATATTAATGTGTGTGTATCCTCCCAAATCAGCTTTGTCACTCCCTTTTGCACCACAATGTCTCTTCAGACTACATATTGGAAAACGATCAGTTGGCCCCCAAGTATGCTAAAATTGCTAGAGGAATAATTCCTTAAAACTCAAATTCATAATCAAACGTCTATGTAATTGGACAATTCCCCAATATTGCTATTGATAGTAAACTGATCAAACTCAAAATAAACGATAAAACTTCAACATATGCCAACTAAGTCCCTATAATTAATAAATCAAAGCACCAAATTTGATTGAATTATGTAATTGGACCTAATTAGATTCTCATGGGAGCTTTCGTCCTGCATCATTTCCTCCCTGTCTTTGTAACGTGAGTCTCCAATGAGGTCTGGTGGGTGATCTAGGACCATAGTTGCCACTAAAGTTTAGAAAGTGGTATGCAACGCACGGGCGTGATAAACAAGGTATCACGTATGTGAAAGTATATGCAGTTCTAAGGAAGGGGGCATCGGAGGAGATGGAATAAGAAATTGGAAGATACATGGGTGGCTGAGTAGAACAGTAATTTGAAAAGCAGGAAATAGCAGGAGGATGTGAGAAGAGGTGGATAAAGAGATTGGAAGAGGAAGGTGGTTTGACCGTCTGAGTGAAACAATATGTTGAGGAGTAGAAGGGAACTAGAGGAGGATAATCACATACAAGGGATTGAGGGAGGAAGAAGAAATAGAAGATGAACTGGATATAAGAACATGATATAGGGGTAAGAAAAAATAGAAGATTAGGTTAAGAAAAAGGAAATAGGAGGAGCACGCAGGAGGGGGTGGAAGTGAAACATGAATTTTGGGGGGGGGGAGTAGAACAGATCTGAAATTTGAGAAGAAAGAAATAGGAGCTGGGAAGAGGAAGTAGAAGAATTCGAAGAGGAATATGGGCTGAGTAATGGACGAGGGAATAAGAGGAGGACATGAGAATTGCATACAAGGGAATGAGGGAGGAAGAAAAATAGAAAAGGGAAGAACATGAAATAGGAGGATGAAAAATACAAGATTGACTGGAAGAAGAATGGGGGGCGCTGAGTAGAGTAAGTTGAGGAGGAGCGAGAGGAGGTGGTGGAAGTGGAATAGGAATATGAAGAAGAGGGGTTGAGTAGAACAAAAACACGGTCTGTTGACATCTTATGGGATTGGAGGAGGACAACATGTACAAGGGACTGGGAAGGAAGAAAATTAGAAGAAAGAATAAGATTAGGAGGATTGAGGAAGAACAAATACAAGAAGAGAAAATTAGAGGTGAACGTGGAAGAGGAGAAGAAGAAAAAGGGGTGATAACCTACAAAGGGAAGAAAAACAATCCGTTAACAAAAAAGGAAGAAACTCTAGACAGAGGATATTATAAGAATGAAATGAAAGCTCTAGAAGTGGGTGAATAGAGAAAATCCAATCTTATGTAACTTAAAACACAAGGATGGTCAATTGCAATTTGCTAAAAGAGTAATTGCAGCAGAAAACAAAACCAAAGACACAAGATATAAAGTGGTTCCGACATGAAATGCAGTAGATTTACTACCTAGTTGCCAACCAGGGTTTCTTAACATGTAATTTTATTTACCTTTTCTAGACTAATACAAATTATAATTACCAATGTAATGTATATCTACGGGACTAAAGAATAAAAACTTCTATAAGATTAAGGAAATAATTCTCATTCATCAACTGTGTTTCAACAAGGACGCAATAGAGCCTTTATATAGGCTTCCAAAACAAAGACTAATAGGCGGTATATAATGTGGGACTCAACCACATGACTTTACAAAAGCCCAAAATAAAGAAAAGACAATAGAATAACGTGAGCTAGAAAAAAAGCCCAACAAATGACATAAGGACGCCTGCGCTTGTAAGTGCGTAAAGGTGGAACTTGTCCTACATCAACTCCCCTCGGCTGCAAAAGACTCGACTCCGTCGAGTTAATGTTGAGGTAGAGCTCAAGAAGATCTGCATCCATACGGCGGAATTCCTCCTCGGTGATCCACGTGGCTTCTATTGGAGAACGACCTATCCAGCGAACCAAGAAACGACGTGCAGTGCCCTGGTTGGTGAGGACGGTCTGGTCATCCAAGACGGTGTTGATGCGCTCGGGCGGCTGCTGAGGTAGTCGATGCAGAGGATGTATAGTTGTTGAAGGTGGGGAAGCATAGTAACGATTTGTAGAACCTGTCGCTGGTGGTGGAGGGGCCTCGAATGTACCACGATAGGGAGAAAGATCCTCCACATTGAATACTGCATTATGCCCCAATCTGCTGGCAAATCCAGTACATCCCTGTCGACTAAGTATTTGGAAAGGTCCTAATGCTCTGGCATCAAGCTTCTTGAAAGAATTTTTGGGGTAGCGTTCAAGTTGCACACGTACTAACACATGATCTCCCACATTAAATTCTTGAAACCTGTGGTCTGCATATGTAGAAAGCTTGAAGTTTTTATAAGACAAAGTAAGTTTTTGGTGAATCTCGGCATGCAAATCATGAATGTACTGGGCAAAGGTCTCAGTAGTGTGGGAAGGTCAGTTAGTAGTGGACATAGGTACGAGATCTATAGGTTGGCGGGGCTTGTAACCATTAACAACTTCAAAAGGGCTCTTTCCTGTGGATCGATTAACATAACTGTTGTAAGCAAATTCCGCAGTAGATAGCAACAAGTCCCAATTGCCTAAACGTTCACCCACAAGAAATTGCAGGAGGTTACTCAAGCTCATGTTAACCACCTCAGTTTGACCATCATTTTGAGGGTAGAATACAGAAGAAAACTTGAGGTTGTAATGGAGAAGCTAATGAATAAAATCTAAGACTATTTATCAAGATCTAAACTAATCTAAAATAACTAATCAAAAGGAATAATATTCATCAAAAGATTTCATTCATCAAGTCTGTTTTTGACGAAAGTCTTATAAAGACTATATATAGACAACTAGCCAATGTGGGACTAAACCGCTGGCTTTACAAGACAAACTGGGGAAATATCAAATAACCCTTAAAATGCAAGGAAATTGATAAAACATTATAAAAACTACTTAAAAGACCATTTCAAAGGCTATGCTCGTCCTACATTAGGTTGGTACCTAAGATTTTCCATTGTGTCTTCTAAAAGTAGCTAACAAATTTCACATCACGATCAGAGACTATGGTGGTGGGAAGACCATGTAGCTTGACTACCTGATTAAAGAAAAGGCGGGCAATACGAGAAGTGTCAGAAGTCTTACTACAAGCAATGAAGTGGATCATCTTAGAAAAACGATCCACAACTATAAACACGGAGTCATGGCCATATGAAGTGCTTGGAAGACCCAGAATAAAATTCATATTTAGGTCCTTCCAAGGCTCATGAGGAATAGGAAGAGGGGTGTAAAGGTCCGTATTTTGTCTTTTGGTTTTTGTCAATTGATAAGTATGACATTGAGACATGATGCGAGCAACATCCCGACGTAAGGAAGACCAATAAAATCTATTAGTCACCAGAGCAGTGGTCTTATCCCTATCAAAATGACCAACGAGGCCACCAACATGTAATTCCCAAATGAGAAAGTCGCGAACTGAAGTGGAAGAGATACATAACTGTGTGCCACGAAAGAGAAATCCATCGCATAGAGGATAAAATCAGAAGCTTGGTTGAGTGTACTATCGAGGAGGTAGGAATATATAATTCCAAAGTTAGGACAAGTAGGATTTTGATCTTTTAGATGGTCAAAGCCCTCAACTTCAATGCTCATAGACTGTAGGGTGGTCAAGCAACGACTGAGAGTGTCTGCAACGTTGTTCTCTACACCATAGTGGTATTTGAGAACAAAAGTGTACTCCTGAAGAAACTCACACCATTTGGCGTGACAAACACTTAAATTTTTTTGGGAATTCAAGAAACAAAGGGCTTGATGGTCAGACCAGAGGATGAACTCCTAGTGAAGAAGATAGTGCCTCCAATGACGTAGAGATTGCACAACAACGTAGAATTCTTTATCATATGTGGAGTATTTACGTTTTGCATCATTGAGTTTCTCCTAGAAAAAGGCAACATAGTGCCCTTCTTAGCTCAGATTGCCACCAATGCCAACACCGGAAGCATCATAAGATACCTCAAACGGAAGTGAGAAATCCGGAAGGCAAAGGACAAGAGCTTCAGTTAACTTAGTTTTGACAGCCTCAAAAGCTCGTGTGGCGGATGGCGTCTACTCTAACTTATCAGTTATCACACTTCATTAACTCAATGAGAGGAGCCATAATGGTGTTGAATCATCGAACGAAGCGACCATAAAAAGTAGCCAGCCCATGAAAACTAAGTAGCTCAGAGATCATAGTGGGTTGGGGCCAATCAGTGATAGCTTTGACTTTGGCGGGGTCAACCTCAATGTCGGTAGCGGATATGAAGTAGCCAAGGAAAAAGACTTTATCTTGAAGAAAAGAACACTTCTTTAGATTGACATGCAATTTCCCGGTGCAAAGTGTGTTGAAGATAAGTCGTAGACGAGTCAGATGTTCGTCCTTGGTCTTACTAAAAATAAAATTATCATCAAAGTAGACCACCACAAATCTACCAATGAATGTCCGCAACACATGGTTCGTGACTCTCATGAAGGTGTTGGGAGTGTTGGACATGCCAAACGACATGACCAACCATTCATATAATCCATATGGTGTTCTGAAGGCAGTCTTCCATTTATGAGACTCCTTAACACAGATCTGGTGGGAACCACTACGGAGATCAATCTTGAAGAAATAGTGGGACCCCGTCAATAGATCAAGCATGTCGTGAAGGTGTGGAATAGGGAAACAGTGTTTAACAATGATCTTATTGATGGATCGACAATCTAAACACATTCTCCAACTGCCATCCTTCTTGGGGGCTAGGAGAGCGAGAAGCGCACAAGGACTTTTGCTCTCTCGAGTGAATCCTTTGAGGGCATCACCCTGACGTTCCAATTCAGCATGCTCAGTCGGGGTAATGAGGTCAGTTAGGGAGCCAAGACCCTGGAATCAAATCAATCTCTATTGAATATCACGCAAAGGGGGGAGCTCATCAGGAAGGTTTGTGGGTGTCATGTCTTTGAACCCGTTGAGAAGGGAGACAAGTTCTGGTGGTGGGGGCTAAAAGTCGGAGATAGGAGTGGATTCTTTGATATATAGGACATACATGCATCCAGATTCGCGACTGGTTTCTTCCAACTCTCTTCGGGTGACAAGGTGTAGAGAGTGTTGGGATTTGGAGGTCTGGCGGTTGACTCTTTTTCATAGGAGAGATGAATCGAGTAGGTGCTAATCGTATGTGTTTGCCCTTGTGCTTGAAGGTATAAACATTGGAACGTCCCTCATTGTGGGCATCTAAGTCATAAATCCAAGGACGACCAAGAATGATGTGGCCGACATCCATAGGCAACACATCACACCAATTGTGGTCTGAATAAGCACCTAGAGCGATGGGCCGCACAAGGCATCGTTGCGTGATGGGCAAGCTAATTTGGTTCATCCAATGGACTTTATGTGGCTGAGGATGGGGCTCTAGGCGCAAGTCCATACGCTTCAATCCATAGGGTGAAATAATGTTTTGAGAACTATCACCATCAATGAGTAGTTTGCAACTTTTACCAACATGTTTGAATAGGGGCCACACAATTTTGAAGGGGGTCCTACCGTTTTTTACCCTTTTTTTATGGAGATTTTTGCCGTTTGCAAAGTACATTAGTTTGCAGCTTTTACCAGCGTGTTTGAAAGGGGTCCTACAGCACAATGTCTTTTGTGAATAGAGGCCAACCTGTTCAACTGAAGGATAATTGTCGCCTTCTTTATGGGACGTCAAAAAACCACCCTCTTGAAGGTCACAATCTCCTTTACCTTTGGATGCAACCTTCTCGCAAGAAGTAGCTCCTAAGTGCTTTGTCACAACCTTCTCACAAAAAGTAGATGTGAAGCAAGGTACCAACTGGGACAAGAAGGAAAAAAGAATATACAACTCAATTCTCACAATACATAAAGTTATAGCACTATTAACAAGTGTTGAGCAACTCCTTTAGGTTTAGGCAAGGCTATATTTGGTGGAGTAGTTAACTAGAGTTGGACTAAAGTTTAGGTTAGCTTGGAGGAAACTAGAGATAGGAGGGTGATGTTTTACGCTTAAGTGAATAGCATGTAGTTGGATTGCTCAAGTGTGCTTTTGGTGTCTATATGGCACTCCTCTATATAGGAAACAATTAGGAATACAATGTTCAAATTTTGACGAAAAAGTTGAAATTTTGCCAAAAACATCGATACAGGTCCCAAAACGCATTGTCAATTTGCATGGGCCCTCGTTTTTAATTCCTTAATGTACTATGTACTGCCCAGAGCATAGTTTATTTGCACAAGTCTATATATTGTACTTGCAATCTATGTGAATTAATTTATAAATTTCACCATTGAAAATTGACATTAAAATTTCCCGTAAAAATTCTCCATCGAAACAATTCTGCTTCCTTTACTCACACAAGAGGAGATCCCCCATATATTACTTGCTTTGGGATTGTATGGGGCCTCGAATTAGGCTGAGAACTCCCAATCTTGGACTACTTGATTTTAGATTGGAACTCTCTGGCATGACATCTAGCTTGGGTTCGTTCACACTTTTCAGCTTATAGAACCTTTATGTTGTGTGTATACTACCCAAGTTTTGTATTTCGACATGCTCATACGTTAACCTACAGAAGTGTTTGCATCGGATGTTGGATTTGTAAGTGAGATTTAAGTCTCGCAATGATTATACCAGGGCGAAATGTGACCTTTCTATGAGCTTTCCATCTTTGGAAAATTGGTATGTTAGATATCTAAGAAGCTATCTAAACACTCGCCATGAATTCACATTAACTTGTTTGAAGTATGATGTTTGTAGATCTTGTGTGTAAGCATGATAAATTTGCAACCCCATCTCCTTCATGATAACTGTCATAGGCTCACTATTTGCGTGCTAACTTTGTGGCAGGTCCTTAGCGTAGAAATTGATCTGTGGCTCTGGTCTTCTGGTGTACGCAGCCCAGCATTGCAGAATCATCGCACACTCTCCATATATTACTAAGCTAGGAATGTATATAAATTTCATTCTTATATGTGTCTGGTAAATTTCTTGAAAACTAATTGTAAAGCGTTGGGGTCCGGTCATTCTTAATGCAGTTTTGGAATTTTAGCTCAAGAATGCCCTGGAACCTAAAGATAGACGTGAAATCTTTGATTATAGTTCTCTTTGTAGGTGCTTCCCACTGCTAACTTTGTCCCATTTGCTGGCGGGTTTGCCCATTATTTTGCATAAAAGGAGTCATTTAGTGTTAAACACGGTCTTGAACATATTCAGCTTATGAAAACAGCCTTATAAGATGCCACAAAGTAGGCCATTTCTCCTAGACTGGATCAGATCATGTAACCACCTCTGATGCTCGGGATCTGCTTGCCGCCAGGATTCTGTGTGATGGGTAACTTTCCATCGTAGCTGCATTTCAGGACATCAGGGGTTCTAACGACTCTTGGTTCCCGTGAAAAATTAACTTTTGGTCTTATGTCCTGTGCCACAAAATTGGATAAATAGCAATTAATTTCCTATAAAAATCATATATCGAAGATATTATAAACTGAGATATACGTCTATTTTTTTGCAACGAAAAATATTTTGCAGGTATTCTTTTTTTTAAAGTGACGTTTTCCTGTTGCTATGGAAAAATTCAAACAGAAAGCGTGTCCTTTGTATCTTTTCAATGATGAATATGCTTAACAATATGGTTAACTGACAATAATGTCCCTGTCCTTTCGATATGATTTTGTTATTTAGATATGCTAAGAGTCTCTTTTTGAATTTACCATGTCATTAGCAATTAGTACGAGCATTCCACGAAGTGTTCGAGGTGCTTATAATATTCTCTCATTTTATATAGTGTTCTTCAAATTTGCTTGGAAATTAACCACAGAATATGGAATAGATGTACGAATGATAATGTTCTCGACCCCTCGTTCTTGGAATTTAGGGGACTGATTTTGCCCTCGGGTACTCGCCTTATACCAGGTCTGTAGTGGTTTGTACACTAAATTTTTGTAGCAGTCAAACCATGGTGTTTCATTGTGTGTTGCTATCAAAATATCAAATATGATCTCATAGATAACCATGATTTGTTAAAGTCATAACTAGCAATCCAAATGAGATATGTCTATCCAACTGATTTTACATCTTTCTCAGAAGTGGGCAATCTAGAGATTTTTAAAAACTTATCACTTACATCAATTTTCCATGGACAAACTATGTTGTTTCTAGGTATGAAAAAGTAATTTTGTATTCTTCAAGAGTTAAAACTTAATATAAGCATTACAACATAAAGTGAAGCATGTTATGGTGAGAACACTATCGACTGGAGCATTGAACAATTTATGTTCACATCAAATATCATTCTAATATGAAATCATATACCAGTGTAATATGATTTTTTTGTTCACCCAGCGATGTAAAGTATTTATTGACGCACATGGCAATCACAGTTGTGTAGTGTAACAACAGTTGATATTCAGATAATATAGATATCAATGGGTGAACAAAAAAGCAATTATGATTCTTCGCAAACCACACTCGATGTTAATGTTGTATCTCATGACATAAAGAATGGTTATAATTTTTTAGGACAGCCAGATTAGATTATCTTCTTCGATCTATATTGCTAACTTGAGTTAATAAAGGCTACATGTGCGAGAAGAAGGTAAAGTGCATGTCGGCATATCTATGAAAAAGGATGATTCCTATGTGCAGGAAATTTCGTACACCCAAAGTTCACTTTTCATTGATGCAACCTCATGTGTGTAACCATATTTTGTGTACGCTAGCTAAGTATTCTTGATATGTTCTATATAGCTGTTGTATATCTACCAGAACGGTAGTTACAATGCAAAATGTAAACTTGTAACTAAAGAAAATATATCGAGAGGTTGTTCCCAAGTATGTACAAGTTTTTACTGTGTGAATATGATGATATAGATTGAATACATGTTGATTAACATATGTACAACTAATGATTTAGAAAAAAAAATCTATGTTGTCTCCCTATCGATGTCATTTATGAATTATAATATATAATCCAACAACTTGCAATTGAAAAATATACTTTAACAAGTTGTGGTGTAAATATTATAGAATTACATTGTGTAGATCATGAGATAATAAATAACATTTATGGACATGTTAAATGAATGGGTTAGGTTGGATTAGGTTCGGGGTATTGTAGGAGAGGGTTTCACAAAACCCACTTTAGAACTGGTGCTATCAAATAAATACCCAGACCCAACGTGAGTAGCTGTGTAAATTACATCGAACCCCAAAGTTGTAGTGATTTACAAAGAGAATGACTTGCTACACCATTCTTCGTTTTCAACTTATATTTTACATGTAACATAAACCAAATAACATCTTATTGTTGGCATTTAACATGCAATTTTAGAAAACAAGATTTCTTCTTTAATATACCTAAACGTCACTTAGATGCTTCTATTATATGATTAAACATTCGTTACAAAATTCAATTTCACATACAAAAAAAAACATGTAATTGTAGATATGAAATAAAAATATATTTATGCAAATGATCTTGTCACTCAAAGAAAAATAAATGTAAATGGCCTTTTCACCAATATCAACAATTAATCACATAAACACTAATCATGGATGTTATATAATTAACACACAACTATGTCCACGACAAGCTAGACTTATGTTGACAAATACATAACCCTAGACTCAAATGCTCATAAGCACACAACGATATACTTAAATACCAAGAAGCGCACAAACATTAGACTAAATGCTTGGTCTTTTTTAGATAAGCGCTCACTGGTGTTTATGGGTCAACCCTAAAATTTGCCTAGCTCGGGTTAGGATCGGCCCGAATTAAATGTGTGATTAAATTCTCTATCTAAGCCTAGCTTATGGGTGGATTCACTAGTCAATGACACAATTTGGTAAGTCTAGAAAATACAAATAAACAATATAGTCACTTGTGTAAATATACACGGTCTGTTTATGATGAAAGTGTTGCATAACTCAGGTTCAGACATTTTTACTTACACAATCTGTTTAATGTAATGCTAATACTAATAAGGTTGGGTCGTGAATCTTTTTTAATATGCCAATGATTCACACACACACACACACACACACACACACACATATATATATATATATATATATATATATATATATATATATATATATATATATATACATATATATATTCTTTAAATAATGGTCTAACTTTTTTGACTTGAGGGGTGATGTGTTATACACACCTGTCTACGTAGCAAGCATAAATATATAGTGTTGGTTTATGCATTATAGTATTCACCGTATTACTTTTCAAGGTATATAATTTACACGAACTTTAGTCTAAAATTCTTTTTTGTCAACACATGTCTATGAGGGGATGTAATCCTATATGAAAAGATATAGTAAAATTCACGTACCCACTCCCAAGTTACATCACTTATTGGTTTTTACATGTAATCTAGCCATGTAGATTCGAGGAATATCATATTCAAATATATAAAGATATGTTAATTCGAGTACGAATTATGGTATGATGAGTATGAGATATGGTATGATAAATACAATTTAGCAATGTAACCTTGCTTCAAACACGAACCATACATTTTGAAGGGCATGCTAGATAACTTTGGTTTGAACATTTTTTTTGTAACGCAATTTATCTAAAAGTAAACCTTCAGTCCATTAAGTTGGATCATGATAATTGGATTGATAATGTTGACAAGGAGATTATTTGTAGGATTTTTTCAATACATATTCAAAATGATCATCATTGATGAGTCTTTTAATGTATTCATCCATATTGATTTGATAATTGCGTCTTGGATGAAAAGTGATATATATTATCTGAATATCAAGTATGGTTTGCGAAGAATCATAATTGCTTTTTGAATGGTAATCACAGTTGTGTAGCGTAACAATAGGTTTGTGTTTATATAATGCATTGTGCTCTACATGATACATAACTCATTCAAATAGTTCTTGAAACACAAAATATCTAGATATAATACTTTATGTCCATAGATTTCATATATTTTTAGAAGCAAATAAGGTCAGATATAATAATATGCTTCGGGTTAAGTCTAATATATATATATATATATATATATATATGCATACACAAAAAAAAGATATATATGCCATTCATTCACTACCCATGCGGGTAACTAAGGTTAGTTATTGGTGCATCTGTTTTGTAATAGGAATGTACATATTTGTAATGAGATAGACAACATTGTAATGACATGATCAAATTACAACAGAAAGACTCATTTTGTAATATTACGTTTATAAATATCATTTTTACTGTATTCATAGGGAGAATAAAAATTTTACACTGTATTTACAAAACAAATCTTTGTATTACAATTTTGATTGTCTCATTACAATTAGGTGTCTTCCTATTACAAAATAGATCCACAGATAAAAAAATGTTACTTACAAGCAGACAGTGAATATATACCCATATATATATATATATATATATATATATATATATATATATATATATATATATATATATATAAAAGAGAGAAATTGGAAGCCTACACCTAAAGGGAATTTTTGATACACAATCTTAATTTTGTTGTTCCGAGAATATAGTTATCATGACATTATGCATACGAATCGTTATGAATAGACAGACTTTGTTTCATATTCAGGTATATATCTTTCCCACCATGATATATAAAGGCATCCAAATCAATGCTTACAACATTGCATATTATTTGTCGCATGTACACACATATTGGGATGGGGCATATGTGTAAAGGTATACCAAATTTATATACTCATTTATATTTAGCATCATTAATAAAAAAATTATGTAGTGCATCTTTATATATTTGATTGTTATGGTTTAGATAAATGTGCTCATATATTATAGAATATCACAGGTATGGTTTGAATTGCAAATAAAGTTATGCCACGAAACCATTGCTTATGTGATGCATTACATGCTAGATAACTCGGGTTAAATATATTTTAGACCGTAACATATTCCTATATGTAACGCTTCATCTCCATAAGGTTGGATCATTATAATTGGATCTTTATTTGTGAAACTGAAGTTTAGGGCGGAAATGTTACACTAGGGGATAGAGTGTGTACAGAGAGGGCTTAGGAAGTATCTAATGATCAATATAGGTAAGCTATATGTACCAATTATTGAGAAGGACATATTAAACTCGTTAAATCCAAACATAGAGTCGGTTACAATTTGCAACTTAATATCAATTTTAAAAGTAGAGCTTTTTTAATTGGATAGTTCAAAATGTGCATTTGATATGATTTTAAAAGCATATCTATTTAAGAAATCATACGTGAAATATTTCAACTACGAAATAGGCATCTAAGCTACATGAACTTAGGTAAACAACCTCATATGAGGCATGTGATTGTACACCGTAGTGTGTAGAAAATTTTGTCTCCCCGCTCTCAATCAACACTGTGAAGCTTTTTATACAATCCAATTATGTGGTTTTTAAGATCATGGTATAGCTAGATAGCATTTAAATAACATGGAAACATTACTACATAGTTAGATCACATAAGCAAGAGACATATGGTAAATCATTACATCAATGTAATCATAGACTTGGACATACATGATATATAATATTGTACTTGCTACATGAATCATACTTGAACAATTTTTGAAATAAAATATATTAATGTAATTCTGATTTTCATAAATTTGAATCATGATGGTTGAAATTTTTATTATTGTAAATGAATATGAGGTATATGAAATTTCTTACACCTAGGTACATAGTCCTCTCTCTCTTTCTCTCTTAATTGGTATTGTAACGTATGCACTTGGGGTGTAAAAGTTGTTTGTCAATATAGGTTAGAAAGCATGAACATGTAGTGCATATTATCTTATACGTATTGATCGTTTGTTAACAGACTTGTGACTTCAATCAACTATATAAAGCCATAGGTATTGATAGAAATAAGTATATATTAAATGTGCTAAAATCACAAACAGATGCATGCATGTTTAACCAATGGTCTCTACATTTTTGCGACACATTTGTTGACTAGGAAATACACAAGCTAAGTGGATGGCCCACACATATTTGAAAAATATACATAAGAAGAAAACCTAAGATGTATAAGGTTGATTATGCTTATATTATCGCAAACATGTTAAATACAAAAGGTACATGTAGCCAACATGTAGTCATGTATTGACTTCATCTCTCTCTCCTCCCCATAAACATTAGAAGTTAAATCATGTAAGATAATCATTTTCAAAGGATCTAGAACTACTCGTGAATTAAATATTGGTATGCATTAAGAGTTTTGATACACAGAGGAGAAATTATGTGGCGTGTAAATATAAACATGTACATGATAGAGTGAAAATTCTCACTCTATCAGTCTCAAAGTCATGGTCAATGGGGTCCCCAGTGACACTTTCTCTCCTTCTAGGAGCATCAGGTAGGTAGATCATCTTTCCATGTACCTATTTTTCATAGATAGGGAGGACTTCTCAACTATTCTTAATTGTATTGGTAAATAGGGCATGTTTAGAAATATTAAAGTTTCCAATGAGTTTTTTGTCTCTCGTATTATATTTGCATATGATGTTGTGGTTATTTCCTCTTATGCTAACCATGATTCTATTTCTTATCTGGGAGGTATGGTGAAGGAGTTTGGTATAATCTCAAGCATGGTTTTGAGTGATGAGAGAAGTTTTCTTTTGTGTAATAAAGCTTCCATTGATTCAACATTTAAGTGGGTGAATTGCTTATAAAGTACTTGGGTCTACCTTTAAGGTAAAATCTCCAAGATACTCTATGTGCCTGTTATTGACGATATCAAAATGAGACTAAAAGAGTGGAAAGCTAGATATTTATTTCTCTTTGGAAGAGTTGTGAACATTGTCTCAACTTTATCTTCCTTTCATCTTTATTGGGTGTCATCTTTTCCATTGCCAAGTAGTATATCTAATGAGAGTGAGCAGCTTTGTAGAAACTTTTTATGAGGAGATCCTCACATGAACAAAACCACTCCCATAGTACCTAGGAAGGATGTTTGCCACCCTAAAAAGGAAGGATGCTTGTCTATTAGGAACATTGTTGGCATCAGTTAAGTGTGTGTTGCCAAGGATATTTAGAATTATTACTTTGAAGAAAGATAATCTAAGAGTTATATGGGTAATGATAGGCACCTTAAGGGTGACTATGTTTGGAGGGCTGGTATTAAGTTTACTGCCTCTTGGGTGTGGAAGCATTCTCTACATTTCATAACACAAGATTTTAACGGTTCATGCTATTGTTAAGAATGGAACTAAGGCTTTTGTAATATCCTCAATTTTAGTAAAATTGAATTATATATATAAATATAGGAAATGATTTGATAAGCAAATTATCCAATGATATTAGTGATAGAATAATAATGTTACTTTTGAGACATATTTGTGTTGCAAATATGTCCTAGGGGCACAAGACAAAAGTATAAGATATTTTGTGTACAAATAAACAACAATGACCTTATGAATTGTTGAATAATAGAAATATGGGATAATATGCAAGATTTGAAAAGAAAATAAGATATGTGATGTTTTGGATAATTATAAGAGTAATTATCTATACAGTTTGGAAACACATGTTTTGAGGCATCAACTAGTATTATTTTGATCTAACTTTTGATATACTTAAAAACAATAAAGAAAGAAAAAGAATTGTATAAATTGGGAGGAAAAATACATACCATGAGACAATGGTATTGTTTACTATAAAGGTATAAAGAGCAAGTTTAGCACGTGAAAGATATATGAATAAAACCCCACAAATGTGGTATAGGTGGGAAAAACATTAATGAGTTCTTATACTTGATGAAGGAATATATCAGATAGAGAGGGATAAGGAACAATCTAGTATTTAAGCCATGAGGAGTTTTCTTGAAAGGTTAAGGAACAACAACCCATTATGTGCCTTACTTTGTATAATTTTGGGTTGTCAACCAAGTACCATTCTGTCGAAGGGGTTGAGCAAACCTAGGACAAAAAGGAGTAATTCTATTTTAATAGTTTTCCTAAAAAGGATATGTATGATGTATTATTTAGTATAAAATACCTTCCATATCAATGAATCGTAACACATGAATTCACCCTCTCACCATGGTTATATGAGAAGGGAAACTTATATTTCCCATGAGGCCATCCCCATGTCTCACAACCAAAAAGGAAGTAGACCCAGGATTTCCCCTTCATTCTATACCATCTCTCCCTCTCACTTTGCTACACCTTCTTCCTCATCATCTTCCTCTCCATCCCCTAGGGTTTCACCTAGAACCTATGTTATAACCTCAATTTCACTTATGTTTTAAATAATTGAAAATGCAATTATTGTATGAAAAGGGCTTGAATAGAAATTTTATGAAAAGGGCTTGAATAGAAATTTGAGTGCTTTGTTTTCAAGAATGGATTTCTTTGCAAATTTCCCTTGATGCATGATTTCATGGTTTATATTGTTTTAATAATCCAATGGTGGATATAAGGGAAAAGGTATAAATGAAAATCCCATAATAAGTAAAAAAGAAAAAGAAATAGGTGATGATTGTGTGTATATGTGAGAATTGTGTAGAGTTCTCTAGAAAGTGGTATGGATGACCACTAATAATTAGTTTTGTGTACACATGGTTTCTAATATAAAGAATAGCTAAAATAAAGAAAATCAAAAAGGAAGAAAGAGAAAAGGGCTAGTTTTGATGCCTTAAATGCATAAAATAGAGGGAGACTTGCATATGAAGCAAAGTCCCTTTTCCTTTTGAGTTTTGGTAACAATATTTGCTCACAAATATATAAAGTCTTTAAAAACTTTCCCTTAAAATTTGAGAGAAAAAGGAGAAAAGATGGGAGAGTTATGGATTTTACAAAAATACATAAAGTGGATGGGTTAATAGATTTTTCATTAAATGTAACAATTTCCTTTCATACTGGGAGTATACCCAGACCTTTTTTTTCTGTCACACGGCATGCGGGCTGATGGATCACAGATCCTACGGTGATGGATCCATCACCTATCTCTGCCAAAGATGGAAAGTCTGGAATAGTAAAATGTGAACCCCGTGAGGAATTCTCCCTCCCTCGACCATCCCATCCCTTGTATTCTTTCCCATTGTGTTTAGGAGTTTATTCCAGATACAACCATCCCTAGATGACCTTGTTTCAAGGAGAAGTGAGAGTTTCCCCAATTCTCTGGATATCAGATCCATGAGTTGGGAGTCTTGAGCATACAAGCCTATATAAAGCCATGCTATCCCTCTCCAACGGCACCCATGAGACCATCAAACTGTTGTGAGAATTCTCTCACTACCAATTTCCTGGCTAAACCCCCTTTCAACTTTGTCTATACCTTATTCCCCGATGAGGTCATCTTTGCCTCGAAATTTGCTTGGATGCCACCAGCGAGCAATTTGAGGTCACAGTCGAGTTCAGGTAGGCTTGACGAAGAAGAACATGTCCTCACCTACCGCTCATAGTCCCCAACACCTAGAATCAACACTAGAAGTTGACTCTGCCTCACCGACTCTTCTTACAAGCTCGAAGACAAAGGAGGGAGATAAGTATTGGGGGGATATCTCTTCTTCCCTCGCCTCAGTGTGATAAGGTAAGGGGTAGTATTGTCCTTTCATATTTTTTAGCCTCTTTTGGTCATCTGAGCAAGCCGCCACGTGGGTGTGGGTGTTGTTGTGGCATGAACCCATTGGCCTGGGCCACGACCCCGTGGCATGGCCAAAGGCCCACCTGATGCTGAGGTGGTGGTCGAAGATTTGGTCAGAGTCATTTTATTTTGTAAAAATTGTAATAAATGGTAGGACAATCAGATGAAGACAAATAATATATGGTTTTTGCTTAGAAAATTGTAAGGAATTCAATAAAAATATAATCAGAACCTATATCTACTTCTAGTTCTAGAAGTACCTAAAGATGGCATCTTTAATGTGTTGAATGAACTAGAAAGCCTAAGTTTCAAGAGTAGATGATCTTAATGTGTTAATTTGACATTGATGATCAAAGATTGATCTTCTATGAATAAAAAGGAGAAGCATGAAAGTAATTTGAACTTAGCAACCCATAATTTGATAAATTAGAGTTTCCTTGAAATAAAAGGTGTAACTAATGATGAATTAGGGTTTGCAAACCCAATGTGCATGAAAAGTGGAAACTAGGGTTTGGGAATCCAAAACCCTAATGAAACCCTAATGCTGACCTAGAAACCCTAACTTGAGACCCAAGTCAGTCTTGATGATGATTTGGACAAAATAATAATACATGAATGTATTACATTAACTTTCAGGGTAACTTGGCTTGGTTGATTGATTTCTTGCTCTTGCTTGGGCATCTAGACTCCTGATCAAGGTATGTGGTTACACCTATGAATAACCGCTTAGTTTCCTGGCATTTTCCGAGGTTTTATCGATTTCTTGAAATTAAATACTTGGATGAAATTTATTTCCTACAATCTATAAAGTGACTATGGCTATCACAAAGTATGCTTATAACTTGCTCGAACCCCTCATACCAACTCTGGAGGTTTGGATGTAAGGAAATGAAAAGTCATGGTGATGACCAAAGACCAGGCCCCATATTGGGAAGGTCAGACCAGACCCTAGATTGGGAAGGTCATATGAGGTCAGACCAGGCCCCATATTGGGAAAGTCACATGAGATCATACTAGGCCCCAGACTGGGTAGGTCATCTAAGGTCAGGCTCCAGATTGGGAAGACCAACATGGCACATGGGCTCCAGATTGAGAAGGTGGCCTTTTTGTCCATTGTAGGGACAAGACCTTGAAAGAGTATCCCATAGGTTGAGTAAAAATGGGTCGAGGAGTTAGGAAGAAACCCAAAATTTTGTTTCTGTAATAGTAATTTTTTTGATTATATTGTTATATTAGATGTAATATTTTATTTTCCCCACATACCAATATAACTTGTTAACTGATCGGAATTTTGTTTGTCGATGTTTTAGGATAATATGTCGTTCTACAAATATGATGAAATTGGATATCTAGAAAGAAGGCACAAGATGAAGAAACATTAATGTAAACATGGAGGCTATAGTTAGTGATAATTTATTTATGTTGTAACTTTAGATATTCCATCAGTTTTATACCAAATTCCTTTTTGTTAGTAAAATTTATTAATTATTTCTTGTTAATTACTAAACATGCGATCTTGTATAGTGATAATAGCCCTTACCCTCTCGATATGTCTACCTGAATAGGGGATAACATGGGGAGGGGGTCGTTACAACCTATATAAAGGGTCATCATAGCCTCCCCTTTACTAGAACCTATCTCGAGTCGCAGTTATGGGGAAGACAGATCTACAGAGTTTTTCTTCAAATCGTCAAACATGGTCAAACCATGCATGGGAGCAAGGTCAAGCCAGCTACAACATAGCTTGCCTCCAATAAGCCACTAGCAGAAGAGGGGTGTCATTAGCATGAGGGGCATGAATTCCCATGAATCCCTTTATAATCCCAAGACACAAAAGAAGGATTGATTGCTGAGGATTTCACTCCACCGCAGCCGCAAGTGGAGGACGGTGGTGTTTTGCCTCTCTTTCTGTGGAAAGGGGTGGCTCCTCATCAGATTCGTGCTAGTGCATCATTGGGTGGAGGAAGTAGGTCAGAGGAGGAGGTGGTGGGTTTGCCTCGCCTGAGCAGGAGCTGGAACCGACATCCAGCCTGTTGATCTAGCGGCATATGAATAGCTTCACACTGATCACGAGGAGGATCTGAGGTCAGCGATGGAGGCAGATGGAGTTAGGGTACTAACTGAGTGTGATACCAATCACCTCAACTCCAGTGTACGTACAAATACACACGAGCGTAAGAACAAAGAAGACTAGTTGGGGTTTAGACGAACCGTCGCCTGTTGTTGATTAAGTTGAAGGAGGAAGGATGTCCAAAGCCCTTCAATCATGGTAGCTGGTGGGTTCTAGGTGGATGATGTGGTGGTGGCCATAGAGGATGGAGACGGTGGAGGTTTTCCTCTTGGATTTAGCCACAACGCCCGACAATGCAACTTGTGCGTATAAGGAAACACGATCGCTAGAGGGAGAAGACAGCCAGGCGGCTGAACCCTAAACCGGCTCTCTCCCCATCCTTAAAGGAGTGTTGGCTCAAGTAATGAACCGACCGGTCCATACATGGACCGGGACCTAAACCACGCCCAGCGTGGCGTTGGATTGTGATAACGTTGACCAATGATAAACCGCCATGTGGCATCATGTTAAGGTAAATATACTATATTTTGCTTAATTCATAAAAATTAAATGGTATATATGATGTAATGAAGATATATATGAAATTGATCAGAAAAATGAGAGGAACATAAATAAAATGTATTTGAGGCCTAAGTCTGATTCCAATTCTAAAAATATTGCCAAAATATGTTAAAGTGATTATTGATATATAGAAACCCCTAGATTTTGATATTACGTGTTTAAAACATTGAAAGCATTTTTCTTTTTTGTTATTATCTGATCTTGTTGTATATAATGATAATGATGATAAGATAATTAGGAATTTTGAATGAGTATAATCATTAATAAGAGAATTAGGGTATAAAACCCTAGTTTTGGTAATTATGATGCTTAACACGGTAAATCAGATTATTTTGAGATGTTATCTATTGTTTCTAAATATAATGCTCATGTTATAGTGGTGATAATTAGAGTTGTTAATATGAATAACCATGTATGAGAAGAATTAGGGATAAAGATCCTGACTTGCTAAGTTGTTAATGACCTTAATATGACCAAAGTGATCTTAATGAAAGGAGATGATGGATATAACAATTAGGGTTTCCCTTAATGCTTAATGTGTGATGGAAGTAGGGTTAATACCCTTATTCCTTACCCAAACCCTAAAACCTAGATTATGACCCAAGTAGGGTTTAATCTAATTAATGTGATGGTGAAATTTTAGGATTTACATATATGCAGATTTAATGTTGAATTACTTAGATCTACTGATTGGATTGATCGAATATTATTGAACTATAATTGCATAATCTGCATGGCTCACCATTGAGGTACGTGGTTATGCTTATGAGTACCTGTAATATAGTTTTTTAGTGTTTTTGAGGATTTCTTGAGGATTGAACTACTAAGTTGTTGGATGTTTATTTACATTATGTTCAATTATAATGCCACTATGAGTATCACATAAAGATGAGAATATGTGGAGAAAATGTGAGTTCTTATTTGCAAGTATTGATTGATAATATGTTGTTATAATATTTGCACACCTTTACATGCACCTCACATGCACAATATATCAATATATTGATTCGTTCTTTTGGTTTCACGGCGTTTTAGGTACATGTTAATTATGAAGATATCAAGATATGATAGACAGATTAAATTACTTGAAGACATTAAGGATAACTTTTAAGGAGGGTTTGATAGATATCTTCTCATAAATACAATTATGATGATAGAAATTCATATAACTCCTTGGAGGAACATTTTGTAAACAATATTTGATTTAATGGAAATTATTTGCTATTATTTATTGTTTGGTTAAATCTGGATCTTGGGAAATCTTAGGTAATGGCTCTCAACTTTTGAGTCTTTCCTTAACTAGGGGATGCTAAAAAGTGAGGTTGTTACATTTGGTATTAGAGCTCCAGATTTTTACAAATAAAATTTATTAGTGTATAATTGTAAGTAATATGTAGAATTATGAGGGAATTATTAGGGAATTTCCTAGATAGTGTCTATAAGGGACCACAACCCAGAGGCTGGAAAAACTTTCCTCTACACCACTAGTCAACTTATGAGTCCAGGACCATTCATCCTGCCTGGACAAAGTCAAAAGATTTTGTTTGAAGTAAAATACCTTTAGGTTTTTTTCTCATTTTGATTCATCCACTTCTCATTCTCTTTCTTAATAAACCCTAAAATGATACTTTCCTTCTCATCTAAAGTTAGGGTTTTTTAGAAGAAGTAAGATTAGGGCAGCCTCTACTGATTGATCTACATGTAATGTGGAAATAATGATAAAGAAAAGAAAAAATGTTTATGGTTTTTTTCCTTATGATGGTATAACCCTAAATGGAACTAGGGTTGGTTTGGGAAAACACTAGTGAGTCAAGGGATGTAGAAACCCTAAGATGCAGGGTGTAGTCCCTAACCCTAACCTAAAAAAATGGAAAATGGGAAGTAGTGTGGATGAGATAGAAAACCCTACCCATATGAACCCTAATTAGGGTAAAAAGGAATAAGAATATATATATATATATATATATATATATATATATATATATATATATATATATATATATATATATGAGTTAGGTGACCCAATATCACATGCATGTGTACATGTAGAAGCAAGGCATTAATGATAAACGTTTTAAGAAACATAAGCAAACTATTAACAACTCATTTTATAGATAGAGCTTGATTGAACCCTAAATAAGATACCTCTGGTCAGTTAAAGAGTATGGGGTGAATAATGTCATCATGGGAATGATTGGTGATCAAGCCCGAAAAGGAAGATCATCTCAGGCCAAGCTCAAAAAGGAAGGACTATTAACAAAACCAAGCATGTATGAGGGAAGGTTTTGAGAGTCTAGTACAGGGACTAAAACCCTTAGAGAGTGTTCCCCATAAGGAGGCTCCCCTAAAGAGAGTGCCCACCATGAGAGAAAAAGGATAAGGGTTGAGAAGTTACAACTGAAAATGTATGTTCAAAAAATGAAAAAACTAAATTCAATTTTTAGGGTTGGTGTCCTGACCTGGGGTGGGTTAACCCAATAGTGGGAAAAAGAACCTTCAGGGGAGGCAAAACCCTTAGACCTTGGGGTCAAATTGTCTTTAGAGAGACTAACCTCCTCCCGTGAGACAAGCAGGCACCCTAGGTTAGGACCTTCCCTATAAGGGTGAGATGATAAATTAATTTAAAGATTGATGCAACCTTAAATGTCACTGAAAGTATTAAGGACATAAAATATGAAAGCACATACATCCTTTAAACCCAAGTATGACATCTCTTAGGGACATAAGTGGTCAATCCCCAGATTGGGAATACCAAGATGGCACCAAGCTCTAGATAGGGAAGGTGACCCGAGCCTAATGTTTGAACATAAAATGGATGATGTGTACCCAAGAAAGGGATGGAGGAAATCTGGGTTAAAGAATTACATAAGAGAATAATGTGCTTGAAAATGGTCAAAGTTGTGATAACTCAGTAAACCCTTAAAGTAGGATAGAGCCCTAAGTCACTCCTGAGGTCAAGTAGGGAGTATTAAAGGTACATAAGATCAATGGGATCATGAGTGATTGTTCCCTGAATGCATAAGACCCTAGGGTTGGGAGGTAACACCTATGTTTGCTCGAGGCCCATGACTCAGGAGATTAGCCACCTTCATGATTTCATGAGGCCCAAGCGATAAATGTGAGAGGCACTCCCTAGATGCATAAGGATGAGATCGCTCCAAAAGTACTTGTATCCTTAGAGACCTTGAGGAAGTGACTAAGGCTCATAATACCTGAGGTGTAAATATAAAAGATACAAATAAGTCATGTAGTAATGATATCTTAAAGGAAAATTGTGCGCAAACTCAAGAGTGAAAAAGGCATTTTACTTCATGAAATATAATAATATTGGGAATTAAAAAGTATGTATGGTTTATAGTCATGTTGAGAATTATTCAACCTAAAATGTGAAATTTTGATATAATGTGTGGATGCACCATATCTACTCTTGGAATGAGATGAATTTTGTATTTGGACTGTAGTCAAGTGCTTATTTCATCTCATTGTGAGTGAGTAAGATTGGGGTAGACATATATTATGCTTAAATTTGACCTATGATACCTTAAGTTGAGTTTTGATGACATGATCTAGAGTTTGAGGTGTTACCTCACCCTTATGTGATGATAATTGAATAAGAGGTTGGTAACCTAGGTGAAAAGTTAATGACCAAATGAAATTGGAATCACTAATGAAGATGTAATCACAAAAGGAAGATATCACATAAATATTAAGGATGTTGTTATACCCTGAACTGAATTAAGGTGCCAATCTTAGTAATAATATGGGGAATTTGCAAATCAATAAAAGATATCTATGTAGGGTTGCTAACCCTAAAGTTTGAAACTAAGATGAAGTTATCTTTCACCTTAAGCTTACTAGGACGAAATTTTGGGGACATAATTCCTTTTAAGGAGGGGTGAATGTAATATCCTCAATTTTGGTAAAATTGAATTATATATATAGGCCATGATTTAATAAGTAAATTCTCCAATGATAGCAGTGATAGAATAATACTATTACTTTTGAGACTATTTGCGTTGCAAACATGTGCTTGGGGCACAAGACAAAAGTATAAGAGATTTTGTGTACAAATAAATAGCAAGGACTTTATGAATTGTTGAATAATAGAAATATGGGATAATATGCAAGTTTTCAAAAGAAAATAAGATATGTGATATTTTAGATAATCAAAAGAGTAATTATCTAGCCAGTTTGAAAATACATGTGTCGAGGCATCAATTAATATTATTTTGATCTTACTTTTGGTACACTCAAAAATAATAAGGAAATAAAGATAATTATAGAAGTTGGGAGGAAAAGGACATACCATGAGACAATTGTATTGTTTACTATAAAGGTTTAAAGAGCAAGTTTAGCACGTAAAAGATATCCCAGTAAAACTCCACAAATTAGATATAGGTGGGAAAAACATTAATGAGTTTGCATACTTGATGAAGGAATATATCGAATAGGGAGAGATAAGAAACAATCTAGTATTTAAGCCACAAGGAGTTTTCCTAAAAGGTTAATGAACAACAACACATTATGTGCCTTCCTTTATATAATTTTGGGTTGCCAACCAAGTACCATTATGGTAAATAGGTTGACCAAACCTAGGACAGAAAGGAGTAGTTCTACTTTAATAGTTTTCCTAAAAAGGATATCTAACCATGGCTTGAGATATGATGTATTTTTTAGTATAAAAACACCTTCCATATCAATGAATCATGACCCAAAACTCACCCTCTCACTGTGGTTATATGAGAAGGGAAATTATATTTCCAGTGAGGCCATCCCCATGTCTGGCAACCAAAAAGAAAGCAGACCCAATCTTTCCCCTTCATTCTAGACCGTCTCTTTCTCTCCATTTGCTACACCTTCTTACTCAATGTCTTCCTCTCCCTAACCCTATGGTTTCACCTAGAACCTATATAAGGGGTCATCAGAGCCTCCCCTTTACCAGAACCTTTCATGAGTCGAGGTTATGGGGAGGAGAGATCTGTAGGGTTTTTCTTTAGACTAGGGAGGAGAGATTTGTAGGGTTTTTCTTTAGACTATCAAACACGGTCGAACCATTCATGGGAGCTAGGTCAAGCCAGTAGTAGCATAGCTTGTTGCCAATAAGCCACTAAAAGAAGAGGGCTGTCATTAGGAGGAGGCGCATGACTTCCCATGAAGTTTGTTGTAATCCTAGGCCATGAAAAAAGGGTTGAGCTACTTAGGGTTTCCATCCACTACAGTTGCAAGTGGAGGATAGTGGTGTTGTGTCTCTCTACCTGTGGAAGGGGGTGACTCCTCTTCAGACTCATGCCAGTGCACCCATGGGTAAAGAAAGTAGGTCAGGGGAGGAGGTAGGGGGTTTGCCTTACTGGAGTAGGAGTTGGAGCTAGCTCCTTCCTGTTGATCTAGCGGCATACAAATGACTTCATGTCGATCATGAGAAGGATCTGATGTCAGCGGTGGAGGCGGGTGGAGTCAAGGTGCAGACTGAGCATGGGATCAATCGCCTAAGCTTCAATAGCGTATGTAGAGATACACACGGGTGTGATAACAAAGAAGGCTAGTCGGGGTTTGTATGAACCGTCGCTTGTTGATGATTAAGCCAGAGGAGGAAGGAGAGCCAAAACCCTTCAGCCATGGTAACTAGTGGGTTCCAGGTGGATACAAGCGGATGTCATGGTGGTGGACCATAGTTGACGAAACTGATAGAGGTTTGCCTCTCAGTTTTGGCCGCAACACAAAAAAACACGATCACAAGAGGGGGAAGAGGTCACGCGACTCAGCCCTGAACCGGGTCTCTCCCCATCCTTAAAGGGGTGTTGGCTCAAGCAAGGAACTGGTAGGTCCAGGCATGAACCAGGACCTGAACTGTGCCCAACGTGGTGTTGGGTTGTGATAATGCTAACCAATGATAAACCACCACATGGCATCATGTTAAGGTAAATATACTGATTTTTGCTTAATTCATAGATATTAAATGATAGAATCGATGGTAATGAAACTATATATGAAATTGATTAGAAAAATGAGAGGAACACAAATAAAATGTATTTGAGGCTTAAATCTGATTACAATTATAAAAATAGTGCCAAAATATGTTAAAGTGATGACTAATATATAGAAACCCTAGATGTTGATATTAAAATGTTAAAACATAATTATGTGATCTTGTGGTGTATGATGATATTCAAGATGATAATGATGATAAGATAATTAGGGTTTCTATATGAGGATACAAACTCTAATTTTGGTGACTACAATGCTTAACATAGTACATCTGATTATTTTGAGATGTATCTGTTGTTTGTAAATATAATGCTACTCTTACATAATAATAATCATAATGGTGATAGTTCGAGTTGCTAATATGAACAACCATGCATAAGAAGAATTAGGGATAAAGACCCTGACTTGCTAAGTTGATAATGACCTTAATCTGATCTAAGTGATCTTAATGAAAGGAGATGGTGTATATAACAATTAGGGTTTCCCTTAATGTTTAATTTGTGATTGCAGTAGGGTTAAGACCCTTATTTATTATCCAAACCCTAAACCCTAGACTAGGACCTGAGTAGGGTTTAATCTAATTAATGTGGTGGTGACACTTTAGGATTTACATACATGAAAATTTAATGTTGAATTACTTGGATCTATTGATTGGATTGATTGAATACACTTGAAGTATAATTGCATAAACTGCATGGTTCACTATTGAGGTACGTGGTTACTCTTATGACTACCTGCAATATAGTTTGTCGGTGTTTTCTAAGGATTTCTCAAGGATTGAAGAACTAAACTGTTAGATGTTTATTTAAATTTTGTTCAATTATAATGCCATAATGAGTATCACATAAAGATGAGAATATGTGAAGAAAATTCCAGCTCTTATTTGCAAGTATTGATTGATCATATGTTGTTATAATATTTGCACACCTTTGCATGCACCCCACGTACACATTATAGCAATATAATGATTCATGCTTTTAGTTTCACCACATTTTAGGTACTTGATATAATACAAAGATATCAAGATATGATGGACATATAAATTACTTGAAGACATTAAGGTTAACTTGTAAGGAAGGTTAGATAGATACTTCTTCTCATATGTACAATTTTGATGACATAAATTCATGTAACTCCTTGGAGGAGCATTTTGTAAACAATATTTTATTTAATGGAAATTATTTGCTATTATTTATTGTTTGGTTAAATATGGATCTTGGGGAATTTTAGGTAATGGATCTCAACTTTTTGGGTCTTTTATTAACTTGGGGATGCTCAAAAGTGAATTCATTACAACTTTTATTCAAAGAGACCATTGTATGGACTCCAATTTGTATATTGATATTGTTATAGATAGTAGAGATGTCACAAATTTTGGTAAAAGCAAGCTTGCAATATGGTTGGATGTATGCCATGATGGATTTTGGGTTTCTTCAAATTCCAAAAGCAATGGTGGGTTCCATTCAAGAACTGAAAAGTGCTTAGGATTTGGAAATACCACTATGCTTCTTGAAGATAAAGAAAGAAGAAGGATCAGGGACTTATGGGAGGCTATTAGGAGTAAAGGGACTAATATTTCCAGGCATGAATGGCTTTAGAACCATGTTGCTCCAAATAGATGTAATGCTTTATGTTGGAAAATCATTGTGAAAAACCAGTTGGCACATGATCGTTTACATAATAGGGGTTTCCAACTCCCTTCCATGTGTGTGTTATGAAAGAGGAATGGAGAAAATGTGGATCACATTTTTTCCAAGTTGGAATATGTAAAGATGGAATACTCTATGTGAATATAGCACATATCTACTACCCATTTTCTGATTCAGGAGCTATTCTATATCAAAACAAAGAAAGAGAAGGATAGAGCTATATTGGGTCTCTTTGGTATTTGAAAGGAGAGCAAACAAAGATTTTTTAAGACAATGAATGACTTTATGAGATATGGTGGACCAATGTGAATAAAAAATAAATTCACTCTCAGTCGAATGTATAGATTTCTTTTCTCTTCTGTTAAGGTCGCTATTCTCCACATAACCTCATTTTCTTACCTTTCTTTATGCGTTGTACAAACACTACTTGCAAAATTGCAATAAGGAGGGTAACAATTTTTTATGTTATATATGTAGATATGTATATATGTATATATATATATATATATGTGTGTGTGTGTGTGTGTGTGTGTGTATATATATATATATATATATATATATATATTAGTGCATCTTTGTAGATATTATTTTCAACTGACACTTCATGGTCATTGTGAATTTGATAAATATGTTTATAAAGTCAGTTGGTTCATCTATGCAATAGGTATAAAGAAAAACATAATGTTTACAACATTTTCTACATTGATATCACATACAAATATTATAAATATATAACTAGATTTTACTATTATGTAGGTTTTTGTTTCACAAAATAATTAAGGCAAGTCTTTTCATACTCTCCTTTATACACTGTAAGCCCCTTTCCTCCACATAAATTTCGATATTTCTAGTCTCTAAATGCTATCATTTTGGCCTTCCTTTGTTGATACTTCTTCCTCTTACTATATCATGATTGACCTTTTTTGGTTATCAACTATGAAGAGTGACAACATCCCATGCTTGTAACATCTCCCTTCTCTCATATTTCCATCATTTAGCTAGATATAGTCATAAGAATGTGAATGATAAAGGATGATATAGGAAAGTTAGGAGGGAGTGGGTGAGATAATAGAAGCAAATTGTGGAGTGGTGAAGCATTGTCAAGGAGGTATATAGGTTTAAACATGGTAGAGGAGCTTTAATATTGGTACTTATGGAGGAAAATAGCGAGTTTGGGTATATCAATATGGGTGGGAGTAGTAAGATATTGAGTTATGTTTATATACTAGGAAGTCAACAACTATGATGTGTGGTAATGATGTCAATTCTACAGAGATAGTGTCATTGTGTAGATAGAGGTAGTGAAAGTATGGGTGACAACAAATTGGATCTTGACGGTTAAAGTGGTATATACTTTCCACTACCTCATTGTTGGACATAGGTACATGTAGTAGTCTCTTAATCAATAATCCATAAACTTAAATGATTTCTCATAAATAACATGTGAGGTGGTATCAGGTAAGTTGATATTTCTAGGTTTGTGATTATCTATATGACTAGTATGTTTGTAATCTAGGTTAATTGATTATTAAAGAATTTTGTAAAAACTAATCATTTAGTAGGAAGCCAATTGGTATCCATTGCAGTTGTGAGTTTTTTTTACAATAAATATCGTTCATGTACATCTCAAGATAGATCGTGCATGTTATAATCTCCCATTATTCAATGGATGAGATTTTATATTGACAACGATGACCCAATACAGAACCCAAATTATAAGTGTGTGTGGTTGGCAGGGGAAGCAAGCATATTCAAATCATTGTTCACTTATCTAAAAGTGGATACTATGATACAATATGTAAAAATAGAAAAGAAACATTAGAATAAAACATACAATACACCAATATCATAATGAGTGAGATAAAACTAGTAAAACCATAAGGCAGATCTTGACCATAGATTTACCACCATGATATTTGTCCCTAAGAAACAACATGAGCACATATGTAGTACATATCACCCATATATCCATGTCTATGATCTTATACTATGATACTAAACCCCACTGAGTGTTTCAAAAAACTATCACAATTCCTACCATTTTCAAGGGGAAGCATTCCAAATTAGTAATGTGTTCATTTCATATAAGTAAACTACATTCTTCCCATGGAACCTAGTAGTCAGGCTTCATATGATTTGCATCTTCTTTGTCTGGAACACACACAAACCAATCTCCTATCCTGGTGTAAAAAAATGATGTAAAATATCCCATCATATTGAATTTGATCTATAATCAAGTTATAGTGAGATTTTTTTATCTCTCTCAATTCCAATATCTATGATTTTAAAGGAATGGATGTTTTTATTGAATTCATTTTAGGTTACAGTTAGGTATTTTTGTGTAAACTTGACTTGAAAACCATACCACATCGACATGCATGCATCATTTAGAAATAATATCTAGTCATCAAAACAAACTAGTACACCATGCCATGAATGGACTCTAAGAATAATTATGTAAAGGAGCTTGAGGAATTGGTCCTTGATCTAGACATAGATCTACTTAGCCACAAACAAAGTAACTAGATCATTGCTAAAACATAAAGCATATAAAAAGGACAAGATCATGAGTTTTCTCCAACTCTAAATCAAGTCTTTTCCTCGTATTTTTCTATTGGACTTCTAGATAGAGCGGTGTCGTACCTGGACTCCTGACATTAATCAATCTCTCATAAACCTCATTTGCTGAATCTATATGGGGCCTTGTGTTAGGCATGTGTAGGCTATCTTTCACCTATGGTTTCACCCAAACTTGAATCTCTTTGCCCTCTACTCGGCAATGCAATTCCCATGCTCATAGCCATTAGAAAAAATCCCATACGGTCGAGCTACTTCATCCCTCTCTCTAGACATTTGGATGATACTAAGGATTCTAGGCGACCTCAATTTTGTCATCACTGTTATCCAAGTGACTGAAAAAATGTAATGTAAGGAGATCTATGTTCACTAAGATCTCAAGTCAGCACTCTCAGCATTTTGTTGCCTTCTCAAACTCCCAGTCAACTTGATGGTTGTGGCTTTTTTTTTTATGGTAACGGCTTGATGGTTGTGGCTTCATCATATAAAAAGGACAAGAATGGAATGTATAAATGATAATGATGATTAATGATATTGAGGAATCTTCTTCCACTCTTTGACTCAGTGATGCTTCTAATTTGGTCATCATTCAAAATCTTCTACCTTCATATTTCCTTAAGGTTCTTATCTTCCATTTGGAAAACGTTGATGTAAAGTGAATGGTAGATATCCTGAGGGTATGACTCTCATGTTGATGGTGAATGAAACATTATATGAAACAAAGAGATAGTAAGAGAATTGGTTTCCTCCATAGGAGGTATAATTTGAGCGCCCTATACTAAAGGTTGTCAAGCCCTAAAGTGAAGGGTCAAACAAAGGGAAGTCATTCTTCATATATTGTTGGATTCTATAAATAATGAGATCTTAGTTTGCATTGAAGTAATTCCCCAATATTGAGACCAGATCTTAGGGGTAGAAATTTGTGATCCAAGGTATTCACATTGATATTGTGATGACAAACATAATGTCATGTATCAACGGTGTTAGGTTGTTTAATAGCCTTGGGCATGATATTTTGATGGATTTATGGAGATCAAATTGTGACAGAGTGCAAGATCATCTGTTATAATTGAGTTATTCTTTTCTAATGGATTCTCTGAAAGAGGTTGTAGTGACTTTCTTCTTGATCTTAGTGTATCTTTGATGGAGGTAATTTTCACTCTCTTTGGGGCAAAGGCCACAATGAAGTGGTTGTGATATTCCTCATTATGAGAACATGGATGAAGGGATCACTTTAGCAACTCTCACTTATATCCTCTCCAAGTCATGGATCAAGTTGATTTAGTGATTTCTTGGTCATGATAAAAATCAGAGGCTAAGTTCCTTGTTTGAATAATTCTCCCTTAGTAGCATTTTGGTTGAGACAACAACTTGGACAATGTTGAAAATAATATGTTGGTATGTATACTCACAGATCCAATCATATGATGATTGTAATGGGGCATTATATACTTGATTTGATAATGAAAAAGGTAATTTCATCTATTATGTCTGTCTCAATCATGAGATGATGACACAAACATAGTAGATGTCTAAATAATGATGTTACTCGATGATATATGTCTTCAGGTTAAGGACCTTAACAATGTGATCATATGTATGATAAGAGTACATGCATTCTTGTTATGTCCCTAGTCAGATATTACTATGGAAGAAAAATAGACAACAATAATACATAAGACTAGGGTGTGTGTTGATTGATGATAGAGTCTCATTAGTTATCATATGTGATATCAAGTCAAACACATAGGTACACGTTAGAAAATAGTGTATCAGAGAGACCCACCTTGAGATTGATACATGGATACCATATAATGGTAGTCCGAATCAGCTCTCATAGTGATAGTGGTGATTGTGATTCTTAGACATGAAGTCACTATACTCATCACATGTCATTTGATGTATTTTGACATCATCCACCATGACCTTGACTAAGCTATGAGGGTGATGCTCGGATATGTTGTGACACATGGGGATTGAATGTGAGTGATGTAGATGGGATTTGTCCCTCCTACAGGAGATTGATATCCAACCCACTTGATAAGCAAAACTAAGAAACATAAGGTCATACATATGCGACTCAATATGTGATATGTGAGCTCACATGCATCTCAAACATTCTGCTCTAGTTCAAGGAACATAGATTGAATGCTGAGAGGATGACGATTCCATACCTCAAGTTCAATCTAGATATCAGAGACAAAGGAACTATATGATCACTATAGCATCGATCACATATTGTAGGTTGAAGTTGTTCTCCAACTTTCCAATTAATTGGGTAACAATGACGTGTTGTTAGATACCACTCATTGCTTGTGATGTCATAAATTGGTTATGGACATTCACTACCAATGTAACTTGGGACCTATAGGGTCACACACATAGGATGTATCTCAAATAGGAATTAATTCATGAATGATGTTTTAACATGATTACTAAAGTATTTAGGTATTCGATTTAATTAACAATCGCTAGAAATTGACTGACTGGACTATGAACCGATTGGTTCAAGTGTTGAACTGATTAATTCAAGTGTCATGTCAATTGGAAATAATATTGGTTGTACAATGTCTGGAACAGGACATGAACCAACCGGTTCAAGGTCTGAAACGGTCGATTCAAGTGTTGAACTTCCTGGTTCAATGATCAATATGATTAGATCAAGGATTGATATTGACGTCATGTTGTGCATTAATCAGATATTAAAAGCCAATACATTTGCAAACAAGATACATGATGAACCAACTGGTTCAAGTGTTCAAACGATCGGTTCACCTATGAACCGACCACTTCACCGTTCATGGCTTCCAAAAAAATTATGAAATTCTCTCTTCGACTCCCAAATGAACTGGAAACCCTACTCTGGCTATCCTCTATAAAGGGGGCAGTCTAGACTTTCAGAGACACAACAATAAACTATGACAATTTTATCCTCTCTGGCTGTGGTAACCAAAGAGCCCGAACAAGTCCTACCCGTAAAAGGGAGTGATAATAAAGGAGAAACAATACAGAAGAGTGAATCAACCCTATCAGGTTGACGTTCGAAGGGACAACTCTTTTCCTTTGGCTCTGGTAGCGCAACTTAAAGTTTCAAGTGATCTGCATGGACTACATAGAGGCGTGGATGCCACTGCCACCTACTAGGGGGACAACAACCACCACTGTCTGTGGTGTTACACCAGGAGGTTGCCGCTTCTAGTTGTCCGAGTGCTGCTTGTAAAAGAAGCATCATGCTACAAGAGTTGTCACTGGACTTGCTCTAGAACCAAGTATATCACTTGCTATCCTCTTTCCTAGATAGAATGTTGTTGACATGATCTGTTGGTTTAGGAATCGAGTAGTAAAATCTTTGTTTCCGCTACCTTATTTATTGCTTCAATTTCCTAACATAATAATCTATATATAAGAGTGAATCAAAGTTAGTCAAATGTGATATCAAAATTGTGATTCTTCATTAACCCCCTTGATATCTCTAATGATCTAATTGAAAACTATTTATTGCTAATTATAGCCTAGTCGCCACATGGACTTGATATGCCAAGGGAAACTTTGGTTATAGTACCTAAATTCAAATTTGGGGAAATTATATTCAAACACAATCAAATGATCTTAGGTTGTTTGCAGTCAGAAATGGGAGTTTAGATGTTGGTCTATGGAACTCAAGAAGAATTTTGAGCAAGTTTTGAGCTCATTTCATATTTGTAGTATTGAACGTAGTACTATTAGCTCAAATATGACCCACATTTACATGAATAGAGTATTATAATTTTGCAACATAGCCAAACTATCCAAATCATAAGTGGATGAAAAAAATAATAGGGTAAAGAGTGATTAAATAAATGCTTTAGCTACAGAAATGGATATAATCACCTAGATGGTATGGAACTCCTTATAATCTTCTTCTCTATCAATTAAGTTAGTTCTTTTGAAGTTATTGTTTGTAACCTCCATATTAGGTGATTCATGAGAACGATACTATGTGGGAAATGTGATAAGGATGCATCAATTTAAGTATGAATATCAAATTTTATGTATAATAAGCCAAAGGAAACATGATATTTAGAAACTATTAACCCATGGTTCAACATGTGCCTTTTTTCTTAATTTTTGGGTATCCTTCTTCATTTGTTTGTTATCATTGTTTGTGTTATTTTTCAATCTGCATCTTGATGGTAGCTTCAAAAGTCATTTTTGAGATTATACATGATCCAAGAGGTGTACAATATGGCCTTATACACTTTCTCACATTTTGGATCAGATTTTAGCATGCAATTTTTTTTTCTCTCTCAAAATTTTAAAATCTTCTTCAACAAGGTAATTATTCCCTCTCTATGGGATTTAGTTATCCTCTATGGGTCTCTAGAGTCATGTTTAGAATCTTATATGTTGTGACTGAATCAAAACTTCCATTTTTGTGTATGGATGTTTGCTTCTTTTTCTCATCAATGTGTCCTTTGTTTTTATAAGTTTCAATATAGCATGGTTTCACTACTACAGAAATGGCTTATAAAGTCACTTTTCAAGGTGTCGGTTGTATACATAAACCGACACCTAAACTCTACAGTGTCGGTTGATAACATAAACCGACATCCAATCTATGAAGGGCAACCAGACACGGGTACTGCTTTTATTAAGTGTCGGTTACTTATTAAAAAACCGACACCTAAAAGTAACCGCCAAAAATAAAATTTCTAGCGAAAGAATTGCCTCCAAAAATTGACATACAACGTCGGTTTTTAATGGAGAAACCGACAACTAAAGCTTTTCTGTGAGACAGAAATTTGTACAATTTTAGTCGTCGGTTTTGTGACAATAACCGACGCCATTGTGTTTTCACGCGATTAACCGCGAAAATTTTCACCTCCCTTTAGTGTCGGTAGTTTGTTGTAAACCGACAATAAAAACATTCAGTGTCGGTTTGTAAAAAACCGACACCTAATGTTAACTTAAATCGCGCGATAGAGCCCGACTCTTCCCCTTTCTCTGTTTCATTCATTCTCGTGCTCAGGGTTTGGTCCTCCGACGATTTCTCTTCCGCCGGTGCCGCTCCTCGCCTGCTGCTCTCCCTTCTGCCGACGCTCCTCGCCGGCGCCGCTCGCCGCCTGCTGCTGCAGTTTCTCGCCACCGCTTGCTGCTGCAGTTCCTCGCCGGCGCCGCTCGCCGCCTGCTGCTGCAGTTTCTTGCCGCCACCCTCTCCTTCTCTGCTCTGCCGGCGCCCTCTCCTTCTCTGCTCGACGCTGGCGCCTCTCCTTCTCCACGCTGCTACCAACAGTAGGCCTCCTTTCTTCTTCTTCTTCTTCCTTCTCCCTCTCCTTACCAACAGCAACCACGGCCGTGGATGTGTTGGCCGACCACACGGTCGTGCTACCCAACACGGCCGTGTGGTTGGCCAATACAGCCACGGCCGTGCCAGCCCACATGACCTTAGTTAATTTAATATGCATACTTTGTATGTAAGACATAGTAATCAGGTAGTGTTGTATATCCAAGTAAATTACATGTAACTAATCATGACATAGCTAGATTTTAGAATGCATACTTTGGTTAAATGTATTGTTGTAATTTTTGATCAAGTGATGATATGTAAATGTAGCAATAAGTTAGTAAGGTATCAATGATAAGTCTGTTGTAATGTGATGCAAAATAGTTATTGTATCATGCATATCTTAATAATCACCCTAACTTGAAGAACTAGGATTTTAGGTATAAGAATGACAACACATTATTTGTTGGCCTAGAAACCCGTCCAAGATTTACTCATTAGGAGTAAATCTTGGATAGTCCCCAGTTTGGGACTGTTCTTGAATACCTAATCTCACTTAGGATGTAAGTGTATAATGTGTATTGGGTTTTCAAAAAAAATTTGGCAGCATTTCCCCATTTGTTCTCTAAGTACATATGTACTTGGAGAACAGCGGGGAAATGCTGCCGAAATTTTCTTGAAAACCCAATACACATTATACACTTACTAGTGAGATTAGGTGTTCAAGGATGGGATAGGTGGTACATGTATATTTATTATATATAAGAATGACATCACATGTATTTGTTAACCCTAGACCCTAATCTTGTTGTAATATATACTTGTTTTCTCTTTGATCATAGAGCTTTACAATTTTGTTGTGATATATACTTTGTTGTAATAATGTGAACTTTACAATGTGAGCTTTACACTTTGAATTACTACTTTACAATGTGAACTTTACAATTTGAATGTGAATTTGCAGATGGCTGACCATTCTCCTGATGACCGTGCTGATGACTACCGTGAGGGTGAGGACATCAATGCGCCGCCTCACAATGTAAGTTTTAAAAATATATCATATATTTATATCTATATGTCCATTTATAGTTATATCTTGTAAATGTGAATTATTTTTTTAAAATTTTAGGTTGATGATGCACAGGTACCATCTCAAGCACTTGAGGCACTTGATCAACAACACCAAAAAGTTGACAAGAGAAGGGGCATCACTATGATGAAGAAGTTAATTGTGCAAAAGGGCAATGGACCCAAACTTGTTGTGGATTTCGATAATGCAGGAAATGCATGTGGTGTGAATCGCAATTCATTTATTTCATATCTTGGGTTTGTTACTCGTAGCCATTGCGGTTGTCGCTTAGATTCTTGGCATAAAGTTTCTAAGGAGAAGAAAGATTTAATATGGAGGGATTTATGCATGAGTTATTATTAATTTGCAATTCTATTTTGTAGATTACTAAATTTTTGGATACTAGTTAATAGCAATTCTATTTTGTAGAGTATATTTGAATTGGATGAAAAGCTGCATCGTAAATGCATGATGCAACGCTGTGGGAGAGTCCTAAGGAACTATAGGACAAATCTCACCAGAGAATACATAAAAGAAGCTGACAAGAGGAAGAAGACAGCCACTGAACAGTGGAACTTCTTGGACAAAGAAGAATGGGACGCGTTTGTCGCTTCAAGACAAACTAATGAATTCAAGGTATTAGGTGTCAGTCTCAATCTCATTAATTAATATATGTTGTATTCACTTATTCAAGATTAACATTTAGTGTTACTAACCAAATCATTAATTTGCATACTAACTAGGCCCTCAGTGAGGCACAAAGATCAAGGCGTGCACTGAATGTGCATGACCACAGAATAGGTCCAAAGGGGTATGCAGGCGTTCGCGAAAGACTACAGGCTGAGGCTACTGCTGCTCAGTCTGCTGCTACTCAGGACTCCTCTACCATAGGTAGCACACCTCTGCCTCGCCATGATGTCTGGATAGCTGGGAGACAAAATAAGAAGGGAGAAATAACTAAGGCCACAACTGCTGAGGCGGCTGCAAAAATGGTAAAATACAACTCTTACAGCAATCATTCGAATATTGATTATTTGTGTTGTTTATTTAAGTACAAATTTTTGTTTTGGCGATTAGCGGGAGCTGCACGAGCTGAGGAAACAAGGAAAGTTCATCCCTGAGGGAACAAAGGATGAATTGACAGTTGCTCTGGGTAACCCAGAGCATCCTGGACGTGTTAGGGCTGCAGGCGCTGATGTGGGCATCAAATCTTTTTTTGGGCTAGAGTTGTTTCGATGTGATTGGCTAAATACATCTGTGATAGAGCTATGGATAAGGTGAGATATTCTTTATACATCCATATACCTTGTGTATGATCTGGTGATCTGGTTTCTTATTTATTAATGCATGCGTAATTAATACATATTTTGCAGCTACTTAGACAACATATGTGCAGATTTTGGATTCGAACATGTAGGGTTTTTGATTCCATCCTTGATTAGTCTAGTAGCTAAAGACCCTACATCAGTTCAACAATACTGCTGTGAGTCTTTTTCAAATTTTTCTGTAAAAAAGAAGACGATGATAATGGCTCCATTCAATGTAGAGTAAGTTTACTTTGCTTATTATAATTTAGACTTAAGAAAATTACATTTTATTGTGGATTTTGAGTTATTAATTTTTAACTTTTTTTCCTCTAGGGGTAGGCATTGGGAGTTATTGGTTATTGCCCCCGAGACGTTCACTATGTATTATCTAGATCCTAAGAGGGGTAAATTGAATACAAGATTTGGACACATAATGAAAATGGCAATATTTTAGTGAGAAATATTTTATTTTTCATATCCGTTAACATATGTTATTACATTACTATTTAATTACAATGTTCTGTGTTACATTAACATGTAGGGGTTTTGAGGAGTACAAAAAGGCTGGAGGAAAGGTCCCCACGAAAAAGAACCAGCCAATAATTTAGAAGAACGTGAAAGTAAGTTCCCGACTGCAATATATGTATATATTATTTATGTGAACAATGCTTAATTAGTTGTATTTTTTAATATTTTATATGTTTGAATTTATAGTGTGCTACACAAGACAACGGATGGGCATGTGGATACTATGTCATGCGATATATGAACATGATTATCAAACATGCCGTACTGGATATTGAATGTATTGCTCATGTATTATATAGTCTCATTAGATAATATGATCGAAATATATCAATCTTATTTATAGCTCATTAATTATATATATACATCATTCTCTTTACAGGTGTTTAAAGATGACCCCATTACAGGAAAGGACTTACCAAATGTTAATGCTCCCTATACAATGGGAGAATTAAATGAAGTAAGAGAAGAATGGGCAACAACCATACAATTAGTGGGGGCTTTAAAATATAATTGGGATCCTGATAGCGAATAATGACTAAACAATGATACTTTGTAAATGAATTTCTGAATTATAATATATGTGTGAATGTTTCTACATGTCTGGATGTTTCTACATGTGTCTGAGTGAAAATGAATGAAAATGTTGGTTGCTATATGAATGTTTCTACATGTGTGAATGTGAATGAATGGAACTACAGATTGCTAGTATGTGTGAATGTTTATAAATGTGTGAAAATAAAATAGAACTGCAGGTTGCATTGCTAAATGCATGTGCTACTTTTTTATTGTTAATTTTGCAGGTTTGCGGCCTGTTATCGGCTGATATCAATGGATGTCGTAAAACCTACAGTTCATAACTGAATTGAACAGGTTTCTCATCATGCGACCAGCCACAGCAGGTCTGCAGACTGACAGAAAAAAAACCAATAGGCGTCGGTTATTTGTAAATAACCGACACATAATGATATAGTGTCGGTTTTCCTACAATAAACCAATGTTTATGTCCTTAACAACACGGTCGTGCTGGACAGCACGATCGTGGGGTGAAGATATATGGTGTCGGTTTTTTACTTATAACCGACACTGATAGTGCCCAAGATGGCGCCCTTTCTGTGGCGCGAAGGGTTTGGGCGTCGGTTTTCCTACAATAAACCGACGTCTATTGCCTTAACACCACGGCCGTGCTGGACAGCACGACCGTGAGGCGAAGATATATGGTGTTAGTTTTTTACTTATAACCGACACTGATAGTGCCCAAGATGGCGCCCTTTATGTGGCACGAAGGGTTTGGGCGTCGGTGTCTTATCTAATAACTGACGCCTATAGTCCCATGATGGCGCGTTTTCGGTGGCACGCGAAGAGTTTGGGCGTCGGTTTTGCAACCGACGCCTAATGGGTGAGCTTTTAGTGTCGCCCACATAGGTGTCATTTAGAAACCGACACTAAAGGCTTTAAATAACCGACACTAAAGGTAGGTTATGTAGTAGTGTTTTCTTTTCTATTGTTCTCTAAAATAGACTATTCCCTCTTTTAGGGGTGGTTTGGTGTGCATGTCACCTTCCTAGACCATAAAATGACTCACTCTACCTTGTGGCTTGTATAAGTTGTGTAGTATCTTTGATGTTTCCTTCTCCATTAATTTAATGGGTGATCACTCCTTTTTTTACTTGTAGCATTTTCTTGATTTAGGGCCTGTTTGGTAGGGTGTAGCCGGATGACAAAGTGCGTGTTTGATGTACATTTTTATATTGCAAACTCACACAATTGCACCCTACTACACCCAACCAAACTAGCCCTTATTGTAGAAAGACACAAGTATGACAACTTATTTACCCTTCAACACCTTTTTCATGAGTATCATATGCATTTAATTTTTTTTATTCAATAATGTTTCCCTCATCTACGTGTCTAAGGCCACAATGCATGATTTATGGGTGATTTTTATACTTTAAAAACACTAATCAAATAATCTATGAATATTGGTAGAAGAATGAACATACATGTGTCGTAAGTTATAAATAACTAACAAATGCATGTGCACTTATAAGTTTGGAAATTGCTTATATAATAACATGACAATAAATACTATAATTATTCTATTCAAGTAAAATGTATGGTGAATGAATTCAAAATCATAGTTGAACATGTTTCCAGATTGTCTTTTTACTGTATTATGCTTTCACATACATATACTCATACATGAATTTAATTCGGCTATACATTTTTTCCAGTATGATATTGGCATCAATATGTCATATATTTGATAAGAGTAGGTTATACTTGTTTTCAAATAGTATATGGGATCAATATCCACATGAATGTTGCTTTATAAAATTAATATTTTTGTATATACATCATTTCAGTATGTAGATATAAACATTATTTGAAAATTGCATATTGTAAAAGCCAATATGCACAAATATAAGTAGACATGTAATATTTGATATAATATTGAAGCATTACATGTTAGGAACGATAATATTTTATGTTAGTCCTAAATCAATTATGAATGGACAAGCATATAGTGTTTTTTTATAAGAGCTTTTTATATCACATTTCTTTGCTTTATTTGTGCATTTATTGATGCTTTTAATGTCATTTGACATCTAATATTATTGAGCTATATTATTTTATTTTCTTTTAATTTAATACATGGTTTGAATTGCATGTACCTTGGTTTGGTTTTATGATATTTGTTACTTGGGGAGTTACAAGATATGTTGTGATGTAAGTCATGTCAGATCTCATAAAGACAATATGTAATATCATCGTAAAGAAGAAATTGCCTTTAGAAAATTGCATGCCATGTTCATCCAATACATCGAGAGTCAAACAAATAGTCGTCACTTTCAAACCATTCAGTTACATTGCATATTCTTCAGTTAGATGTCATGTAACTTTCAACTTGACTCAAATAATGTATTAAAATTGACAACTTATACGCCGTGTACTTTACTTGAACATTTTATAAGTGTATGTTGTATGAATTTTCATATTTTATAGAAGATGCTAGAAATCATCTGAGTCACGAGATCTAAACTATGCTAGGCCATTTTCAAGGTTGGACATGTAGAGAACAAGAAAGGGGCATAATCTACCACTTTGGAGTATGGAAAGAAGTGAAAGTGAATCTTCTTCACCAAGACTATTGTTTGCTTCTCTCTCCACATATTGATCATCTACCACTCCATCTTGATTTGAAGAAGGGAAAGGATGTTATGTAGGTGTTCTCTAGGTTAGTGTGGGTTTCCTATCAACACCTAGTACTTCATCACCCTTTTCCTTATATGTGGGATATCAATTATTATGATGAAATTCCATTATGTATCTAATATCTTGTTGTAAATATGAGCTATGGGTGAGTAGTCTCCTCATCTTGGATGTAGGCAAGATGCCCCCCATGTCATTCATGTCAAGAAATTACTTCCTACATATGGTATGCATGTCTTCTTCTTAATTCAGATTGGCATGTGTTTTTATGTGTATATTGAAGAATAATCACCCTTTATATGTTTCTTATGCTCTTTGATGGATGTCAAGGGGGTGTTAGAAGAGAAGGAGAGTTTGATGTAACCTTTTTATCTAATTGATGAATGTAATTATGTTGGATAGTGAGATACCAAGAGAGTTTACTTCTTGTCAAATGACATAAGTGCTAGGTTCATCATTTGGTTAATTTATCTATTAGTAGAAGGAGTATTCGATACTTCCCCATAGGAAATCTTGCATTCATTTATAGATGTGTTGTTTTATGTGTTATGTGTGGTGCTATTAGCTCTCTAAGTCTAATATACCTTTCTGAGATATGTATCATTCAAAGCAATGATTGTTTAGTTTAGTATTTTAATTAAATTGTTAAAATAGTATTTTTATCCAATGCAAAACAAGACTCTTGTTTAAGTTAACCGAGATTGCGGAAATAAATAGTTCGTGTACCTAACAATGATTGGATGCCTTGTGAAATAAATTTAGCTACAATCCATCATGTATACGTGCAAGAAGAATGAGTTAAGTCACTTCTATAAATTTAATACTCGCTTCAAACATAACATCTTATTTAGGGATATAATAAAGGGTGTTACTATCATTTGTTGCAAGTTAACTTAACATTAAGCTATGGTAAACATACAAGTTATGGTGTAATTTGATAAAGCATCAATTCTTCATAGCCTATTAACACACACACATAAGTGCACACACACATATATGTGTGTGTATACATACATACATATATATATATATATATATATATATGTATATATATGGATATATACATATATATGTATATATAAGATTACTTCATAAATATTTGTAGTGAATGGCTTATGATTGCATGTTTTAGGCTCATCATAGTGACTTTATCTAATGTGAAACGAGCAATACTTACAAAATTGTAGCTTGTCACAATTAGTTAACTTATTAGCATATCTTTTAGAGTTTATGCAAATTGTGGGCATGGCATATTTTGATATATATATATATATATATATTTACATTTTAAAAATGTTATTGAATTTTGAATGTTTTTATTTTGAATTTATGTTATAGATTTTTTATAAAAAAATGTGTTGCTTTAAATATTATAATATTTTTTGTATAGGTTCATGTATGTTACTTAAAATAGGAGTTGCAATATTTATTATGTTGTCTTTAATGTTAATAGGAAGAGCGACATACGTTGTTTGTAACATTTCATATGTTGACTAACTAAATTGAATCATTATGGAACAATACTAAGAAGATTTGCATTGAATTGGCACATATAAATTTATGGATTCGAGATCTAGACTAGCAAGACATGATCACAACAAATCAAATATGGCTTGGTCAGGGATGATACGATCGCTCTGGTAGAGGAACCATTAGTTTAAAGGACCATATCTATAATTCCCCTCTATGACATTTAGTCCAAGAGGTTGAGAATTTGTGATGATGAATGAAAAAATCCTCATTATGGTGGTGAGTGAGAGACATTGGTTGTAAGGATGAGTGTCATTACTTCTTTTATCTTGATACTTAAATATATATGGACTAGCATGATAAGATTTTAAAGTTAAACTTCTAGGTTTGTTAGACAATACATGGAATCTGAAATATCTAATTTCTCATTTACACCCTCCATATGCATTCTCCAATACCTTCACGTAACCCCATTCGGAAATGAAAATTTTGTATAGTAGTTCAATTTGATAAGTGAACATGCACTTGAAGACATCATCGATACCACCAGGCTTTTCCTCCTTCTTATCCCCTCTCCCCCTCACCCTTACGGTAACACCTAGGTATAGGTTTATTCATAAAATTATTTGTTTTTTCTTTGATCTTATTGTATTATGTAAATTATATGCCTTGTTGTGATCATCAATGATCTTGTTAATGTTTGTGGATTAATATTTAATAGAGTGATTGTCATAGGTATACCATATTTATTCCTACTCTTCAGCACTACCACGTTCAATTCACTTGAGTCTTTTTAGTTCAAATTGTAATAGTTTATTTGAGCCTACACAAGGAGAGCGAGATGAATAGATCATACCATGGCTTCCTTCAAAACACATTTAAAAATGGACGATATCTAAGGGTTCGTTTGGTTGGAATGAAAAGAAACGTCAATCTGTTCATTCCCACTCATTTTCCGACTAGCGTGGTTTGGTTCTGCATAGTTTCTCTAATTGCTAGGAACTATAATTCCACATTGTTAGTGATTTATACAACCAATGATAAAAAACGAACCATACTAGTTTTGGGCACAGTTCATTCCCCTCATTCCAGCTGGTTGTGCCCATGCTTTGGAAGTCATGGACTTGCATATAAAAAGAACAACCAAGAGAATTAACAACTTGTTTTATGTAGAATCAAACAAAAATAGAAGTAAAATGGGAATCGTAACTCAGTCCAATCAAACATCAAGGGGGAGGGTAGTGATCCCAATTTGATCATATATTATGTTTACAACCTTTTATCGAGTGCTAAAGAAGTGGTAAGGAGTATTTTTTATATAAGTAAACCCTTATATTATTTAGATATGATTTAGAATGGGTTTTATTAGCTCATAGTAGAGTGGACTGCGCTGCTAGACAATTTGACCACTAGCGGGTATTTGATCTGACTTGGTGGAAGCGATAAGAAGAAATAGTCATTGTGAAGGAAGTCAATGTGGGAGGATCATTGTGTAGGAATTCAATTTGACCATTATCAAGTCAATCGACTTTGTCATATTCAGGGTCATTGTTGGGTTGAAAATTGACTTACTCGGTGAGAAGTTGTCTGAACCGCAAAGCAGTTTCAACATCTCAAGAACTCGGGCGACGTTCCAGGTTAGCATTGAAAATTTCTAGAAATGGCGTTTTGGTCATTTAGATGAATATAGTCTAGATGGATTTTGTTTATGAGCTGTTATTAGATGTAGAAATATGAGGACGATTTGGAGGAGTTGGCAAGTAGTTGTTTTGGGGAATACTAGGGTTTCCACTTCAATTCCTTCTTTATGTGATCTAGAAGGGGAATCCAAGTGAAAATAGGTAGTTCTTCCTTATTTTGTCTTTTCCTCTTCATGTTCTTCCTCCTTTTTTATTGAGTTGACAAATCTCCTTCTGTATGGAATCATGTTTGACCTAGTTTTCATCTTCTTCTCCCCTTCTTTGTTCTCTTCTTATTACTTAGGAATGTAAGGGGAAGATTTAGCATGTTTTTGTTGGTTTCTTGAGGTTTGTTGTTGTTGGACCTCAAGAAGGAGTATAACCAACAAAATTAGGTGGGTGTATATTTACCTTCTTCTTGATATATCATGGAAATGTATGAGGGATTGTGAATACTTAGAATTTATGGCTACTTGATGTTTTTTAAGTTAATGCCTGTTGTTTGTTTTTTGTTTGATATTATTATCAAATAAATAGGAACAAATCAGATTCTTAATAAATAAAATATCCCTCTCTTTCTATCATAATGATAAGGATGTAATGTTCATGCTAATGGTAATTGATATGCAACTTCCAAGCCATACTCATGCTTAATTTATGATTAGAATGAAATGATAGTCTCACTCTCTGTATATGTATCCATTAATATAAATTTAGAGAGCTAAAAATCCTAACCCTCAATAGTATGACCATTCCACGAATATGTCAATAAATATAATTCTTTATTTCTGAATATTTCCTCATAAATTGATTATGATCCATCATGAGAAACTTATATATGTGACTTCAATATAATCATGTCTAGTATACTGTAAATGAAATTGCATTCTATTTATGATATGACATTCAGAGGTAATTGTAGTGCATGCTTTTATTGATTCTTGATGATTTGACCAATTATATGGACACCAAATTTGTGGTGTGTATCCCACTTAAATAAAGAACCAACAAGATTAAGGTAAATACTCAAATACTTTATAAGAATCAAAGAAAAGAATAAAGATGATAATACGATGTTGGAATATGGTTATTGTGGAAAAAATGCTCTAAGATATCAAGAGGAAATATATACCTTTTGAGTTGATAGTAGTTGGTGATATATATATGGTGATGGTGAGCTTGATGAATTCAACCCATTTGAGTTGTGTTATTTTTTGGCTAAATTGGACATTATTATATTCCCTTTGTTTTGATGATGACAAATATTTCATTCTTGTGGATCTAACGTGCTACTTGAGTGGTGTAGGAACTAGGTGAATGACACAACTTTAGAAGATCTAAATGCGCACAATGTGTTAATTTCATGATTGTAATCAAATGTAAGAACTTGTACAAGATATATAATGTACAAGTACTTAGACATTATGTAAATCAAGCGTTAGATCTTTCCTAGCCAATCACAACACTTAGATAGGTCATCCCCTACAATAGTGTCACAATTGCACACTCGTGCACACACTTAGTACTTGGCTTAAAACATTCAAACATGGTTAATCTCGGTCGACAAAATTCTCGACTGAGACACTCTCGGTCGACAAACTCTTCGACCAAGATTGACCCAAGTAGCCGTTAGACCCAACAGACAAGGTGGTTGGAAGTTGGAAATGAACGTTGTAAACACTTGCTCCAGGACATCCCTCGGTCGACAAGTCCTCGACCGAGAAGGACTCTCGGTCGACAATTCTTCGACCGAGATGAGTTCTGTCTGCACTTTTCAGAGTTAATTAACTAGCCATTGTTAAAGCAACTAATGGTTACCTAACGGCTAGTTAAGTACTAAGAACCCCCTAGAAAGTGTCTAGAACGTCCTTAAGCATCAATAAGCCATTCCTATAAATAGGACAAGCCATAGGACACCCTACACACACTTGTGCTACACTTGAGCATTCATACTTGCAATTGACAATTCATTCTTGTGAGCAATTGAGCAATTCCTACATTGGCTATACATTTCCATTGCTCTAAATTCGTGTCCTATAGGATAGCATCTCCTATCCACAACACCTACACTTCCATATACATTAGTTAGGAGATCAAAACGCTTGATATAGGAAATCAAGCCTTGTGATACAAGTGGTATTGTAATTTCTATTTTTCTTCTTGTTCCTTTATATCTTTTGTACTCTCCTTGCTACTCCTAGGGTTGGAGGCTGCGGATTGGAGAGGGTTTGACTTCTCAGGTGGAGAAGGGTCTTCTCGGTGGAGAAGGTGGACTTTGGACTACTTCAAGAAGGTTGTCTCAACGGGAAGCTACTTCAAGGGGAGCTTGAGGTTACTTCAAGGAAGGCTGCTTCGAGGTTGGTGAGACTACTTCTAGGTGAAGGTTGTCCGAAGGGTTTGGTGAAAGTATTGTAATTTTATGTAAAATCCTTGCGAGGTAATAAAATTAAATACTTTCAAAATCCCGGTTGGGCAAGCAATCGGGTAGTGGATTGACTGCCTTAGTATTTGCTAAGGTTGGAACCACTCTAAATCCTTGTCCCCTTGTCCAATATTTTTGTGGTTGCTTGCTTTGGTTGAATTATTATTAAAATATCCATAAAACCCTATTCACCCCCCTCTAGTGGTTTTTTCAATTGGTATAAGAGCAGGGCTTCAAGGAACTCTAACAAAGTCTTGAAGAATGGGTGACGGGTTGCTCAACAACCTCAACTTGGAAGGAACACTTGTGGCTAGACCTCCAGCTTTTGATGGAACTAACTACACTTACTGGAAGAGGAGGATGCAATTTTACTTCCAAGGAATCAGTTGGGACTTATGGAGAATGGTATCAACTCCTTATGAACTTCCTCAAACGGAGTATGCAAATTGGGATGTCAATACGGTAAAGTCTGCCCAAATGAATGCAAAAGCTGTAAGTATACTTTATTGCTCAATTTCCGTTGGTGAGTTTAATAGAATATCAAATTGTGAAACGGCTTATAAAATATGGCATAGACTTTCTATAACGTATGAAGGAACTGTTCAAGTAAATAATTCTAAAATCGGAATGCTTAAACAGAAATTTGAACAATTCTGTATGGATCAAAATGAATCTATTAGTGAAATGTATGCAAAATTTTCTTCTATTGTGAATGGTTTGAATGCTTTAGGCAAAGTGACTAGTGAGGAAGACTAGGTGTCAAGGATTCTTAGATCCCTTCCTCCCAAGTACTAGCCCAAAGTGACTGCCATTGAAGAAGCAAATGACCTCACCCAACTAAGGATGGAACAACTTATTAGCAACCTAGAAGCACATGAGGCAACTTTAGAAGAGGAAGAAAGACGAGAACATGAACTTCAACAAGGGAGAAAGAAAGACATTGCATTCAAAGCATCAACCAAGATCAATCATGACACAAGTGAAGATGATAGTGAAGAAGAAACTCTCATTGTAAATGGTAAGCAGTATAAAAGTTTTAAAACTCACAAAACTTCTAGTATTTATTCTTCCAGGTGCTTTGAATGTGGCAAAAAGGGACACATGAAAGGTGATTGCCCAAAACTCAAGAAAGGGAAGAAATCATCTCACAAAAAGAAAGAAAAAGCATATAAAGTTGCATGGGATGATTCAAGTGATGATAGTGATGACAGAAAAGAAGAAGTAGAATGTCTTATTGCTACAACAAATGAAGAAGAAAAAGAAGAGGTAAGTCTTTTTGATCTGCCAAAAGAAGATCTAATTGCTAGTCTTCAAGATACACATAAGAAATATATTGAGTGCAAGAAGAAATTTAAGAAATCAAATAAAGTAAATGATGAGTTAAATGTTAAACTTCTTGCTCTCACATCTGAAAATGAAGATATCAAAAAGGCTATTAAAGATTATGATATTAAGCTGAAATTTGTAGAAGCAAATTGCAATCTTCTTTCTCTCGAAAAGTTAAACTTGCAAACTCAAGTAAATGATCTTAAAAAATAACCTGTTTTGTGTACACATCTAGATTATGATATTATTGTGAAAGAAAGAGATTCTTTGTTATCTAATCTAGATCAAGAAAAATTAGATATCAAGAAGAAAATGGATGAGATTATGAAGTTACAACAAAAAGTGAGTAGCTTGAGTAACAATAACATTCTTGATAATATCTTAAATGATTCTTATCGTCAAATTGGAAGGAGAGGACTAGGTTATAAGACTAAGGGAAAATCTTATCAAAAACCTAGTTGGAGAAGGACACAAGTGCTAAAGAATCAAGCCATGTATGTACCCAAGAACAACTCAACTCCTAGAAAGAGAAATGAGATTGACTCTATTAGTTGTCATTATTGTTTGCATCTTGGACACTACTCTTTTTCATGCCAATACAAGAAAAGGAATGATGATCTATCTTGGGTTCCTAAAACTTAGAAGTTTGAATTTGACTAGTTGAGATTTGACCTAAACTGATTCTTGATATACAAATGTCATATCTCAACACAATCAAGCTTTAACTTTCGTATTCTTGTTTTACTTGGAAACAATTACTGAAAACAGTTCTAAATTAGTATAGAAACTTTCTCAGTCGAGAAACTGTTCGACCGAGAACACTGTCGGTCGAGAATTAGTCGACTGATGAGGTTACTATTTTGAAGTCTGCAATGAGACTGATTAAATATGTACAAACAACAGCATTTTCGGTCGAGCAAAACGTCGACCGAGATAAATTCGGTCGACAAACAGTTCGACCGAATCAAGTTCTGCTGAACCTATTTTAAATTAATCTAGTTTGCTATAAAATTGTTATTAATGATTAATTTAATATGCAAATCAAGAATAAATCTTGGAGACCATTTTTGAAACAAGACATATTGATCTTTTTGCATCATGAATTAAGGTATAACATTATGAATATGAAATCCTTAAACATATTGCAAAAATGTTATATGAAGACTGATTTTTAACAAACCTTATTCATTGATTGAAAAAGTTTATTAAGCATGTTCAGTTACATGGTTTGTCTTACAATTGAAAACTTATAAAGCTGAATGAGATTATTTTGGTTTATTCTCTATATGGTTTGGCTTAAAACGGAAAATATGAACCATGATTAGTATAATCAAGGAATTTACTGTTTTATCATAGTCCACATGGTTTTTCCTAAGTATTCCTTGGTCTATCTATATAGGAACCATGTATATTGAATTCTAATTTAAAATAATCATTGTATTTACATACTTTTATCTTGATCATTGCATTGTGGATATGCTTCTACTGTTCTATCATTGTGCTATGATCATTATGTTTCATTGGTTTGTCTAAAATAATCTTTGATCCATATATACAAACCATGAATGGATATTATTCTTGATCATTGTCATTCATCTCATATGAAGATGTCATTTTGCATAAATAGTAAAATTTCATGGCACAAATGCATTTTAAATTGAAAATCTGCAGAAAATGCCTCTTGGTTGAAATCAAGTTTGACCAAGGGGCGCTACGGTCGAAGTCAAGGTCGACCTAAAATAAGCTTGACAAAATGCTTATTTGTACATCATTTTACTGCACTTAATCTTAGTATCTTGATTCAAAATGTGTTTATCATATTGAAAACATAATTTTAGTGCATAACTCTCATAAAAGGTCAACTTATTATGATCTAATATTGATTGTGACCTTAGAATCCTTAAATTATCTTGACTATAAGATTAAGGGGGATCTCACACAAACTATCTTGATTATAAGATTAAGAAGCTTACAAAACTTTGTAAACATCATTTGAAGCTTGTTATGACCTTAGTATCCTTAAAAGTAGTTTTGGTTATGAAAACAAAGAAATCTACAATATTCATGAATATGACATATATCTTGTTCTTAATGGAATTCTCTAAACAAATTAGGGCTTAACATCCCGTGTATTTGGTTAGAGATACATACATGTATTCTACTATAAGCTTAAAGGATTCTCATGTCATTTTCAGGGCTTAACATCCCTTGTAAAATGGATGAGAAATCAAAATACATATGCCATAGATCTAAAAGGATCTCATATCATTTCAAGGCTTAACATCCTTTGCAAATGATTGAGAAACAAATTGTGGCTAAATTCGACAATAAATGGTTTACATTTATATTATTCCCTATTTTCAAACTGAATATCTTAGTTAGGGGGAGCATAGAATAAAATTAAGGGGGAGAAATAAAATTCATACAAAATAATTTTTCTAGATATCTTTTTGAAATGACAAAGGGGAGAAATAATATAAATCGAAAACATAAAGTAAAAATTAGTTTCATAAATCTCGGGCCAGTACACACTTGCAAAATAAGAGAATGGCTACAAAAGGTAAACTCCATGTATGAAACTCATATGATTTATATTTACTTATTTTATATTTAGGAAATGTTTATCATCTTCAAAAGGGGGAGATTGTTGGCTAAATTGGACATTATTATATTCCCTTTGTTTTGATGATGACAAACATTTCATTCTTGTGGATCTAACGTGCTACTTGAGTGGTGCAGGAACTAGGTGAATGACACAACTTTGGAAGATCTAAATGTGCACAATGTGTTAATTTCATGATTGTAATCAAATGTAAAAACTTGTACAAGTACTTAGACATCATGTAAATCAAGCGTTAGATCTTCCCTAGCCAATCACAACACTTAGATAGGTCATCCCCTACAATAGTGTCACAACTGCACACTCGTACACACACTTAGTACTTGGCTTAAAACATTGAAACATGGTTAATCTCGGTCGACAAAATTCTCGACCGAGACACTCTCGGTCGACAAACTCTTCTACCGAGATTGACCCAAGTAGCTGTTAGACCCAGCAGACAAGGTGGTTGGGAGTTGGAAATGAACGTTATAAATAGTTGCTCCAGGAAGTCCCTTGGTCGACAAGTCCTCGACCGAGAAGGACTCTCGGTCGACAATTCTTCGACCGAGATGAGTTCTGTCTGCACTTTTTAGAGTTAATTAACTAGCCGTTGTTAAAGCAACTAATGGTTACCTAACAGCTAGTTAAGCACTAAGAACCCCCTAGAAAGTGTCTAGAACGTCCTTAAGCATCCATAGGCCATTCCTATAAATAGGACAAGCCATATGACACCCTACACACACTTGTGCTACACTTGAGCATTCATACTTGCAATTGACAATTCATTCTTGTGAGCAATTGAGCAATTCCTACATTGGCTATACATTTCCATTGCTCTAAATTCATATCCTATAGGCTAGCATCTCTTATCCACAACACCTACACTTCCATATACATTGGTTAGGAGATCAAAACGCTTGATATAGGAAATCAAGCCCTGTGATACAAGTGGTATTGTAATTTCTATTTTCCTTCTTGTTCCTTTATATCTTTTGTACTCTCCTTGCTACTCCTAGGGTTGGAGGTTGCAGATTGGAGAGGGTTTGACTTCTCAGGTGGAGAAGGGTCTTCTCGGTGGAGAAGGTGGACTTTGGACTACTTCAAGAAGGCTGTCTCAATGGGAAGCTACTTCAAGAGGAAGACTACTTCAAGGGGAGCTTGAGGTTACTTCAAGGAAGGCTGCTTTGAGGTTGGTGAGACTACTTCTAGGTGAAGGTTGTCCGAAGGGTTTGGTGAAAGTATTGTAATTTTATGTAACATCTTTGCGAGGTAATAAAATTAAATACTTTCAAAATCCCGGTTGTAGTGGATTGACTGTCTTAGTATTTGCTAAGGTTGGAACCACTCTAAATCCTTGTCCCCTTGTCCAATATTTTTGTGGTTGCTTGCTTTGGTTGAATTATTATTAAAATATACATAAAATCCTATTCACCCCCCTCTAGTGGTTTTTTCAATTGGTATCAGAGCAGGTCTTCAAGGAACTCTAACAAAGTCTTAAAGAATGGGTGACGGGTTGCTCAAAAACCTCAACTTGGAAGGAACACTCGTGGCTAGACCTCCAGCTTTTGATGGAACTAACTACACTTACTGGAAGAGGAGGATGCAATTTTACTTCCAAGGAATCAGTTGGGACTTATGGAGAGTGGTATCAACTCCTTATGAACTTCCTCAAATGGAGTATGCAAATTGGGATGTCAATACGGTAAAGTCTGCCCAAATGAATGCAAAAGCTGTAAGTATACTTTATTGCTCAATTTCTGTTGGTGAGTTTAATAGAATATCAAATTGTGAAACGACTTATGAAATATGTCATAGACTTTCTATAACATATGAAGGAACTATTCAAGTAACGAATTCTAAAATCGGAATGCTTAAACAGAAATTTGAACAATTCTGTATGGATCAAAATGAATCTATTAGTGAAATGTATGCAAAATTTTCTTCTATTGTGAATGGTTTGAATGTTTTAGGCAAAGTGATTAGTGAGGAAGACCAGGTGTCAAAGATTCTTAGATCCCTTCCTCCCAAGTACAAGCCCAAAGTGACTGCCATTGAAGAAGCAAATGACCTCACCCGACTAAGGATGGAACAACTTATTGGCAACCTAGAAGCACATGAGGCAACTTTAGAAGAGGAAGAAAGACGAGAACGTGAACTTCAACAAGGGAGAAAGAAAGACATTGAATTCAAAGCATCAACCAAGATCAATCATGACACAAGTGAAGATGATAGTAAAGAAGAAACTCTCATTGTAAATGGTAAGCGATATAAAAGTTTTAAAACTAACAAAACTTCTAGTATTTCTTCTTCCAGGTGCTTTGAATGTGGCAAAAAGGGATACATGAAAGGTGATTGCCCAAAACTCAAGAAAGGGAAGAAATCATCTCACAAAAAGAAAGAAAGAGCATATAAAGTTGCATGTGATGATTCAAGTGATGATAGTGATGATAGAAAAGAAGAAGTAGAATGTCTTATTGCTACAACAAATGAAGAAGAAAAAGAAGAGGTAAGTCTTTTTGATCTGCCAAAAGAAGATCTAATTGCTAGTCTTCAAGATACACATAAGAAATATATTGAGTGCAATAAGAAATTTAAGAAATCAAATAAAGTAAATGATGAGTTAAATGCTAAACTTCTTGCTCTCACATCTGAAAATGAAGATCTCAAAAAGGCTATTAAAGATTATGATATTAAGCTGAAATCTGTAGAAGAAAATTGCAATCTTCTTTCTCTCGAAAAGTTAAACTTGCAAACTCAAGTAAATGATCTTCAAAAACAACATGTTTTGTGTACACATCTAGATTATGATATTATTGTGAAAGAAAGAGATTCTTTGTTATCTAATCTAGATCAAGCAAAATTAGATATCAAGAAGAAAATGGATGAGATTATGAAGTTACAACAAAAAGTGAGTAGCTTGAGTAACAATAACATTCTTGATAATATCTTAAATGATTCTTATCGTCAAATTGGAAGGAGAGGACTAGGTTATAAGACTAAGGGAAAATCTTATCAAAAACCTAGCTGGAGAAGGACACAAGTGCTAAAGAATCAATCCATGTATGTACCCAAGAACAACTCAACTCCTAGAAAGAGAAATGAGATTGACTCTATTAGTTGTCATTATTGTTTGCGTCTTGGACACTACTCTTTTTCATGCCCATACAAGAAAAGGAATGATGATCTATCTTGGGTTCCTAAAACTTAGAAGTTTGAATTTGACTAGTTGAGATTTGACCTAAACTGATTCTTGATAAACAAATGTCATATCTCAATACAATCGAGCTTTAACTTTCATATTCTTGTTTTACTTAGAAACAATTACTGAAAACAATTCTGAATTAGTACACAACCTGAATTAGTACAGAAACTGATATACAAATGTCATATCTCTTTTTTGGGATATTTTGAAAGCAACAAATATTCACACATTCCAAGGACATGAAGCACATCCTATTAATGCTATGATATTGTCCCTTGAATGGTTTGTGTGTGCATGAGTGGAAGCAATAGTTTCCAGGTTCCCTCAATCTATAATGAAATAGAAAGATGTTGATATGTCATGTGAAAATCTGTATTGGTTGAAAGCTATAGATTTTGCAGGAAGTGTAGATTTGGTTGAAGAAGATAACTGGATGACAGAGTTGGAGAAAGTGTTATGTATCCCAAAGATTTCATAGGAGGACAAGATTCTTCATGATCTTTTTTTAGGGAAATGTGAGTCATCGTGGTCTATGGAAGAGGCCAAAAGACCATGCAAGTCTAATACATTGGATAAATTAAAGAATCACTTTGAAGCTCATTTCCCTTGATTCCAATATAAGAAAAAATATTAGACATGTTGACAATTTGAAGTAAGGAGACACGACAATGACTGATTAAGAGCTACACTTTCTAGAGGGGTTGAGTCTTTTTCATGGTTTAAAGCTACATTTTAATAAAAGACAAGATGTTTTGAGGATGGATTGACAATATATATGCAACAAAGAATAGCAATTATGGAATATTTTGTTGAATCTTCTAGAAGAATAGAAATAGACATGTTCACAAAGGATACCAATAAGAATTTTGAGGATGGGTTGATGATAGATATGCAATATATCATATCAATTGTGGGATGTTTTATTGAATATTCCAACAATAGAGATACACATGTTGAAAGAGGAGACCACTAAGAAGGCAACGATCAAAGTTTTTGATATAATGTGATGATGTTTTGCATGCCAAGTTGAAGTTGGTTGATAATGTTGTAATAGAGCAAGTGTAAATCGTTGGATATACAAGCAGTGGTTGTAGATGAGTTGGTTCTCCTAATATTAGTGGTGGCGTGATAATTGCAACACAAGTGGTTAGACTTCAAGGTCCTCCTTATACATATCACCACAAGGGATAATGTTAGGGAGTGGTTTTAACAGTTGTTTCTTATGTTACGAGTTTGGCCATATGGAGAAGGATTTCCCAATGTGATTTTTTTCTTCTTCTAAATTTGAGACCGAGTCTGAAGAGTTAATGTGATCCTTCAACATCTTAATGAAATTTAGGGGTGAAATTATTTAAGGAGTTTGAATTTGTAACACCCATGTCTGTTGGGTTTTAGGGGAATCAGAAAAGGCAGTAAAAATAAAAATTTTATTCTCCCCAAACTCAGTACGAAGGAATCGCATCAACATCTATACAATAGGAAGGATGGTTTGTAGAGACATACCTTGTCCCAAGGCTTGCTTGGGGATGTTACCTCGCAACTTGTGCGGTCTTCATCTCTGATCTTGGATGGTGTCTGTGCAGCTCTTGGTCTCACATGGACTGTCGGGATTGACAACTGTCCTCCGAGCAGCAGAAATCTCCCGCCTCTATAGTAGTCCACACAGACCACCTGGAACTCCGATCGCCTTGTCTCACAAGGCGCCGGAAGGAGTCGTACCCTCCTGTCGGCGTACTAGTCACCTACACACTCTTCTGCAACCAGTCATTTTTCTACAGTTGTCTTTCCCTTGTTGTGCCTCCCTTGTTGGGTAGCACTTGCTCGGGCTCTCCTAGTTATCACAACTAGAGAGAACGACAACTTTGCAGAGCAACTGGTGTTCTGAGTTGTATTTGAGAAGCCCCCAATACCCCTATATATAGGAGGGTCATGGGATAGGGATCTCTACCCCGGGCAATGCGGGATTAAAACAGGAGTAGAAGGGTTCAAGATTTTCCACAAAACAACCAACTGCACCAGCTGAACTGATTGTTTCATGCATGAACCGGTCGGTTGGGGACCTGAGCCGATCGGTTCACACCTAAACTGGTCGGTTGGGACATCTGAGCTGATCGGTTCAAGCATGAGCCGATCGGTTCATGGTCCTAGTCCAACTCGAATTGGCTTTCTATGTTTTTTTCCAACTAATCAAATATTAGTCCATGTCCAAATCAAATTTGTACAAGTGAAACAAATATGTATTTGCAAAAAGAGTCTTCTAACTTTCCAAACGATCTCGGTTGGTCACACAAATCGACCGGTTCAACAATTGAGCAGATCATTTCAACGACACATGAGTTGATCGACTCACCACTTTGAGCCGATCGGTTCATCAACCTGAGCCAATCGGTTCAACCCTATGAGTCAATCGGTTGGGGCAGTAGACTGTGCAAATCAGCCAATTGCAGTTCCAATCAATCTGATACTCTTAATCATCCGGTCTAACACCTTGAACACTATGATTTTGAGCTATCAATTAACTGAGTATTTAATTGAACTACTAAACTCCTTTAGTAATCAATCTAAACATCTTTTGTGGATAAACTCATCTTCCAGGTTAAATCCTATGTGTGTGACCCTGCAGGCCCATTTCATGTTGGCAATGAAAGTCCATAACACTTATGACTTCACAAGCAAAGAGCGGTGCCTAGTCGCACATCAGTGCTACCTAAGTGAAATAGAAAGCTGGAGAACAACTTTCAATCCTATAATCTGTCAATGGTGTTACAGTGAATGTATAATTCCTTTGTCTCTAGTATCCCGAATGAACACAAGGCATGCTGTCAACGTTCATTCACTTTCTTGATCTCAGAGTAGATTGGAGGAGATATGTATGACATCAATATCACATACTGATTCACACATGTGTGCGCACGCCTATCTCAATCCTACTCATCAAGTAGCCATGGATATCAAACTCCCTCAGGAGGGACAAATCCCATATATATCACTCACCCCTCAAAAGCCCCATGTGTCAAAGCGACCCAATCATCACCTTTATAACAACCCATGTTTCAGGACTGCGTTTGATGATGTCAAAGTGTACCCAACGACATGTGTTGAGTGTAGTGATTTCAAGTCAAAGAATCACACTCACCACCATCACTATGAGAACTGACTGTGACTACCATGTCATGGTTCCATGTGTCAAACTCACGGTGGGTATGTCCGATACACTTGTTCTCTAACAAGTACCTATGTGTTTGGTTTGATATCTCCATATCATGACTAATGAGATTCTGTCATCAACCAACACCACAATCTAGTCTTGTGTGTCATTGTTATCTATCTACCTTCCACAATGACATCCGACTAGGGACATAATAAGAATGTACAAACTCTTAGCATCCATATGATCTCATCGTTCAGGTCCTCAACCTGAAAGTATACATCATTGATTACTGTCATTCTCTAGACATTCAATATGTTCTATCATTATCTCATATGACTGAACCAGAAAGAATTGGAAGCTTGCCTTTGATGCTTATCAAATCAATCTTAATGTACCCCACCAATCATCCCATGATTGGCTCTCAGGGCATACATACCAACAATGTCTAGGTTTATTTCAAAACACATTTGTTTTGTTTTTATCTTATTAAAATATGATAGTTGGATGTGGTGTTGTAAAGTTGTTGATCTATTAATGATTGTGGATTATTGTTTAATACACAGATGATGTTTGAATAAAACACCTAAGTGAAACAAACTTTAATTAAATCTTCAAAATGTAACGAGCCTAATACCAGTTCGTTAAGTAGGGGTAGTTTTACTATTACATTGTTTAAGGCCCTCTTGAGGGTGTACAAAATTGGATAAAACTGTTATAAATATAAATGAAACATTGGATTAGTTCACAATGATTTAGATGTTTTTTTTCATCTAGGAATATACTTTGGTCTTCCAGACCAAACAATTGTTCGACTTGTGGGTAAGTCATTCAGACTTGCTCACAACAAAGAGATGAAGTGGTTTATGTGGAGGAAGGTGATATGAGAGGGTCACTATTGAGGAATTCCATCTGACCTTCTACAAATTTGATCAACTTTCCTCATTGTTGGGGACTTGGTTGGTTTGAAGATTGACTTGTTTGAAGTCATCAAACTTTCAAAAGTCGGTCTGATCATACAAGAAATTGTTGATCTTTTTGAGTTGACACCACAACCTTTGAGAACGAGTATTTCAATCATTTTGGATAACTGTTTCAATAATTTTGGATAAAGATATATTAGAGGGCTTTCGTCTGTGGGTAATTCTAAGCTACAAAAACACGAAGATGACCTAGAGGAGATGAAGAGTGGTGATTTTGGGGGAAATTATTATCTCCACCTCAAATACTTTGGATCTTTGGATGTGATCTAGAGGTGAAATCAAGGTAAAATGATTAGTTCTTTCTTCTTTTTTATTCTCCTCTCAATGTTCTATTCTTGTTACCTATTACTAAAAGGGGAAGCTTTAGCTTATTGCTTCTAGTTTCTTGAGGTTTCTAATGGCTACAGATCAAGGATGAACACGAACTAGCAAGGATTCAGTTTGTGGGTTTTTCCTTCTTAATGGTATGGCATGGAAAATTATGTGTATACTATGTGATATTATTTGAAACTAATAGGAAGAGTTTAGATCCTTAATCAATAACATATATCCTCCATTTACATCATAATTGAATACATAAATTATTTATGCAAATACATATCAATATGTGATTTCATAATATATATGCAAATGCCTACTAATATGTGATGTCCATGACACACTCATGCTTAATTGTTGAATGGGACAAAATGGCAATCTTACTCTTCATATGTGTCAATTAATATGTACTAAATTTTTTAGAAATCTGAAATTTCAAAAGTGTGACGATTTCCATGGATATTTCAATAAAAAAGTCTTCACTTGTAGAGATTGACTTGTAGATTGATTATGTTCCAACATGCCAAGCTTATATATGTGAATTCAAACCCCCGACAAAGTATCCCTCATTAGAGACCAATCCTAAAGTACCCTTATGGACACCAATATCAAAACTTGTTTAGTGGAATCTAAATGATATTGTCTTCCATTTTTGATATAAAAAATGGATGTCACTAATGGTGCATGTCTTTCTTATCTCTTGAAGATAGGATTAATTTAAGGAATAATATATTGTAATAATAGCCTACTTATATGATAACCACCAAGATTAAGGATTATAATTAAATACTAAGTTAGAACCAAATAATTGAACAAAGACAAAATATGAGATTGGACGATGGTTAGGTAGAGGAAAAAATGTTGTAAGATATAAAGATGTATTTTATACCTAAACTCCCTATTATAAGATATATTGAATACTAAACATGAACTCATTCTCTTACTTGACTATATGTGAGACAAGAGTACCTGAAATGGAGATGTCTAAACAAGAGAGTGCCAGAGATGTGATATAAATAAAAATGGGTGACAACCATTGAAACATGATAACTAATGCAAGATCTTAGTACATGGAACCCTGATAAGGTTAACACGAATTAATGGGTTTAATGAAACATCTAAATATGTAGTATGTTGACCCTGATGTTGGGTAAGAGTACTAGAGATTTCATAGATATTAATCCTAATATAAAGTGAGATGGGCCTTAACCACTCACTTCTCTCCCGTCGAGATGTCGGGACTTTTTTCATATTTCCTATGAGTAGTTGGGTCCTTGGCCATAACTGAGGATAGTTGTTGGGATGTTAATCTATAGTCGTATCCTAATATAAATAATAGGGGTACTACATTGTTGACGAGATGGTGAAGGATGAGACATGTTGGCATAGAATATAACAATGATAACCTAAAACTAAGACTAAAACACCAATCCATGTACACATTTACATTGAAACGCATATATGAAGTAGATTTGAGTATAGTATATGTGTATAAAACTATAAATATATACTTTTATATTTCAAGTGGGGGGGGGGGGTTGGTTAGAGCCCATGTTTCCCTCCAGTGTCTTCGCCCTTAGTTCACTCCCACTTGTGCTGCAAGCCAATTCAACCCGATTTGAGTTTTATCGGAGTCTATCCACAATCCTAATTGTGAATACGAATGTTGTCAATGATAGGTTGATTATGTAAACTTTGGATCACTATATGTGTTGACGTACGTTGTTAGATCTATATTATATTTATTTTGATACACTGCAAACCTCAATTTTTGTTTGATGCACCGTTTGACTGTCATAGGTTTTAGTAGTGATTTCTATAAATCTATGATGCTAAAAACAGCTTATTCGGTAAGCGGGGATTCAAAGCTCCAATTGGGCAAGGGATAAGCGCGGGAATGCTGGCAAAATTCGTTTACCCATAAAAACATGCATATTTGCATACAAAACTCGTAGACCTCACGCCCTCACCTGGTCGAAGATGGCAGTGGGAATGGCAAGTGTGGCGACGGCATTGGGCGCGTCCACAATCCCCGAAATTCTTCCTTCGCATGGGCAGCACGACAGCAGCAGGTACACCTGCAATATGCGGAGCTTTCCGTCATCCACTAGCATTACGAACAAATCCTACATTCGTCCTTCGAGTGGCAAGCCAATCGATCTACCTGTTCTTTGGAGTATCCAAATCGAGAAATGTAGTCCACGGCGTTGAGGACGGCGCGCTTATAGGCGACGCTGGCGTCGAGGTAGTGCTGCCTTCCAGATTCATCCACGCTAATCCCCTCAAATACCAGCCACTCTGAGAACCTCGGCTCCACCGGCCCGATCTCGAACACGGGGTTCACGTGCAGCGGTGTCGGCCCCATGGGCGTCAGGTACTCACGCATACCTCCCCTAATGATATCACACCTGATACAGAAAGATGGATCATTTGGCATTCGCTCCAGGCTGTTGTTTGATCGATTTCTGTAAGCTTTGTAATGTTTCGGTGCTTACTTGAGTTCTAGGAATCCGCTCATCTCGATGGCGCCACAGAAGGAAACTTCACCATCACCCTGGGAGAAGTGCATGTCGCCTGTGCTTAGATTGGCCCCTTCCACGAACACTGGCAGGTACACCTTGGACCCCCTGCTGAGGTTCTTTATGTCGCAGTTGCCTCCATTTTCCCTCCCTGGGATTGTTCGAGCTGCCTCCCCTGCTATCTTCTCCCATTCGGGGCTCCCCTCCAGTATCTGTTTCATTTCATAAACAGTTACTTTGATATGATATTCTTCGCTATATGCAGCTGGCTGTTATTTGCATACGGCAAACATGAGTAATTTGTGTACAAGCGGACGCCGTTACTTATCAACTCTCAGTTTCCACTGACTCTCCTAGAAAGAGATTAGACAAACCGTGCAAAATACCTGTATTGAACAGCTTCTATGAAATAAATTTCTAATCTCTTATTTTATGAACTCCATGAACTTTGCATAGACAAACATCTGCGACCTTGGAGTATGCTTGCTAAGCTTTTGTTTGGGTTCAATTTTTAGTTTAACATGCGAGTTTATTGCTAGTAAAATCTGAGGCACAATCTGAGGAACATAGAAGCCAATCCATTACTAATATAGGACTTCAAGCTCTTGCCAACACACACAGGAAGCGGTATCCTTGGTATCTACAGGGATTCTTTTAACAATCTTTGCAAACATATCTTTCCTATTTATTTAGTATCGCCTTGAGATTATAAAAGGAAATAATCTATGGGTAGTATCAGACTATCAGTAGTATATATGATTTCGCATATGGACATCTATATAATAATTTCTTCACTATCTGTATAATATGCTTTCCTACATTTATTGCAATTACTAAGAATATATGCTCCTAGCATTTATACACTCTTATGCATCCCCACAGTCAAAGCTGGAGAAAGACTAACACTTAGAATGGATTAAACATTGAAACAAAATGTGAGGCATGCCTATTAATAAAAAATATGTGCAAATTGATATTTAGCCAAGACATGCAACACACAAATGTGACCAATGAGCACTATCTAATGCTCAAAATGAATGACAAGTGCAAAATGCTTGGTACAATGATGTTAGACCGGGTTACCAAATAAATAAAAGGCAATGGCATTGTCACAATAAACCACAATGACACGGCATATATAGATGTGATGTCCTAGTAGAAAATTGCAGAGTCAACATTACTGGCTAACATAACTAAAAACACCACGATACAAGCTTCAACATTAGAGGAAGAAACAATAGTCAAGGACCAATGACCAGATTATCTCTTAGAGAAACACAATAGCCAAAAGTAGAGCAAAGAGAATCAGAACAATCACCCAATTGACACAGCATAAGTACTAGATAAGTGATGAAAGTAGCAGATAGGTGCAAATCATGATCCAAGGTGCCCTAATTAGTGTGGGAAACAATTAAGAGAATAAAAGTGGGTCTCATGTGGATCATGCGTAATAAGACACACTTGCTGGACAACATAAAAATATTGGTCCTAGTAAATGTGAGATACAAGAGGGTACTTGTCAAACTGCGGTATTCCATAAGATTAGATATAGACTGCATAGAAGGGACACTAAGCTTGGACTGAGTAACCATAAGAGTAGCAACTGCATTACAAGAGAACATGGTAGCACGCGCCTACATGTCGTGGGTATAACTTTGTTGAGTTAGAAAGGGATCATGAGCATCATGAGTGTGAAAGACAAAGCAAGTGTGGGAAGCGTAGGGTTGCACAATGTGTGCACCCTCATATATATAACATTGAAACAATTACAGAGAGGTCCACAAGTAATATGGAAATAACAAAACAATTAACAGAATATATAAAACAGGTATTGTAACACTCCCCCTCAAGTTGGAGCATAGATATCAATCATGCCCAACTTGTCCATCAAAATGCAGAATTGCTTCTTCGCCAACAGCTTGGTGAAGATGTCAGCAACTTGGTCTTCAGAACGAGTGAAGGGAGTGCAGATCTTGCCAGTCAGAATAGATTCCCGAATAAAATGACAGTCTACTTCAATATGTTTAGTGCGCTCATGATAGACTGGATTATTTGCAATGAAGATAGCAGCTTTATTATCACAGTGCATAGGTATAGCAGAAAAGAAGAGTCAACTCCAAACTCTTTTAACAGAGAGCGCACCCACAACAGTTCACAGGCAGTATGGGCCATGGCCCTATATTCAGCTTCAACACTTGACCTAGCCACAACATTTTGTTTTTTACTCCGCCAGGTAACAAGATTTCCTCCAACATATGTACAATACCCAGAAGTGGATTTTCTGTCAACTCTGCTACCTGCATAATCAGAATCAGAGTACCCCGTAAGAGAACAGTGTCCATGCTTCCTGTAGTGAAGTCCCTTGCCAGGAGACTTTTTCAAATATCGTAGAATCTGACAAAGAGCATCCCAGTGACACTGTCTGGGCTTATCAAGATATCTGCTAAGAAGACCCACTGCAGTAGAAATGTCAGCTCTGGTGACAGTCAAATAAATAAGTTTACCAATCAGCCTCCTGTACTTTTTATGATCAGTAAACAGAGGAGAAGAATCATCATCCCAATTTACATTGGGATCTAGAGGAATATCAGCAGGTCTCGCCCCCAGCATACCAGTCTCCTGCAGTATGTCTAGGACATATTTTCTGTGAGACAACACAAGAGCATTAGAATTTCTAGAAACTTCTATGCCCAGAAAGTATCTAAGTTTGCCCAAATCTTTAGTAGCAAAATGTTTGCCCAGATGAGATTTAGTAGCCTGAATACCAAGAGAATCACTGCCAGATATGATAATATCATCAACATAGACAATCAGAATAATAATACCAGCTGAAGTCTTCTTGGTAAAAACAGAATGATCCACCTGAGACCGCAGAAACCCAAAATCAATCATAATTTTACTCAATTTATCAAACCAAGCCCGGGGACTCTGCTTAAGGCCATAAATAGACTTCTTTAATCTGCAAACTTTGTGAGACTCCCCCTGAGCAACAAACCCAGGAGGTTGCTCCATATAGACCTCTTCTTGTAAATCACCATACAAGAAGGCATTTTTGACATCAAGTTGCAACAAAGGCCAGTCAAGATTAACAGCAACAGACAGAAGAATTCTAACAGAATTAAGGCGAGCAACAGGAGAGAATGTCTCAAAATAGTCAATACCATACGTCTGGGTGTAGCCTTTAGCAACTAAGCGTGCCTTGAGCCTCTCAACAGTGCCATCAGGTTGATATTTCACAGCATACACCCATCTGCAACCGACCGGTTTGCACTGAGGAGGTGGATCCACCAACTCCCAAGTATCTCGTTCAGCAAGAGCTAACATCTCCTCCTTCATAGCAGACACCCAACCAGTACTCTGTAGAGCATCCTGGATATTCTTTGGTACAGCCACAGCAGATAAGGCATATACAAAATTGCTAGAATGGACATTCAGATGGTCAGTAGAAACAAACTGAGCAATATTGTGTGATGTGCAGGAACGAGTACCCTTTCTAAGAGCAATGGGTAAGTGAAGATCAGAAGGTACCTCAGGTGTAGCAGAACCTTCTGGAGGTGAAGATTGGCTTTCATGGGGGGTTTCTTGAGTAGAAGGCACTCTGTTCCTGCGTTGATAAACTATCAGAGGAGGCTTATCAGCCTCAGTAGTGACGTTGTCAGTAGTGTCAGGCACACATTCAGAAACAACAGGTAGAGGTGAAGCAATAAGATCAGACTGTAAACTGTCACCACGAGCCGAATAATAAGGAGTATCTTCAAAGAAAACCACATAACTGCTAGTAAACCATTTCCTTGCAGTAGGACTGTAGCACCGATATCCTTTCTGGGTACGGGAGTACCCCAAAAAAATGCACTTCTCAGCACGAGGAGACAATTTATCAGAAGTAGGGCCAACTAACCGGACAAAACAGGTACATCCAAAAATCCTAGGAGGCACAGTAAATAGCGGAATATCAGGTTGGAGCACCTGAATAGGTATTTTGTTTCCAATCACAGATGATGGCATACGATTTATCAGAAAACAAGCAGTCAATATGGCCTCAGGCCAAAACGAGCGAGGAACATGTGCATGCATCATAATAGTTCTAGCAACTTCTAACACATGTCTATTTTTACGCTCAGCCACACCATTTTGCTGAGGTGTATAAGCACAAGAGGTCTGATGTATCGTACCCACAGATTTACAAAAAACATCCACATCCTTTTTAACAAATTCCAGTGCATTATCAGTACGAAAAATTTTAACAGGCATGCCATATTGAGTTTTTATTTCAGCAAAGAAGAACTTGATAACAGACAAGACTTCGGACCTACTTTTCATCATAAATAACCAAGTAGTCCGTGAGAAGTCATCAATAAACAGAATAAAATACTTATGACCAGATAAACTAGGCACATGACAAGGTCCCCATACATCAGAATGCACTATATCAAATATATTTTTACTGCTAATTTGACTGCGTCTAGGATAAACAACACGAGTTTGCTTTCCAAGTTGACATGACTCGCACTGAAAACGACAAACACCAATATCAGACACCAAATATCTAAGCTTCTCAGATGAGGGATGGCCCAGCCGGTAGTGCCACTGTAATGCAGAAACAGATGTAGATAAAGCAGACGTCACAGATGCTTTAGCAGCTTTAGGTAACTGATCCAGATAGAAGAGTCCATCAGCACCTTCATACCCCCCACCAATCTTCATCCTCGTGCGAAGGTCCTGAAAAACACAAGATCCAGGAATAAAGGTCAGACTACACTGTAAGCTGCGCAATATCTTGCTAACATACAACATATTCAAAGGAAATCGCGGCACATATAAGGCAGATTTCAGCAGAAAATCAGAAGAAATATCCCCTACTCCAACCACTGCAGACTTGGAACCATCGGCCAACATGACAGAAGAGGGTCTAGCAGGTTGAAATAATTTTCGAAACAATGATCTATTTCCAGAAATATGCGAAGAGGCACCGGAGTCTATGACCCATTTAGTATTACCAGGCGTAGAGGAAGAACTCAGAAAGGCAGTGTCATAACCAGAGTAGGTGGCGGCATGAGCTCCACTAGTCGAAGCTTGAGACGACGCACCAGCGCGCTCAAGAAGAAGACGTTCCACCTCAGCACGGATGTAATCAGCAGTCGCACTCGAGGAGGCAGAGTCAGGAGCCTGAGTCGTCCCCTCTGAAGCAGTAGTAGTGGAGTCCGCAGCGGCATTGGCCCACGCCGGCTTACCATATTTCTCCCAGCATTTTTCTTCAATATGGTTGGACCGGCCACTGAAGGTACAAAGGCGCTGTCCTGACTGAGGACGCGCACCAGCAGTAGGGGCAGTAGAAGAGGCTCCACGACCTGGAGTAGCCCGTCCTCGTCCTCCACCCAGGGGAGGACGGCTCTCAGCAAAGCGACCACGGCCACGACCGCGACCACGACCAGAAGAAGCGGCAAGGGCCGAAGAATCTCCAACATCAGGAGTCAGAGAAGCAGACGACGAAGGCAAACGCTGAAGGCGTTTGTAGGCACTCTGTAGTGACGGCAGAGGGTCACTAGCAAGGATCTGGTCCACAACTCCAGCATATGACTCGGGCAAGCCACAGAGAAACTGAACCAACTGAAGCTCCTGGCGCTGACGCTGCATAGTAGCCAGGTCCGTGGAGAGAGGATGATAGGATTCCAACTCCCCCCATAATCCAGTGAAGTCAGAGAAGTAGTCAGAAATATCTGTCCCCGTGAACTGTAGACGTCCCAGCTGCTTGGTGATGTCAAACACCTTCTTGGGGTTCTGACTATGCGAGTAAGTACCGGCGAGCTGATCCCACATCTGCTTCGCCGTAGGCAAGTGAAGAAGTGTGACACTGATCTTCTCGATGCTGCTGTTGAGAATCCAGGTCATCACGGTGGAGTCATCACGAACCCAGTCGTCATACGCCTTCACATCTTTAGCATCAGCGTCCTCGGCGGGTGCATCTGGACCCGTACGGATAAGGTGTGAGTACTTGCCCTGGGATCTAGCATAGATCGTCATGGAGCAGACCCAGTGTGGGTAGTTGCGCCCATCAAGCTTCACAGTAGTAACTTGACGGCGGAAGTCATCATGAGAAGACGCCATGGTAGCAGTAGGCACAGCAGGAACAGGCACGATCAGGTAGGAGACGGTCTACACCGTCAGACAGGCATAGCAGGCACAACAAACACGGAGAGGACCTCTCACATACAGTCTACGCCGAAGCGCAGAACAGGACCCGGTGGCACACCGGCCTACACGGGCAGGCAGGCAAAAAACCGAAACGAACGGTCTACGTCTTCAAGCCACCGGAGCGCTGGAAAGTTTCACAGAGCCAACGGACCGGCGGCAAGGAACCGCGGAGGCGCACCGGCCCCGGCGGCGGAGGGGGCGCCCGGCCCCGGCGGCTGGAAGCCTGCCGGCTGCCCGCCCTGCTGCTGCGGCGGCCCGCCCGGCTGCTGCGGCGGCGCCTGGCTGGCGGCTGCGGCGGCTGGGCTGCTGGCCGGCGGCCCTGCTGCTGCTGGCCGGTGGCGCGCGGCGGGGGGGGGGGCGGCGGGAAGAGAGAGAGAGAGGGAAGGGAAGGGAGGGTGACGGCCGGATCTACTGCTCTGGTACCATGTGAAAGACAAAGCAAGTGTGGGAAGCGTAGGGTTGCACAATGTGTGCACCCTCATATATATAACATTGAAACAATTACAGAGAGGTCCACAAGTAATATGGAAATAACAAAACAATTAACAGAATATATAAAACAAGTATTGTAACAATGAGTAATGAAACCCAAAAAATGATGTAGACTACACAATCGGGCATGATAAACTCGCGCCCAAGAAGATCAAAAGTACAATGCAGGAGAACGTCTGAAAAACAGTTTAAACTATGTCATCCACATAAAAATAAATAAGATGCATCATCACCTTGTTGATGAAGCTTGTTTGCAGGAAACAAAGTGGACAGGGGAACGGTGTAGAGAGATTGGAGACACAAGATATAAAATCTGGTATACATGTATTGATAAACATAGAAATGGCGTAGGTATTATTGTTGATAAGATGTTGAAGGACGATGTTGTCAAGATCACAAGGATGGGTGATAGAATCATAGCTATCAAAGTTGTTCTTGGGGAAAATATTTTTAACATTATTAGCACTTATGCCCCCCAAGTTGGCCTTAGCGAGGATGCTAAGAAGGATTTTTGGGATGACATAGATGAATTGATGCAGGGAATCCCGACAGAGGAGAAGATTATTATTGGGAGTGATTTAAATGGCCATGTGGGGAGTAGCAATGCTGGATATGAGAGAGTTCATGGTGGTTTTGGTTATGGCAATAGAAACAGAGAAGGAGAGAGGATATTAGATTTTGCAGTTGTATATGATATGATTTTGGCAAACACCCATTTCAAGAAAAGAGAATCTCATAAGATTTCTTTCTAGAGTGGGCACAATTGTAGCCAAATCGATTACCTCCTTACGAGGCGGGTGGATCGTAATATATGCAAGGATTGTAAAGTGATTCATGGCGAAGAACTCACGACCCAACATCGGTTGGTGATTTTGGACATTAACATGAAGATCAAAAGAGTCAAACATAACAGAAATCAAGATACCAGGATCAAGTGGTGGAATCTTAAAGGAGAAAAGAAGTTGACTTTTCATGATAAACTCCTCAAGGAGGGAACTTGGACCATGGAGTCTGATGTTAACACTATGTGGCATAACATGAGTTCCTGCATAACAAAAATTTCCAAAGAGGTTTTGGGGGAGTCCAAAGGTTGTAGGCCTCCACAGAAAGAGACTTGGTGGTGGAATGATGAAGTACAAAAGGCTATTAAACTGAAAAGGGAGATTTATAGGAGCTTGCCCAAATCTCGAGATGATGCAATGTTCCCAAGATACAAGCAAGCAAAGAAAGAAGCTAAAAAGGATGTTCGGGAGGCAAGGTCTAGATACTTTGATGATATTTATAAGAAATTGGACACAAGAGAGGTGGAAAAAGATATATATAAAATGGCTCGTATAAGAGAGGAAAGGAAGATACTTGAGTCAAGTGAAATGCATTAAGAATGAAGATGACAGAGTGTTGATGAAGGACGATGAGATCAAGAACCAGTGGAGAAATTACTTCCATAAGCTTTTCAACGGAGATACTACAAATATTGTTAGAGACTCGTGTGACAAGGATACAAGAGATATCATTTACGCACAACGAGTTTCACCATTTGAGGTCAAGAATGCTTTGAAAAAGATGAAAATGAGAAAGGCATGCAGACCAAACGGTATTCCCATTGACGTATGGAAGAGTATGGGGGACGAAGGAGTTATGTGGTTAACAAAGTTCTTTAACAAGATCATTAAGTCCAAGAAGATGCCGGATGAGTGGAGAAATAGTACTATAGTCCCCATCTACAAGAACAAAGGTGATGTTTAGAGCTGCACAAACTACAGAGGTATCAAGTTGATGAGTCACACAATGAAGTTTTGGGAGAGGATTATTGAGTAGAGGCTCAGATCTATAACGCAAATATCAAACAACCAATTTGGTTTCATGCCTGGAAGATCAACAATAGATGCTATTTTTCTGCTTTAGAGGCTTATGGAGAAGTATGGAGAAAGCAAAAGAGATATTCACATGGTGTTTATTGATTTGGAAAAGGCTTATGATCGAGTACCTAGAGAAGTGTTGTGGATGGTTTTGAAGAAAAAGGGTGTGCCAATCCAATACATTGACTTGATCAAAGACATGTGTGATAGCTCTACTGCTAGTGTGAAGACTCTTGGAGGAGAGACACCAACGTTTCCTATCACAGTTGGGGTACACCAAGGATCCACACTTAGCCCATATCTGTTCGTTCTTTTTATGGATGAGTTGACAAAGAATGTTCAGGATGATATCCCTTGGTGTATGTTATGTGCTGATGATATTGTTTTGGTTGACGAAACTAAAGATGGATTGAATGATAAAGTCGAACGTTGGAGAAATGCATTGGAATCAAATGGATTGATGATTAGCAGGAGCAAAACTGAGTATATGCATTGCAATTTCAGCCAATCTTGCAATGTGAATGATGGAGCCAAGTTGGACGAAGTAGATATACGAAAATGTGATAAATTCCGTTACTTGGGTTCTATTATTCAAATAGATGGAGATGTTCAAAATGACGTTTGTCACAGGATCACTGCATGTTGAAATGGAGGAGTGCAACTGGAGTTTTATGTGATCCGAAGATCCCTCTCAGGTTAAAAAGTAAGTTTTATAGAGCTATACGACCAGCCATGCTGTACAGGAGTGAATGTTGGGCGGTAAAGAAACAAGGTCTCAACAAGATGAACATGGCTGAAATGCGTATGCTGAGATGGATGTGTGGGAAGACAAGAAAAGATTGTCTGAGAAATGACTATATTAGGAATAAAGTGGGGTTGGCGAACATAGAGGACAAGTTGCGCGAGGGCCGACTCAGATGGTACGGACATGTGCAACGTAGACTGACTAATGCGCCTATACAAAACAATGCTATTGAGTCAAGAACAATAAATAGAAGAAGAGGAAGGCCTTAATTAACATGGGATGAGCTTATAAAGAGAGATTTTGAATCTCTACGTTTTAACCAGAATATGGCCCATGATAGAGCTGAATGGAAACGAAGGATCCATGTAGCCGACCCCAACATAGCTGGGACCATGGAACTAAATGTCGTCGACATGGGGCGAAATTTCACCGATATTGTCGATGTCGACGACCGGCGACGTCGAATGCATGTAAACATCCTCATTCCACAATATCCTCGACATTTCGTCGAAGTTGTCGACATTTCCCCATATGTTGACGAAGTTGACCCAAGTCTATACAAAAATTCCACAATGTCCTTGACATCTGTCGAAGTCGTCGAAGTTGGCGACATTCTTCTGGTATTTTGTGGAGTTTGCTGTGTGAGGGGAAAAAGTGTTGGAGCTTGAGGTAAGATGATTTTAATGTTATTTTTTACTATTCTAAGCTAATAGTAATAGACTGATCCCCTCTCTGCTAAATCTACCACATATTTACACCATTTTTATGTAGTTTGTTTATTGTCACAAACTTTATATATGGAAGAACTTCGTACTTCGGATACGACTACATGTAATTGTGTATTTATCTACATATGTAAACCTATATGAATGGCTATATGTAAACGTATATTGTGTTTTTTAGCTAGATTTGATGAAATCTATCGATTTTCATCACAAAATGACTATTTTTTAGCTTAATTTTTGTCGAAGTTGCATCGAAGTTTGGTTGTAAAAATCCTCGACATTTCCACAAACTTCCATGTCCACACCTGGCGAAGTGGGCTCGAAGTCGAAGTCCTGTTCCATGGCTGGGACTGAGGTTTAGATGATGATGATGATCACCTTGTTGATGAACAAAGAGGGATGAATCACTGTAACACTTAAAAATCCTAATCGTATTAATATATGTATCAAATCGTTGATAACTAGCACATGGTAGTTGCTACAAACTATATAGCGATTTGCATAATAAGTAGATATGATGAGGTTTGAAAATATCTATAGATTTATGCGGATGGCACATAGACGGTCTTTTAAGTAACCATGTAGGGGCACATTCTTGACATGTAGATGATGAATAAACAAAGAACGAGAAATAACAATACTCAAGACAATTTAGATGGTAGCAAGCTTGACAACATGTTTAAGTTTCATGACAATCCTCAACATGAAAAAGTTTCATTACGATCCACCCCCACCTGTTGATATTTTTCATTGTCAACCGACCATGCCTTTTAATGTTGCATCTAAATTAACTTATGATGAGAAAACCAAATGCATCGAATAATATTACATCAGTAGGATGAGGAACCGATGTCTGTGTATTATTTTGTAATAATGCACGATACTCATCATGCATAGCCGCACTCCAGTTAAGATCACAAAGGGCAATGACATGAGATTTAAATAGAGGAGAGAAGGTGGTTGTTAGAAGTATGATTTGGTTGTGGAGGTTTAGAGGCATGTGGGAATTGTAGGGTCAGGTGCTGGTGGACAGTGGAGAGGGTGAGCTACTGGTGGCGACGGTGGTGGGTTGTGTCGAGTTGTGACTTCAGTGGTTGAGGGATTTGGTGTGATTAGTGGTTGAAATAAATGGAGGTGTGTATGTGTAAAATCAGGCTCAAGAGAGTTACATGTGGACATAGTTTCCAAAGTGGGCAGACGGTGGTCTGCTCTAGCTGGGAGCCTAGGTCGCCTAGGCACTGTCGTATTCTTTATTTTCTATATGTTTTATATAAGATATAATATAAATTGCATATATAAGTTATTTATGTGTATATTTCATGATGTACACCCTAAAAAGTAATGTAAGAGTGAGCTAGTAGCTTAGAAACTCCTAAAAGACACTTACATATGTCAAATAGATGTTAAAATGCCATTATTCAAAATAAAAAAAAACATGAAAAAAAAATGTCCAGGAGCCCTAGGAGCTCACCCGGGTGGTCCTCGGCGGTGCTAGGCGCTCGTTAGACACCCATTTTATATTTTATGTAGGCGATGGGGCTAGGCAGACCCCCCTTGGGCTCCTAGACGTCGTCTCAATAACTATGCATGTGGATGAGCTTGATGTGACATGATCGATGGAAGGAATAATTTTCTATGTCAAATGTGACATGATAGGAGATGACAAATCTATTTGTGGATAATTCCAATCAATGGTATCCAAGATGGTTGTGCGGGTAACTAAGAAAGACACAGAGTTGAGCGTGGAGCCAACATGTGAGGAGCTTTAGCATTAATTTTAAGATAGCAGAGACAACTGAAGATACAAAGATGATCATAAGTTGGGTGCTTGAGATAAAGCATGAAGGAGGTTGTGCGGAGGAGTAAGACTTTGATGGAAAAAAGGTTGTGGAGGTAGCAAGTCATGTGACGGGCCTCAATCCAATAAGTGGAGGGGGGAGAGGCATGGAAAAGGAGTATGGGGATAGTATCATTGATACAACATATTTGATGTTCAACCTTTCCATTTGGGGGGGGGGAGTTTTGGGACAGCAAAAGCAAAAAATAAGGCCGTGAGTGGCATTACAGTTAGAAAATTGACGATGGTCAAAATTCACATTCCATATCATTATATGACATTGAAATGATTTTATCTCATGTCCGAATTAGGTAACAATGAACGGAACTGAAGAAACTTGAAGAAACTTTAGATTTTAATTTTTATGGACAAAACTTTAGAAATGAATATGTTATCTAAAACACAAGGTAACAGCGATAACCATGTTTATTCCCAACAAGGAAGGTCTACAAATTGCTATGATAATCTCAAATTTATTTTTGGTAAAAAAATTAAGAATTATAAAAGGGAAGGCAACCATGTTGTTTGCCAACTTGATAAGAATTACATAGATAGAAGTTACAATCCTTATTATAAAAAATATGATGGTTGGATCTAAGATGGTCTATGACATGTCCAGTGGGATGACCGAGAAGATTATGCCAAACTGAGGATGTAACGACTATAAGGGCGATGACGGTAGAAGTTACATGCTTGGAAGTTGTGGATTGGGAAGATGCCATTGGATAAATAACCCTTGAACTATACATATCATAATAGGCGTCCACGTATCATGATCTTTCACTAAAAAACTACTAGGGTCAAATTTCATAGAAAAAAATGCTGTCAATATATATTTTCTGCACTAAAATGATTTCTTTAATTATTTGGAGGGCAAGGAGGATATCCTGAAGATGTAAAGGCTCGGTAAGTGTTTGTATTTGTCGGTCCAAGGTTGATATAACTAGAATGCTAATATTATCACCGACTAGGAAATGAGGGCCGCTAGAAGTAACTGATTTATTTATGGTACCTTGATTTGGCATCAAGTGAGAGGTGGCTCGTGTCCATATACCAAATTCCATCAATTTCCTAGAGAGTCATAATGCTGAAAGTGCTTTATATATCTTGAGGTTGTAAGCACTGCAAGGTTGAAGCAAGAAACATGTGTTGCTAATGTTTATGGAGAGGGGCCTAAGATGCCTGATATAGGAGAAGCGTGCACTGGAGTTGCAGTCCATTGAGTTGTAGGGTAGGGGCAAGGAGATACTTGTCTAGGTGTGTCACCTCACGATTCTTGTTGCAGGTACCATAGTGGGCCATATGGTCGACCAACCCCATGTTTATTGCATCCGATGCAGCCATTGTGGGAATTATTGCCATACCCGCATCCTCAAGATGCACCACGTCAAGCAGACGCCAAGAGTCTGGCAGTGAGTGTGGCTGGGGGAGGAGACAAAGGAGTGACCACTGCTTGGTGCGCAAGCAAAACAATGAAGGAATGTGTGTCAAGGTTGATGGTAAGACGTTCCTGGTCAACGCACACCACAAATTATGCAGTGGCACATGTCGCGAGTAGCATGCTTTGTTGAATGACTGGTGCAACAATGTCAAATTCAACTGGGAGGCCATTAATAAGTTGCAATACAAGACATTTAGTAACAGTGCTATCGACATCACAAAGTTTATATGTAAGAAGCTAAATTGTTTGCAAAAGTCATCAAGGAAGGGGCACTTGGCGAGATTGAGGTTGATGAATTCATGTTCAGGTTGAGCAACTCGAGCGCCTTTGTTGTCAAGGAATTTGCTTTCCTAATGAGTTCATGCATCATGGACAGTGGAATCATGTTCAAGAATTTCGAAGGCAATATCATCGGAGATGAATGAATATATCCATTGTAAACCAAGGACATTGAGCTGTTTCCATAGACGACTTTGATTTCTTCGAGGGAGGAGAACCATCGAGATGCTCTTGCACTTTGTATACAACAACTTGAAGTTTGAAGAGGGCGCATCGTGAAGAGTAATTTTTTTTTCTTTCAGATTCTTGTTGATCAGAACATGGTTACTAATGTTGAAGATGGGGAAGGTGGGGTGCAACTATTTGTGATAAGGTGGCAGTGGGGCTTGACATTGAGAGGACTGAGGAGGAGGCTATGGGAGGAGGGGTGGAAGATCACTTTATCGTGGAAGAGAGGTTGCGACACACTTTTCCTTGGAGGTGGGGTTGGCGGCGCAATTTAGTCTATAGAGAGGCAACTCATACCATATTGGAAAATGAATTTCATCTCCTATTGGATGGTTGCCATATCATTAATATATAAGAGATTTATTGATGGATTTTTACTATAATATTGTTTCCTAGAGAGGATATCTATATAATAGTCTTTCTTATAGAGGATATGCATAGAATATGCTTTCTTACACATATAATGATTACATAAAATATGTTCTATTCATTTATACACTCTTATACTTCTGAAAATGTATTATAGAGTAGTTTACATATTAGTGTTTGAATTTTGCTCCATGAATAAAAAGTACCTAGATATTCAATAATTAGCTAGGGAAAGCAAAGCTTATCATTCAAGTACCTAGGTATCTATTGCTAACACAATATACTCTAGAATACTCACATCCTCATCCTCATCAGACCCCGTTCCCTCCCTCACCCATGGAGTCAACAGTTAGTGGTGCTGGAGTGAGGGTTGCAGTCTGGTTAGTGTGCCTGCCAGCTATGACATACTAGAGTGCTGGAGGCACATGGGTAGGGGAAAAGATCAATGTAGGCTGGAGCTAGCATGGGTGAGCTTGGAACCAATGGTTGGCCAAGCCAAGGGCTTTGATGGCAATGTTGTTAGGTGCTACAACAATGTCAAACTTGGAGCCCAACTAGGGTAGGAGACATATTACAAGGAGAATGTGGTATATGCGCGCATGGTGAGGGCCACTACAAGGAGTGGTTACATTTTCTTTTGATGGTTGTAAGGAGCCATGCCTACTAGGGATAGATGTAGCAGTACCAGAAGGGGTTGGTGGTAGATGTACCCTTAGTTCTAAACATCATTGACATGTGACACTTGTAGTTGTTGATGAACAATATCAAGTCTATTGTTACACGCTATACACAATGAATGCCTGGTAAACTTTGAAGAAACTATTTCTAAAGCTTGTACTAACCAAAATATTTAGATATATCTACCCATCCACTACTAGATAAACCAAAAGCTTTATAAGATTTAGTGTAGATCTAATCCCATTTAACCTCTCTCGTCTCACCCCATGTTGGTGAATAATTGCTAGTTTTTGGCATATAGTACTTAAGAAACACATCATTATTTTTAGCAAGACTTCATAATTACTATAAACTTCAATTCTACTGAACTTTCATTAGCATCATCCTTAGAGTTTCCTCAAAGTTTTCATAGATACCCACATCCACAACATCCGTCAAAGCTAAAATGACGATGTCTTGAACCCATGGTATTAAAAATCATAAAATTGACAAAGTTGGTCAAGTCCATTCAAAAATTCCCCAACTTCCTCGACATTGGTCGAAGTTGGCAACATTCTTCTGGTGTTTTGTGGAGTTTGTTGTGTGAGGGGGAAAATGTTGGAGTTTGAGGTAAGGTAATTTAGATGTTATTTTTTATAATTCTAAGCCAATATTAGTAGATCTACCCGCTCTCTACTAGATTTACCATAGATTTACACCACTTTTATGTAATTTGTTTATTGTCATAGAGTGTTTCTGTCGAAGAACTCTGTAGTCCGGAGATAACTATATGTAAACGTGGATTTTCTACATATGTAAACATATATATTTTTTAGCTAGATTTGATGAAATGTATCAATTTTCATCACAAAATCACTATTTTTAGCTTAAATTTTTTGTCAGAGTTGCATCAAAGTTTAGTTGTAAAAATCCTCAATATTTCCACAAACTTCCACATCCACACCTGTCGAAGTTGACTCGAGGTTGATGTCCTGTTCCATGCTTGTACCATGTTTGCAGTAGCAACAAGAGTATAAGGGGGAGAGGAGGAAAACAAGTTTACTTTTTCTTTTTTTGTTCAAATGGAATGGCTTCAATATATTAAGTTCAAGCGTCCCTCAAAAAGGGGCATTTTATTCACCAAAGCAAAGTTCAGGGACTAGAATGTAAATTACTCTATGTTATATGTTATTCTTACTCTATGGATTTTACTCTTTACAACTTTTTATAAATGTCGAATTCAGTTTCTTAAATATTAGTGCACCAACCATGCTTTAGTATGCATAGCAAGGCATGTGTATTATCAAGCTAATTGCCTTGTTTATGTAATGCCCACATGTGCATGCACACACACAAAAACACCACATATAACACATCTCACATTTAACACGGCTTAGTTTACTTTGCATATGCTTGTGCAAAGCTAACCAATGATAATGCTAGGTTAAAATCATGAGAGCCAATCAACCTAAAGAGACATAGATGCCCTATTTGAGATAAGGAAAGGAAAAAGTGTTTCTACCTATCATCTAAATCCAGATGCATGATCACAAAAACACGTTGCAAGAGAAAAGGGGAATAATATAAATTTCCTTAAAAACCCTAAACAAAAATTCTCACATCATCAACCATCTATTGAACAAGCTTCATGTTGGATGACGGTGGAACCATCTCCGAGGAAGAGCCACTCTGGGGACCTCACCCGACAGTGTAAACCCCTGCCCCCTCGACTACCCGCACACTGGAGGGGGCTTTCCAAACTCACACAGTGGGCCGACCTGCGTCACAGGGAGATTTCATTTTGAGATGCACATATGAGGTTCAATCCTGGGTCCCTTCATTGGGGAGTCCATTCATTTACCACCTGAGCTACTACCTCACCAACCATGCTTCATTATCTAAAGAGAAAAAATCTCCTTCACAGAAGCACAAATAAACTCTATAAAAGGAAAATGATCAAACACGTCCTTAAACTATATAGAGCCCTTAAACATGATAAATAATAACTTGTCCTTTGAACTTTCCTCATCTTGGAAAATAAGCCTTTAGGCGCCTAAGGATACACCTTCAGACGGGTCTTAGTGTTCCTTGAGGCGTGCACCTCAACAGGGTTCCACGAGATGAGAGACTGAGAGCCTCAAATATGTGAGGTGCACCCCATAGGCGAGAACTACTAAGGTTTTGCGGAGGCGTAAGCCTCTGTAAATAGAGGAGTAGAGGAAGAAGAATTGAGGATTGGAGGAGGACCAAAACTACCCAGACATGGAAGACTTGGAGGAGCACTGGTGAGTTGCTGCTGCACCCGCCTGATTTTGTGGTGGCTGCTTATTGTAGCTGGAGTGAAGTCCATGGTTGCTTCTACATGTATTGAGGCTGTGGCTGCTGCACCTCTTGCTCCATATGTTGTAGGCTGCTCCTTGTTGTGCTAGCTCCTCCTCTACCTTCTGGCGACATTGGCTACTACTGTTGGGGCCTGAGGAGGCTACCGCTTGTGTTAGACACAAGGGGGAAATCCGGGGCCAAGGGAAGTGAAAGAGAAGGGAGTTCAAGGTGAGTGATATGGATATTCAAGAGCAAAAAACTCATTAATTTCATTGAAACTAAATCAATTTATTAAATTTTGATTTTTATTATTATGTATTATTAATTCTTTTAGAATATTTTAGTAGAATTTTGATTAGTACTCAAAAATTACTATTAAATTCGAAATAATAATTATTAGATTTTCTATTTTTTCTTGAAACGTTATTCCTTCAGAGTTGACTAGGATGATGGAAGTCATGTTTTCAAGACAGCTGCAGAGTATTTTGAGGTACAACTTGACTAACATAGTAACATGGAGGAGGCTGCTTGGTCTTCAGGGGAGCGGGACTTTAAATTTCATCTTTAATCTGTCTTGCCACCTACATCGCTTCTTAGATGGTATAGAATGGGGAAGATGCAACCCTATTTGCAATACTTAATTTTAAGCCCTTTCTTAAACATACTATGATTCACAACCTTGCACCTGCAGAACAACTAAAAAACTTCCTACAGAACTGCTATAGTGTCACTGTCTTGTTGCTACTCAATAAACAGAGTCTAAGCTCACTGCCTATAGTAACGGTCAGAAATGGTTCTCAATCTAGTGTCACATCTTCCAAGAAACAATTTGCGAGGGACCACTCACTTGCTTCTGTGGTTTGCATTTGCGAAGTGATGCTTCTTTTTGTGTACCACAAGTGATGCTGAAGCAGGAAGCATTAGTCACTGTTGTGAGAGCCAATCAAGCGTCACATATTGCTTGCAATCCTTGTAATAATTAGGAACATCCAGCTTTGGCACAGCATGTTTGAGTCGATAAGCATGTGGATAAGGCTTATAGTAACTCTTGTATTTTTGCCTTGATTTCCATGAAATACTGCACGGTTCATTCATTTATGCAAACTTGTCGCAGGAGTGTTTCTAGCTACAAATTTCTCTTGCTCTTTAGGATTGCATAAGTTGGTGGATGCACCCTACTTACGAGTTCTCTGAATTTTTAAAATTTTTAATTCTGGGATTTTTGAAATTTCCAAACCCAAAGTATGTTGTGCTAGGCGCAGGGGCGACAACTAGGGTTTAGCCTTGTCATGGCATTTCACGTTACTAGGCATAGTGTAGGGGTGACTTGCCACTATGTGTCTAGCCTTGAGATCTACTCTGTGGGGGTGAGTGTAATGTGGCCCTTCATGGGAGCGGTTCCTTGATACCAAAAAAAAAAGGTATATTGTGCTAATGTTGTTGCTAAGGTCAACAATAAATAGTCTCCTGTTTATTGCTATATAGGCTTAAGGTTGTTCATTTTGGATCACCTATCAGATGCAACCTCACTTAAGTGAGAAAAGTGGGCATTGCCCAGCATGGTCTCCTTGTTTCTTTGTTGTATTGTGGTGTGCTCAAGGTGCACGACATTATAAAAAGCGGACATGAGAAAAGAACTACCAACTATGTTAGAAATTAAGGCAACAATGTAGGGTCTTTTGAGGGGATGTTAGTAACGTGGTAATGATGTGAGGCTGCCAATGGCTCATGGTGGTAGCTGGAATTGCTAGAAAGGTTGCTATTTTTTCGGTTGTGAATTGGTCGTCATGGGCCTCATGGCTACTTACCTTATATGAGTTGACAGATTTTGGTATACAACCACTAGAGGAACAAAAATAATACGGAGTGAAGGAGGGACCAATAACTAGCCATAAAAATGGGGCAGAGGGTATACGTCTTGTTGCTCTCTAGAGACCGTAGGTGTCATGCTTCCAATAAATGTGGATTAAGTTCAAGGTTGGTTGATGCAATAGTGCATGGCAAGTTTCCATTGTGGTATCTATCATCCTCTCTCTTTTGACATCAAAGAAGTTCAGCAACAACACAATGAACTTCAGTTGGTTCAGCCTTGGTTGGACTTACTGACTCTTTCTTTAGTGTTGTAAACCAGATCTTATCCATTGATCCCTTGCTTACACTAAGAGATGTTCTCAAGCGCGTTCAACGCCTTCCATCCATGTCTTCCCTACTTGCTAATTATTTTGATCACTCGGTCCTTGCGGTCTGCTCTAGTGAGTCTGGTAGAGGTCGTGGACGTGGTCGTGGTCGTTGTGGTCGTTCTTCTAGTACTCCTAGAAGGGGTCGTCCTCTTAGAACTGGACGAGGACAACCTCCTACTGCCAACCGCTTTTGCAACTTCTGTGGGTGCACGAACCACAATGAGGACCGTCTGGGGAAAACACAGTGCACATGCATGGGTAAACCAGGTCACCTCTGATTCTTTTGAAGATTCCTCTGTTGCTACCTCTAGTTCTACCCAATACACAGTTGAGTGGATCCGCTCGGAGTTTGAGAAACTCCTTCAGGCTCGATTGTCCTTGCAACCTCCTACTCATGATGGAGGTCCTTCTGCCTTACTTGCGTCTCCTGCACCTTATGGTAAAAATGAATGGGTTATTGACTCAGGTGCTTCTGCTCATATCTCTGGATGCTTTGAACTGTTTTCTGTTCCTGTCTGAAACAACTAGAGTTCCACCAGTAACAGTGGCGGATGGAACTCAGTCACTGATGCATGGCATCAAAATAATATCTCTCTCATAATCTGCCATTAAAATATGTTTTACATGTTCCAAGATTTCTTCTTAATCTTTTATCAACCAACATTACTATAAGAGCCTTCAATGCTCGATCACTTTTGATCCCGAGGGTTGTGTGTTTTAGGATTTCTGCACGAAGACGAAGATTGGTTCGGGCCATGAGGGACAGGATGGACTGTACTACCCGGACATGCCACGATCTACTGTTGCTCTACTATCATCTTCAATGGCTGGACTATAATGTCAATATCACCAGGGACATCCTGCTGTTGCTAAACTGAGGTGCCTATTTTCTGAGATTCCTGATATTTTTTTTGTGTGAATCATGTCAATTTGGAAAACAAACTCGGACCGTGTTTCATAAGAAAAAAGATATTAGTTCTAAAAGTTAGTTTGATATTGTTCATGTTGATATCTGGGGACCTTGCTCTTAACTAGCCTGTTTGGATTTCTCTATTTTCTGACTTTTATTGATGACCATTCTCGAGCGACTTAGTTGTTTCTTTTAAAGGATCACAGTAATATATTGAACATTATTGGCACCTTTTTCACTGAAATCCAAACCCAATTCAATACAACTGTCAAACTCTGTAGAACTTATAATGCTTTAGAATTCATGCAAAGTCTGTTGATCAGTTTTGCACTACTCGGGGTACCATACATCGAACTTCCTGCGCTTACACACCACAAAAAAAATGGTATGATAAAGAGGAAAAATTGCCATCTTCTTGAAGTAGCGCGCACTACTCTTCTTCACTATCATGTTCCTACAAGTTTTTGGCCTAAAGTTGTATCTATCGGGTGCTACTTAATTAACCACATGCCCTCTTCTGTCCTACAAAATCAAGTCCTTTTCTCTCTTCTGTATCCTAACGCGCCTCTTTTTTCAGTACCTATGTGCATCTTTGGTAGCACTTGTTTTGTTAAAAATCTCCTCCCCGGGATATCTATCACCCCACTAAGTGTGTTTTTCTGGAATATTCGAGAAATCAAAAAAGATATCGATGTTACGATCATGACAGAAGATAGTGGTTTGTTAGTGAAGATGTAGTCTTTTTTGAATACATGTCGTACTACTATGAAAAAGGGGGCTGCTTTATCTAGTGATCCATCAGATCCTATACCACTACCTCAAGTGGTAGAAAATGATTCCACTAAAGTAACTGAAGTCCTTGCTCCTCCTCTAAAAGTTTATAAGAGAAGACCCAAGGTTACAGTCCCTTACATGGCCCCTCAACAACCAACTCTTCCTTCGTCGGCAGATCACAACACCTCCCAAGTAACTTCTGACCTACATCTTCCCATTAGTCAAAGGAAAGATGTGTGTTCCTGTACTCAACATCCAATTAGTAATTTTTGCTCTACAACTAATCTTAATGCGAACTTTGCTTGTTTCTATACCAAAGAGTGCTACGCAAGCTCTTAAGCATCCTGTATGGCGTCAAGCTATGAAAGATGAAATGGTTGCTTTTTACGATCGCAAGACTTGAGATCTAGATGATTGCCCTCAAGATTGCCCTACAGTTGGATTTCGTTGGATATTCACTATTAAATACCAGCTAGATGGCTCGATTGAACGGCTAAAGGCACTTCTAGTAGCAAAAGGTTATACTCAAACCTACAAGGTAGATTATTCTGAAACTCCCCCCCCTTGCTAGATTTAGCTTTATACGAGTGCTTATATTTGTTGCTTTGAACAATGAGTTGGCCGCTTTTTCAACTTGATGTTAAAAATGCTTTTCTATATGGTGACTTACATGAGGAAGTCTACACGGAGCACACACAGATTTGTTACTCAAAGGGAGAGTTCTAAAGTTTACAGACTTAGGAAAGCGATTTATGACCTAAAACAAAGTTCACAACCGTGGTTTGACAAATTGAGCCAGATTCTTCTAAAATTTGACTTTTGACGCTTACATTCTGATCATTCTATTTTTATAAGAAAAATCATTTCTGTGCTTGTTATTCTCATTGTATATGTGGATCATAATTTTTTTTTCTAGTAGTGATCATATGGTATTCAAGCTACTAAAAGATATCTAGAACAACATTTTGTTACAAAGATTTTAGCAAACTTAGATATTTCTTGAGGATTGAAGTTTTCAAATCTTCTTTTGGCGTCTGTCTTTCACAACGCAAATATATTCTACATCTTTTAAAAAAACAGACATGCTTGGTACTGAACTTGCTAGCACCCCTCTGGATCCCAATACCAATTGGGATGATGAATCTTCTCCACCCTATCTTGATAACCACCAATACAAAAGATTGGTTGGTAAGCTTATCTATCTCATTGTTACTAGAGATGACATTACTTCTGTTGTTGAACTTGCAATAGGTGTCTGGAAAAACCTCAACAATGCCACTGAGATGAAGTTTGTCATATTCTTAAATATATGAAAAATTCTCAAGGGAAGGATTGCTATATCGTAGACATGGGAATTGCAAACTCACTGGATGTCCATACTCTGATTATGCCAGTAGTAGATGTGATAGGAAATCTACTTTTGGCTATCGTACTTTTGTTGCATGCAATCTATTTGCATGGCACATTAAAAAGCAGACTGTGGTTGCTCGGTTTAGTGCTGAAGCAGAATATAGAGTTATGGCTCATACCAGCTTGCGAATTGATGTGGGGTCATGGACTCCTCAAATAATTTGATATCTATGATTGATCTATTCCCATGTATTGCCATAATTAACCTCCATTTTTATTGCTAGCAATCCTACTTTTCATGACGTACGAGGTGGGTTGCCACTTTGTTAGGGAATATGTTCTCTCTGGTCGCATCTGCACTCCTTATCTCTGGACAGAAGATCAAGTTACAGATATCTTCACCAAGCTACTTCAGTACTTCTCAAGACTCGCTTTACTACACTGGTGAACAAGCTGGGCATGTTTGACATCTATGATCTAGCTTGAGGGGGAGTATTTGTATATATGCTTTATTTATACTTTAGATTTGTCTTTGTCTTTAGCTTTTCTTTTATCCCATATTTCCTACTTCGGTTTCTCACTTACTCTCTAATCCTATAAAAGAGAGTGTTTTGTATTTGTTTTACACACATCAAATAGAGGTTTTCTTATTCTATAAAACTGACATTGAGATCCTTGCCGGAACACGATTTAGTTTTCTTCACTCACACATGTAGCAGATCCTTCACCCACATATTCAATATGACATATTATTGCATAAATAATTGTATTTAACTAGTAGATCGATACAATACATGAAATATTTTGTTCATGTTGGCTTTGAAACCCCATAAATGCATCCCTCAAAATGTCCATCAAATTTCCCTCTATTTCTGCGCCTTTCTAAACGACGTTGAAATCATACATTTTCTTCTTTGTTCAAAATTATACTATTTCAAACTAATGTGAGGGTATAGCTAGTATGACATATTGTTGCAGAAATAACTATATTTAACTAGCAGATCTAATAAAATTCCATGAATCATTTCGTTCAATTTGGCGTTGAATGCCATATATGCATCCGTAGAAATTTCCATAAAAATTTTGCAAATTTCTATTTCTGAGCCAGCCCAAACGGCGTCGAACTCATATGTTATCTTCTTTGATTTAATTTTGTATTGTTTCAAACTAATGTGAGGGTGCTATTATCATTCTAAATGGGCCTTTCTCATTTAGTGTCATGATTGTAACTTGCTGAAATTATTTGATCTTCCTCAAATTTTGAAAAAGAACTCCTTAATTTAATGCATATTTTGTAGATATGACAAGGAATTTATTTTCAAGAAGAAATAGCGGGCTACCCACATAAGAAAATAAGTGTATATGGTTCTAGACAATAGTAGTAAGGTAACCAATCCTTTGCCAATGTCTCTAAGAACCTAGGAAGCACCGACACTTCCCCGGGGCAGCTGTGGCCGTCCTAGACACGTGTTAGACACCGACACGGCGTGGACACGGCTGGACATGCGGTGGACATGGCTCAACAGTGTCCACTTTCTTTTAAAAGCATGGACACGCCGTGGACATGGCTCAACAGTGTCCACTTTCTTTTAAAAGCATGGACACGCCGTGGACACAGCTCAGAAGTGTCAATTTTTTTTTCTAAGCATGGACACGACATGGACACGGCTTGGACACGTTGTGGATACCGTAGGTCCAAATCAATTCCCTATATAAAGGAAATATAATTTATGTGTCTCCTCTCTCCATCCTCTTATTCCAACACACTACAATTATTTCTACTCCCTTCCTACTACTAATGTTATGAAATAATGATCTATGTACACCATCTTTGTAGATATAATTCATCATTCTTATAAAGATTGTTCTAGGAATTTGACCCACAAGTTTAATATAATTCATCATTCTCCATTTCTACTTATTTGTTTTCATATAATAAATGCATCATAGATTGCTTATCCTCATTAATAATTTATTGTTTATAATGTAAACATACTAGTGGTTTCAACATTTTCCCTATTATAAAGTCTATATTCAAATCGTAAGCTAACTTTTGGTTTGATTTTATATTTCATGTATGTTTTTTTAAATCCCATGTTATGACTTACTTCACAGAGTTGGATGGATGGACATTATATGTATTGATTCCATTCTCTATGTGTGTATGTATATGTTACAACCTGTTCCTAGCTTTGCTGGTAATCCTAAAGTTTTAAGATAATCTTAATGCTTGGCATACTTTTATTAGTAATATTTTATGTTGTACTTTGTCTTAACTTTGGTAACCTTAAATACTTATTTGGGCAACTCATAATCATGACTTAAGCATACTATAAAGATCCGAGTTGGAGTTAATATAGCATTAACCCATACATGTGTGCAAGAAGAGAGTTAATGACATTAGAGGAAATAATTAATAAATAATTTTTTATTTGATAATATTATCAAAATGATATTGTAGGATTGTAGAGAATTCAATTATGAATCCAAAAAAAAAGAATGAACCAAATCGGAGTTAAAATGAGAGAGTTATGCCTTTTTTAGTAAACATATACAGAGCACCGCGACCGCGGCGACACCGCGATCGCAATTGACACCGCGATCGCAATTGACACCGTGACCGACGCCGCCCAAGATAGCAAATCGTAAAACAATCTTATCTCGAGTTATACTTATCCGTTTTTAATGAAACAAAGTGCGTTGGAACCACGATTCAATCCTCTATCATCCCAGACATCTTACTGAACAAGAAGGCAACCTAAAAGGCGATTTTTGGGGAAGAACGTGAAGAACGGCGGAAACCCAAAAGGGTTGCTATAGATTCGACTTGGTAGGTAGGTTTAACCCTTGATTCTTCCTTCTCTTCGTTTCCCCTTGCTCGGAATCCCTAATACAACGAAATTGAGGTTTGGTTTAACCTCTGATCTTCATCTACCTACAACAGACCTCGTTTAGGGTTGAAAGGAAGAAGAAACCACGGATTTTGCTAGAGTTTTGATATGAATTCGAGATCTTCAGAGATGGGCTACGTTTTTAAGGTATTTTTTCACACCTTAGGGTGAGTGGGTACTTCCTTTAAATAGTAGATTGCATGAAAATGAGTTAAATTATCAATAATCTTCAATTGTTTAGTATGCGAGTACAAACCCTAAGTTGCCTTTTTGATCTAGCTTTTGCAAGATGATATGAAATGGATTATTTCTCTGTTGTGATGAATTTCCGATTATGAAATCACATAAGAAATTATTGCAATCCATCTAAATGATAATTCTTAAAGTAATTGTAAAGGTTACATGAATATACTGAAATCTAAGATTTTCGGTTATGACTGAATTTGTTGTATAATTGAATAAAGAAGTTTGCTTAGTTGAATCTCCTTGGTTACGGATGATTGTTTTATTTGTATGCGTATTACATATATGTCAGATAAGATCTTGCATTTCATTTGACGTGGAAACCCTAGTTCAGTTCATTACAGGGTTTCATATATATATTCGATTATATGTGAACTGCTGAGAGCAATTCTTACTGAATGATGTTATGATGTATTCAATCCTTATGCGAGTTATGTGATAAGTGAATGAGGTAAATGAAACCCTAATGATAGGGTGTTCAATGAAACAAGTATTGTGATATCAATGTTTCTCAGTTTGAGATGTGGTGATGCTTAATAGTTCAGTTGTGGTAAAAGTTATCAGATAGTTTATGAAATGGACGCTTTACAAAGTTGAACAAAGATATGTTGATTTGATGATTGAATTGTGAATTTAAAGAGTGAATTAGACATGTAGATGCCCTGAACACTGTAGAACCTCGCGGGATGAGACCTGCGCTGTGAGGAGGAAACGGTTTCCTGATAAGCCGGAGCACACCAGTAGGGTGCGGGGGTCTTGACCAGTAGGGCAGACTCCTTACAGTTGTGTGGTACCCAACACCAACCGGGGATGCCGGTGGTACCTGTGTTACATGTTGAGTGTTCAGTGGTCAGTAGGTCCACTGATGCACAATAAGCCTGAGGGCTTTGACTCACCGCCTGAGTATCCAGGTTGAGAGGTGGAGTCTGAGATATCTGGACGCTCCCATTAGCCGCCGAGAGGCAGACATGCCGAGGCCCGCTGTAGACGGGGTGTTACTCAAGAGATAGGCTTAGGAACCCGGGCATGCTTCTAAGCCTTATACAATGAGATCGTAGCTTGCTGCGATTCTTTCACATGTTGTGGTACACCTCATGTGGGTTCAGGACATAATATGATGAATGAGAGGTTAAACAAGTGTGTGTAGTTATTCAATTATTCATTGTATGTTTCTGAATTATTAGTTCTCTTTATGATCAATCAAGTATGTTCATATATTGATTCACTCTTGTAGATATCTAGAGTATCCTGCCATATTTATTATTGTGAATGATTAGTCTCTTTAAAGCTTACTGCTGTGATAATTGATATCAGTTTCTCAAAGGTATATCTGTAATTATATCAGTGCTTTAGACTGTTTTTTTGAAGTACTCATTCATTGAGCGAGTAGGCTCACCCCTCTGCTCACAATTTTTAGGGAAATCACGTGGACTTGAAGATGGTCAATGCATCAAAGTAGATCTACCACAGGAGTTAAGTATGAGATCAGTTAAGTTCAGTCGATCCCTGTCACTCTAAGTCCTTGTATAGATGTGAGAGAGTTGTAAATGATATTTTGTATCTTTGTTTCCTTAATAAGAGAGAATGTATCTGATTGTCATGTCGAATGTACATGGAAGTGTGACAAACAGAATGAATGTACGGATGTGTATCATTAATGTTGAGATCATATTAGAGTAATAAAGTTTAATTCTCTTGTAAAGTTTGTTTATGTGTTTGAATGCGAGAAAACAAAGAGTTTGAAATGTAATAAAGGAAAAGAAAAGGTAAAAAGTAAGGGAGTGAACTTTGTATTAAGTATAATCATCAAATTCATGCTCAAATCTCATGATTAGTGGTAATCGTGGGATGTGGGTGTAACAGTATATGCTTATCATGCATGTCTAGATCTGTGTATATGTATGTCTATGAATGTATCTATATAAATATGTATATGTATATACTTATATATATGCATATGTATATACGTATGTCGTGTCATATTTTTGAAAATCACCGTATCCTGTATTTGTGTCCGTGCTTCCTAGCCAAGAACTAATCTGTCTATTTTTTTTGCCTTATTTTCCTCACAATAGTATAGCTGGAGAATGGTAGTTTTATAAGGCTATCTATTTTTGCGAATACAATTTGACTTAGTTTGATATAGATTAGATCATGCATGAACATTGTTTGGCTGGTTGGCCAACCTGCTATGTAAACTTAACTCCATCACTGGGAAAGGATAAGGTAGCCCTGCTAAAGGAAATAGTGAGAACATGGTTTTTGTCATTCAACCCATCTATGGAAAAAAAAAACGTAGCAGCGAAGAAAGGAAAGAGTGAGATGATTGTTTTTGTTATGCATTTTTGCTTGGACTAAACACTTCCTCACTGGTCGAGCTTTCTATAAAGAACATATGGCCTTCACGGATTCCATTTCCTATATTGGTTTACAAAAATAGAGATGAATTACGAATCCAAATCCCTGAGTAAGTGGTGATGCCAAAATTCTAGTCCGAGTCAAGAACAATTAAAAGATTCTCTGATCTGGTATGTGAAGGCAGAATTTTTTGATATCCACATAGGGGGCGAACTTGTACTAGACTCTGTAATCTTTCCACAAGTATTCATACATCCTTATTGAAGTCAAGATATGAAAGTTGTGACCCTTGAAAGCTGTTTCTATGAATTTGTTTTATACTCTCATTTACTTTGCAAAAAGGACGAGGTGGCTAAATATCACTAATTGCTCGGATTTTCAATTAAGCATAAAAGTTGGTTAAACACACACAGCCAATCTGAGTTGGATTTAAAATGTTGGTTAAAATCTACAAAGGCAACAACTTGCACATTCTCCTTTCTTCTCTTTCGAAGCTCCATTGAGCTAACTTCAATTGAAGTTAATACCTCCACCTTCAGAGAGGCAGGAAGAACCTTGATTTTTGAAGTATTCGGCTGAGTATGTTTTCTCTAATCTTCACTGGAATGTTTGTCATTTCAACCTTTAGTTAGTATTATTGAACAGTCATTGCTCGGAGTGGACATTCCATTACATAAAAACAATGCTAGGTTAGCTTTGTGTTAGTAACTTGCTCTTCCTACATGCTTCCCAATCGGTAAAATTCAGAGTAATTTTCAAATTGATTCAACCAATTACCACACTTCTTTTGTATTCACAAGATCATTGTAGGTAGGGTTGCAATTTGGGCTTCCACTTTGAATGTTTGCAGCTATAGCGAATTTGTTGCAGGAACCTCCACACCTTCCGTATCTCCTATTTGCCTTCTTTGTCCTTTTCCCCTTCCCAGTCAGAACAAGAAAGTTGGGCTGATTACAGGGAGTTTCAAGGTGGCTTTCCCCTCTCTGGTTCCTTTTCATTAGAGCATGTAATAACATGGTAATCTTTGTCATGGATTGCTTTGATGTCATGAGATTCTTCTCCATAGTCTCTATTTTATGACCTATTTATATCGATTACAGACATTTATCATAGTTGCTGAAAGAGCTCACCAATAGCTTTACACTTTGACCTTTAGATCATGCAATGAATTTGGTCCTGTTACAGGACATTGAACTGCTTAGTGAAGATGGCTCATCAGATGCTGTAACAAACAAGTGGTCCACTGACCGCACTCCAGTTCCACTTTCTGAAAATTGGGTATTGGAACAAGGAAAATACCCAGATGGGCACAGGTTCACAAGCACAGAAAAAACCTTCAGCTGAATCAATCACAACTCATAAGAATCAATCATAAACAAGCTCAATCAGTCAATTAAACAGCACACACAATGGTCATTCTTGTTGGGTTCGTGTGATTTATCACGTGAAGGTGTTCTTGATACAATTGTAAGTCTTGGTTTCCCAAAAATGCACGAGTAGTGGCAAGACATGTAATATAATTTTGTTTTTGCCATATCAATCAATTGTAACTTGAACTTTATCATTCTTCATAATTCGTATTCATAGTATATCCTTACTCTAGCCTTAGTAGAAGAAAATTTAATCGGATGAAAGCTAGATTGACGGCTAGAAAGATGTCAATAAAGGGATGTGTTAAGTAGGATGTTACGGTAACACTTACATTGACTGGTCAACAACTAGTTTGTGGAATACAGAGCTGGTGGATGAACGTGGTATTGTGGTACTACAGTCTTACCCAAACTTGTAGTAGCAATCATAACAATTCGAGGAGCAACTTCAGTTGTTAGCTTGCAATCACAAGAGTGGAATAGGGGCATGCTAGCCTTGAACAATACAATGATTCAATTCCTCTCAATAAGAAAAGAATAATTGTGGAAAGGGAGCACATTCCTCCCGACAATGCAGGAGGTGGGGCCAACCATGGAACTAAATGTCGTTGACATGGGGCGAAATTTTGCCGATAATGTCGATGTCGACGGTCGGTGACGTCGAATCCATGTAAACATCCTTATTCCACAATATCCTCAACATTTCGTCAAAGTTGTCGACATTTCCCCATATGTCGGCGAAGTTGACCCAAGTCCATACAAAAATTCCACAATGTCCTCGACATTTATCGAAGTTGTCGAAGTTGGCAACATTCTTCTGGTATTTTGTGGAGTTGGTTGTGTGAGGGGGAAAAGTGTTGGAGCTTGAGGTAAGATGATTTTGATGTTATCTTTTACTATTCTAAGCTAATAGTAATAGACTGACCCTCTCTCTGCTAAATCTACCATAGATTTACACTATTTTTATGTAGTTTGTTTATTGTAACAAACTTTATATATGGAAAAACTCCGTAGTTCGGAGACGGCTGTATGTAAGCATGCATTTATCTACATATGTAAACTTGTATGGATGGCTATATGTAAACATATATTGTGTTTTTTAGCTAGATTTGATGACATCTCTCGATTTTCATCACAAAATGACTATTTTTAGCTTAGTTTTTGTCGAAGTTGCATCGCAGTTTGGTTGTAAAAATCCTCGACATTTCCACAAACTTCCATGTCCACACCTGTTGAAGTCGGCTCGAAGTCGAAGTCCTGTTCCATGGGGCCAACAGGTTAAGAGTCTAGTGGTTATGGAGGCTAACTGTTAATAACACTGCAAGAGGGCGGCACCCATTTAAAAAGCCAAAACAGTAATGACGCTTCAACCCCCGACTGGCACTCAGGCACCCTTCGACATGTAGAAGAAAAACACTTATATAAGACAGAGCATGCAACTCCACCATCAACAAAGGAGAAACCGTCCTTGAACCATGCCAAGGACAAGTGCAGGTGGACCATGCAAAAAGGAGACATGTAAAAATGTATATCCCAGCATTGCTGATCCAGAAACTGCGCATGTTGGTCATGCTTTAATTAAAATATCGAATAAAACACGGAAGGCAATCACTATAGAAATTATTTCACATCATTTTCACTATCTTTCACTGAACAATTCTACTACAGCAGAGCCAACCCTAGAGTTACCGTTTCTATCTCAAGTATCAGGGTCAATGCGACATGTCAGTATACAAGGTTTATGAGAAACAAACAATACGAAAATAGCCAATACATATGGAAGGCATAACTGGAATATCTATTAAAAGAGCAATTTCGTTACTATGCATTCTGATATTCAGGTCAAAGTAGGTACAGTTTTTGTATCAATAGTTTCAGACACACGCATACCTTGCCGAGAAGGCAATTCTTCTTAGTGGGTAGGTTGGCAAGTGGACGACTGTGCAACACATCACACAGTTTCATGGACTCAATGCCATTGTCTACTAATGCCTTTTCTCTATCATTCCAAATACCTAGAAGCTCCTTTGATGGCGCGGTCCCAATAATTCCTGGGTGAGTCAGCCCTGGAAATCTTACACCTGCCACACCAAATTTTTGATGATGTCTTTTTGGCACTTAAAATGTCTACATGGAAGTTAACCTATAAACAGTTTCCATTCTTTCTGCTGATTATGTTTCTACATAAATAACTTGGTACCAATTCGGGCTGTATTCAGGAGGAAACTAAGTATACCTGTGACCTGTGTCAAGGGTCCTCTTACCTGGTATCTGAGGAGAGTATGCATATATTCCTTCAAAATACCAAATAGCTTTTGTTGCACATGGAAAGTGATCTGTTAAAAACCCTCCTCCGTTTTCCCTATCAAAAGTTGCAGTATAACCCCACTCATCTCCAGGCAGTGGACCTAAATTGCAGATCTCAACAGTCAGAATATCCCCTGGTTGTGCGGGAGTTCCTTTAGCATCCACGACTCTTATTGGCCCGCTTAGATAATGCGTCTGCAGTGATATGTTTCTTTAATGATGTAAATATTTGGTAATGGTTCTAAGAAAAAACCTTACTTTGAACTTTGTGTTGAACCAGAAAAACAGCAGTGAACTTACTACTGTGAGATCTATCTGCTTGACATCCTTGGCAGATATGTTGTCTCCAATCCTACCGCCTGTCCAATCTACCATCTCAACTCGAAATAGTTCTCCAGTGGTAACACCTGCAACAGCTGGTATGTCTGGATGCCACCGATTGTGGAGGGGAAGCTCCTGTTCCCATGGCTGCTTCTTCACGTCAACAGGTACAACTAATCTTGGGGCGTGAGGAGCCATAATACCGGTAAAGTTATTTCTCTACTCTTTTAAGATCCTAGCTTTCTTGGGCTATCTGCTTTGTCTGGACTCTTCTTGGATGAATCTTCCAAAGCTCTTAAGTTTGTCCGCTTATTAGTGACTGGACTTTCTTTACCTTCCAATGCGGTCCCAGAACTCCCTTTAAGTACATGAAGGCACATCACATCGTGTCACTTCTAATAATTGCAGGAAGGTTCTTCAGAACCGGGTTCTGAAGCTATGGTAACATTTGCTTGGTAAATACTTTAAATTTGCCAGAGTCTTTATTGTATGTGTTTAGATTTTTGAGTAATCTTGGATTAATTAAGCTTATCTGTTTTCACACTGCTGCTTTGTTTTTGGGCCAGCTAACACACAGGTTGTTTTGGCCTTCTCCAAGCCAATCCCTATTTCTTTGCTATTTATTACTATTCACAAAGGCAGTGGCTAAGTATCCTGGCTATCTATCCATTGCATTTTTTTTAATTTGTTGAACATCTTGTCTTTCATTGGCTAAAGCTTTGGCCGATTAAGTGAAGATTTCGTACATGAATACTCATGAAATATCTGCACAAGACTAGTGTTGGATGTCAATGTCCCTTCAGATGCAGAAAATGCTCATCCTTTTTGACAATTTTAACTGATATATCATATGTATTTTATCTTGTTTCTTTTTCCATAATTTCTATATTAAACACCAGTTCTGTTTGAATGTACTACCACAAAAGATGTTCTTATATGAAGGTTCACGCTTAAATTAGAAGTGAAATATTTGCCTCCCATAGTTGGAACAGTCTTGATGGATTTCTGGGACCATCTATACCATGCGATCTCTGGCCAAGGACACAATATAGGTTTGATGTGACAGTTCAGCTAACAAAGTCCTTGTCACTAAGGAAGAACCTTTTGTCTCTTGCAATTGAGATATGACAAAGAAGCCATCACTATATTAGACATTTGACGATAAGAACCCCTGAACCATCATTTCTGAGGAGTGACTAATTTTCACAGAGTCCAGCTGACTATCTTGAAAGACCCGCTATGGCATACATCTTCTGAAACCTGAGGGTTGCCATCTCTGCCAGCGAGATAATAGATGACTAACTGTTGTAGTATATCGACATTGTGACAAATATCCACGTTTGAATCGAAAGCACAATGGTCAACCAAGTATCTCCAAATTTGATACCACTACTTCAAGCACCTCTTTACAATAGGCAACCATCTTTATCTGCTCGATCTGCTAAGTCAGCAATGCACTTGGTGATATTTTTTTTGGTGACCGAGAGAATCCATCCCGGGCGAGCCTGGCATGGTAAACTCTTGAGGCATGACACTTGGTGATATTAGTTGTGACTGAATAAGCCGTTATCCTCCTCGTATTATTTGGTTGGTTTTTCATTCATTAGAGTTTCATTCTAGTGCCTAAGCCAATTAACGATGGTGTATGCATGCATAACACTAGCTGTGAAATGTAAACTCCTATGCTGATGGCATCTTTTTTTTTTTAATGTCTTTAAGAACCGCATGCTTCAGAGCGAAAGGATATTCCAGGTTCTCATTTTCTGCACACAAGGTATCTGCAATGCACGCAGGAAATTGGGTCGCATCCTATTATGCCACTGTTCTGACTTCTAAAGGCTGTCACTGGACCGTTGCCAAAATGATAACTCAACTCTCTAGAGTCTTATACCTTGTTTTAGAAGGCATTGTCGTTGGCTTTTAAGTATTAGTTTCTGTCATGCTGATACAGTAGGGAAACATAATTCTTTAATAGTAATTGTCCTCTTCCTAGTTGCTAGGCTGCTAGGTACATGTCTTTATTATGAAAATGGCCAGAAGTTTCACATATTTTGTCTCTTGGACCAAAATTCATTCAGCCATATATGCTGGTCCTTGGATTCACTTTGCCTGAAATGCTTGCTCCAATAGCAGCGGTCTCATGACTTTGTACCTGATAGCTATTTGTGTCTTGTGGGTTGTTTTCAGTTTCTGACTTGTCTTTGCATTTTGACTATCTTCATGATAGTGGCCAAAAGTCAACAGGAAAAAAAACAAGAATTATATTAAAAAAGAAGGGGGAAATTACTGGCATCAAAAGATGAAGAGTATTCTTTGCAAGTATAGAAAATGTGTGGTGAGTTGGAACAAAGATGGATGTTAAAAAGCTAGTGAGAAAAAACGGCAGATGGGATAGAAGCAATGCAGAACAATGAGGCGGAAATGACCATTGCCAATATGTAGAGGAAAAAATGAATGAGGTGGAAGCAAAATCAGAGACACTATTGACTACTATTTAAAGTAGCGGAGACTGGGTGGGACCAGCACTGCAAAGAGAAATTAACATGTTAAGTTAGAATTATCGGGGATTGGCAACCCCGACATGTCCAAAGCCCTCTGGGTGTTGTGCTTGAGAGAACACCTGAACATTGTCTTTCTGATATTGACTAGCAATAAAATTCTCAACTGTTAAGCTACTAGAAATCTATGTATGGTACTTTTGCATGTACCTTGCCGAGAAGGCAGTTTTGGCGAGTTGGCAGGCATGCTAATGGGCGGGTGTGTAACACATCACATAATGTTGATGCTGCAGTCTTGTTTTCCACCAGTTCTTTCTCCCTTGTGTTCCATATATCTAAAAGCTCCCTTGATGGCGCAGTCCCAATGACTCCAGGGTGAGTCAGCCCTGGAAATCTCACACCTGTTTGGGATTCATAAAACAAGCATTGAAATTTGTAATGATGTCTTTGGCACCATGACGACTTATATTGGTTTTCCCTAGACAGTGTTTTCTACGTTTTCTGCAGTTTTTATGATCTTTATGGTGTAATAACATTGGTGATTTTATTGCTAACTGTAGTTCTGTTCATTTTGTCTTTCATGTTACAGAATGATAGTCGCTGATAGAAAAGAATTTACCTGGTATGTGAGGGGAGTGTGCATATATTCCTTCAAAATGCCATATTGCCTTGGTTGCACAAGGGAAGTGATCCGTTAAAAAGCCTCCACCATTTTCCCTGTCGAAAGTGGCAGTGAATCCCCACTCGTCTCCAGGCAGTGGGCCTAAGTTGCAGATCTCTACTGAAAGAAGATCACCAGGTTTTGCGGGAATTCCTTTGTTGTCCACGACTCTTATTGGTCCACTCAGATAGTGTGTCTAGCAGAAACTTTCAAAATTTCAGGACGGCACTTGACGTTTTGGGTACCGCTTTCATCTTCATTGAGTGCAATTCCTTCATTAAACCAGAAAGTAAAAAAAGTAGTACTTACGACTGTCAGATCCATGAGCTTGACGTCCTCTGCAGTGTCATTGTCTCCAATCCCACCTCCTGAGCAGTCAACCATCTCTATGCGGAAAAGCTCTCCAGTGGTCACATCTGCGACGTGGGGGATGTCTGGATGCCATCGGTTGTGGAAGGGAAACTCCTGTTCCGATGGCTTCTTCTTCACATCAACCGGAACCACAAGTCTGGGTGTGGAAGGAGCCATGTGTACCCAGTTTCCTGAAGATGTTATCAATAAAGGATTATCTCTAAGCACTATCAAGAATTCTTCCTGGAGTTTGTTCCTTTCAGGTGATTTATTTTTAAGGAATTGTCTGTCATCGATTTTTTATGCCTTAGCCGTATCATTTGTCTAATTGTTTACAATTTGTCTTGTATTTTAACGCATACCTAGAAATGCATTTGTCTTTATATCTGTCTCTCGCTAGCCACGCCCCTACCCCCAGTATATCAGTCGTACAGGCTTTAAAACTAAACCATGCACGGTTTTTGGATGGTTGCATCCTGTGTGATTCCTCGCAGATTCCTTTGTTTCGCTTCCCGTCGCCTACGCCGTGGGCGTCATACTTTTCAGATGTTTGGTATTTATCGTATCAATTACTGCTGTATCCCTTTGGGATGATTTCTTTATGCCTAATGCTTTACACCCAACACATGCATTCTTGGGTGTCCGGCGGCGGTAGTTCTGCGTCAGTTTCCGTGGGAGAAGAGATATAACAGCTGTTCCCTGTATGCATTACATGTCGTCATCCGCTGAGGCAAAACCCTCCCAAGACTCTAAATCATGGGAAGTATATAAGCCATCTATAACTCTATCCATTCACAAAGTTCCTATATTCTTGGCTGGGCGAGAGCCAAAGCATACGTTCCCATTGGCTATGTTTCAGTTCGAGCTGTTTAGCTTGATGATGTAGCAAATCTTTTATGGCTTAGGGCTTACGTGTCGTTGTCTGCTGAGGCAAAAGCCTCCGATGCTCTAGATCATAAGGGAACTCTGGTGGTCCTCGCGGGTGGAGATTTTGATATCTATCTATTCGATCTATCTATGTATGCCCTCCTCTATGGCCCAATCCGACTAGCCATACCTATCCATTTTCGTAGTTCCTATATTCTCGTCTGAGGAGAGACAAAGCAGCGCTTCCATTGGCTAAGTTTCAGTTCGAGCTGTCTTAGCTTGATGATATAGCAAATCTGGCGTAGCATGGGTGTGGGTCGGGCCACGTCCTCTCCTCCTCCCTTCGTCCGGTGATTCCACTCCTGCACCACCGTTGGTGTCCCTGTCCGCTTAAAAAAAGTGCTCTCCCTGATTGCTTCATCTAGCCAATCCTCGATGAACGCCGCAGCTGATGGAACATCGCCTGTTATTCTTAAAGCAAAAAACATCAATCAGTATAGCCTGTTGTTTCTCCATACGTACTGCTCTATATAGAATTTAGGCTTCGGGAATGGTAGTGACGTGCAGCTCTTTGTTTCTCCCCCTTTTGATTTACTGGGATGGGAATCCACGGGTTGATGCATCCAATTGTTTTTCCGTGCTGTGTCGTATAAGGAAAGGTGGAATAAAGTGGCATCTCGTACGTCTTATGAATCGATGGTCACTTCCGGCTATAAGCTCTAGCATTATTAGCCTGGCTCGGCCCCTTTATTGACCCGAGCCCAGGCCTTGTAACATCGGCCTGCCTCGTAGTAACGTTGTTGGGCCTGGTCCATGATTTTCCTGTTCGTCTTGTTTATTCACGGGCCTCATGACCCAGAATTGTCTTTTGTCCATCCGTGCTTGTTTACTGGATTGGTGATGGTAGCTTTTGCTGGCAACGGGAAAGGGATTCTGCCTTTTACCCAGCCAGTCCAGGCTAGCCAGCCATCGACTTGGGTCAGTGGGGGTGATCCTGACTCTTGAACCATGTTATCCCCCTATGATCACACAAAATCTCGTCCACCATTGGGCGATCCTGCTTCCGCCCCAGTGGGCATCCTCTAGCAGTCGTCCTTTTCCCATCCCGCTCTCGCGCCCGCAATCCATCATTCTAATGCTCTATCATGAATTCATGATCCTCCCAAATAGGTCCCTCCTCTCGTGTCAAAACAGAGATGATTCTATACAGTACACCTGGTGGCGGAGCCACTGCCAGGTGGGTTTAGAAAATTCTGAAACTGCTTTTATATTTTGACTGTTTCTCTCGTTACGGTTTGACAAATCGAAACTGAACCAGGACCGTAAAAGGATGATGAGTGGCGTGCAATTTAAATGATCTTTATCTCCACGATTTTTCTCATTATGGCGTGAAAAACGGACTGAGCCGAGGGCAGAGAAGGAGAATGGACGATGACAGAGAGAACGCGGAGGGAGAGGAAAAGTTGGAAGGAAAGGCGGGAAGAATGGGAAAGGTAAGAATAAGAGTGCTTAAGTGATTCAGGGATCGTCTCGACGGAAATTATTGTGGTAGGATTGTAACAAGAAAAACAAATAGAATATGAGTTAAGGGAAGAAAGAATTAGAAAGGAGAAGACTAAGAAGAGACGGAGATACCTACTCGTTTTCCAATAAAAGATAACAGTAAACAAGATAAAAATTTGATTGGAAAATGCAGTCACTATGCATGGAATTTATCATCGTGGAATAAGACTAATGGAAATATGTGCCGTGTATTTACTTTAATTGGCGCTCAGATCTGCTGTTAATCTGTTATGAGATATTTGGGATGAAGTTGTACATTATTTTAACCTTCATCTATTTCAAAACCCCACTCTTTAAAATAATAATAGGATATTTTAACAACAAAAATTAATTGTAATACATCCAGAACAACGAGTAGAAACCACGAATTTAGACCTCTTTAATTGATAGCTTACAACTGATTTGATTTTCTGCTATTTTGTATTCTACAAATTAAGGCTACCCGTTGATCTAATAATGCATCAATTGATTTTGCTTTCCTTGTTTCTTTTTGCATAGATTTTTCTCAAACCTTTTTGTTAAATAGATGCATGTCTTAGTTTTATCCCTCGTTGCCTTATATGACCACCGTTTACTGCCTGATTTAAATTTATAAAATTATCATTGTATTCCCTTATATAATATTTTTAAACTTTTTGTATTTAAGTCCTTTTTGTTAAACATGCGATGATAAATATTATTTCATAGTTATAGGTTAAATCGTATTTTCAAATATATGACCACCATTTACTGCTTGATTTAAATTTGTAAAAAATTATTATTGTATTCCCTTATATAATATTGTTAAGATTTTCGTATTCAAGTCCTTTTTGCTAAATGTGATGATAAATACTATTTCATAGTTAATAGGTTAAATTGTATTTTCATATATATGATTTTGAAGAGAAGATTTTCTACCCCTTTCCAGTACCCGTGTCGGAGGTCGGGCGCCTAAGAGGATGGTAAATCCAAGGTGACAACTGTGAATTGAACATGGATCCCTTCATGGGGGGACAACATGTTTGACCACTTGAACTACTGCTTGTCGATTTTTTTTTTCATATATATGATACATAGAGATAGATGTTACTACAAGTAGTTTAGAAACTCCACATAAGAAAAGTGTGAAAATCCTTTTCTATATTGTTCCCTTCGTTGTCTATATACACTAATCTCATGTCTTATGAACAAAACTTTCTCATTGTGAGGTAGTTAGGGATGGCAGTGGTGCGGATATGGTGCAGTTTATGCCAAAATTATAACCACGCCACAACTAAAAATCGAACACCATAACTGCACCACATCCATTACGGTGTTTGATATGAAAAACCATATCCGCACTGTCAAAAAATCACGATTAACCACACCACAACACACTACACCACATCGAGAACAAATTGTTTATTACTCTTTAGTAGTAGTATACATTAAATTTATAAAGTTGTACAATACAAATAAAAACAACATAGAAATATGAAAGAAAAAGTCATGTTCATATAACACAACAAAAAATATCAAATTGTTGGTTCATGTAAACGAACGTTCTAACTTTTTTTTTGAAAGTTATTTAACATAAAAAATTGTTTTTCAACTAAACATATACTTTCCAATACCAAGTTCAAACACCATCATCTTCTAAAATGTTTCAAGTCTCCCCTCTCACTAATATATATTTTTCTTTGTTTTTTCAAATAATATTGTCCTATTTAAAATGTCTCCTCAAGTCTCTCTCTCCCCTATTAATCCATCCTCTTCATTTCAAGCATGTAGGCTATGTTTTTTTCTTCTTCTATCTATTTATTCGTTATGAGAGAAAAACAATATAATATTTAGAATAAAGTGTATTTATATATTCTAAGAGAGGGGAAAAGTCAAAACAATTGGTATAGTAGGGTGGTAAAATATTTGAATAAATTATGAAAAAAGATGACTAGTAATAATGGATGTAATTATCTTTTTGTATTCTTTTCACCTTCTCTTACTTGTCTTAACTTGATTTTATCTCCATTAATAACAACACCTCTCAGTTAATGCATATTAGTATATTTATAGTAACAAACCAAATTCTCACCTTAATTATGTGTCTCTCTTTTTTTAATGGTTGTACGTTTGTATTCAAGATTGGCATAAAACAAGTCAATAAATCTAAATATAATACAGAAATGATTACTCCAGTTACAACAACTATGTATCACTATTATACAAAGGACGATATAGCTTTATGAAAATACACATATAACTATGAAGTGCAAAATATATAAAAGTAAAATATGAATGGTAATATTTTTATATTATTAGGGTACATCTATGTTTAGTAATTATACAAAAAGAACATCCTATGTGTGTAGTAATTATAAAAAAACGAATTTTTTTACTTCTTTATATTAAATGCCATTTAAAAATAGTAGTAATTTGTGTGAGAACAACAATACATATTATGACTAAAATGATATTCTACATATATTTAAAATAAATAATTGCGGTGCATTTTTCATCCATGGTAATTTTCTCTAGAACCATAACCGCAGCACACAACGGTTTTAAAGATTTAAAAGCATATCTACACCATAACCATTTAGTGTGGTTATGCGGTGCAAAATGTGGTGTTGTTATCTGTAGATATGGTTTTTTCACAACACCATTGCCATCCCTAGAAGTAGGGCATGTAAAACAATGTTTGCAGCTAATTATCTTTTCAGGTATGTGAACAAATGAGTAGTAGAGTCCATGAGAGATTGATGATAGAATATCATGTTGGGGTACTCTTTATTGTAATAAGCAAGTCATGGCTTTTTTCTATAAAAAAATAGTACACACTATTTTCAATCAAGATTATAACTTAATTCATTCAAATATTATAATATCCATAATTATCGTGGTAGAAAATTGCCTATTGTCACTTGGCCTCACCCATGTGGGAAGTCGGGATCCGCCACTGAGTACACCCCCCATTGTGCATCCTCCTCCACACATGTATTGCCAGAAAACACTGCACGTCCGTCCTCATCCCCTGGCTGCTGGAGGCAGCTCCTCCTCCCTGCGAAAGATCCTCACATTCACTTCTTCGATTTCCCACGTAACTAAAGGCCCAGCTGCACATTATTGGCCTCTGGATGTTCAAATAATTATAACCACCACCCTTGCTCAAGCGTGAAGCACTTTCAAGAAACACTAGGGACTAAAGACAACCGAGATCTTGTGGCAAATGACAAGGCGGTCTAAATGTGCCCAAGCCTGTGTTCTTTTCTTGATTCAGCAACATGAGATTACCAACCATCCAATTCTACATCAATGAATAGGGACCGAATTTCCTGTAGCAGCTCCCTGTGACGGCTGTGTGTTAAATGTATCTAGACCATACACAGCCATGTAATTAGGCATTACTTCCATCTACTTTGAGATATTTATGATTTAGATAAATTTGAAACAGGGTCATCGAAACAGGGGATTTGATTCCCAATGAATAACCCGATTGTTAGACTTGGTTCTTGTGATAAAGTATACATCTATTACATAAGCCGATTGTCAGACTTGGTTCTTGTGATAAAGTATACATCTATTACATAAACCTAATATAGATGCATTAAATGCACATATAATTCCATCGGAACAGGGAATTTGATTCCCAATGAATAAACCAATTGTTAGACTTGGTTCTTGTGATAAAGTATACATTTATTACATAAACCTAATATAGATGCATTAAATGCACATATAATTCCAACCAATAATAAATTTCCATGCCCCAGAGAGGGCCATTTGGTGTCTGAAACAATCACAATCAGTTTTTCTCAAAGAGAGACAAATTCAAGATGCATATGTCCTTGCAGATATGATTATTCATACTTGTTACTCTTATGTTATGCCTCTTCTCACTCTCAAGTTGACTCTGAGAAAGCTTTTGATAGTATCAACTGAAACTTCATCATCAAACCTTTGATTGTCTATGGTTTTCATAATCAGTGGGTTGAGTGGATCCACAATTGTATAAATCTTGTCATTTTTCCACCCTCATGAATGGGTCTACGATTGGTTACTTTAATAGCTCAAATGGTCTTCGACAAGATGACTCCCTTTCGCCAGCTCTTTTCATCGTTGCCACGTCTATCTTGCTCGTTTAACCAAAATTGCTCTGGATAATGATCTCTTGGACAGATTTCACAACAAAGACTGCTCTAAAGACAATGTCATTCAATTCATTAACGACACCATAATCTTTCTTAAGCTTAATGACAAGAACGTTACCGATGTTATCCTAATTTTTGGAATCATTTCTCACATTTCTGGTCTAAGAATCACTTTCAATAAATCTACCTTGATTGGCACTCATGTTAGTTAAGATTAATATCAACATATCTAGATACCTTTTGGACTGTCCGGTTGAGGGATTCCCTATTAAATTTCTCGATCTCCTTCTCTCACCTTATAAGCTTTGATCCAATGTGTAGGTCCCTATCCAGGCTAAAACTAGATCTCTCAACTGGCAAATTGGTCCTTCTGAACACATCTTTTACTCCCTATCTCTTCATGTTTTATGAGTTGCATCCCCATACCTTGCTTTGTTCTTGAGAAATTAGATACCCTAAAGAGGAGCTTTCTTTGGGGTGACTTAGCGGACAAAAGAAAGTTTATCTAGTTAATTGGAGCTCACTTTACCTTCGTTGCCGCCTTGGTGGTTGGGGTATTCTGGATCTTAGGCTTTACTCCCTTTGCCTTTTCAGTAGAGTGCTTGATGCACCTAATGATAAACGACCTACTATTCCTAGAAAAATCTGTAACCTAACCTAGAAAGCAAATCTCTATCTCCCTTTTGAAAGTACTTTAAAAGGCCAATTTCATCATACGATATCCTATCATCACACCCCCATGTTCCTTCCCCAAACTTAAATTATGGTTGGACTTGTGGCACAGTCATGGTCTGATAAGCAACACCACACCCAATTTTCAGATTCCTCATTCTTATATCTATCTAGATGTCTATGATGAGCTGCATATATTTCATCCTCTAGACCAAATAAGACGAAATGATTTCTTTTATCTCGGTCTCTCTTCTTGTCACCTTTTAGATCTATCATACACAATTATCTCCACCACCTGGTCCACCTCTTTGAACATTTTGTGGAAATGGACCCCTTACTTTATAAGTTTGAAGCCAAAGGACTTAGGTCCTTAGACTTTTAGTATGAAAGTGGTAATGCCACAGTCTAATGTTTGATGCCATTTACATATCTTCTAGAGGGCTCAGATGAGGAGGCCTAGATGGTGCTTGATAGTTCTAGTGTCATGCCCTGGGCCCGTCTGCCTTGTAATGGTTGTTGTTGATGTTTAAATTATGTATCCTTTTTTGTTGTTGTGGGTGTCTGAAGGGAATTCCACCCCCAAGTATTACTTTTGTTGTCTTAGTGCCTCCTCTCACTAGGTACCTTTTGTACCTACTTTAACTTTTATTCTCGTAGTCTACAGAGAATCACATTTGTGGGGTCTTTGTTTTCTTTTTAATAGGAACATGATAACAATTATCAAAAAATTGAGGCATTAGATGATCTTGCTTTACGATTCTTTGGAAAATTTTCACTTTTGTTATGTTATATGCTCCCGAGAACATTATAGTCGTATTGAATCAAAGCTTTGTCATTTAATGATGATGCAAAAGCGTTTTTATGATAAAAATGATTAATGTGCATGTCTAATTAATGAAATCTCTTTTGGTTCACCACTAATATATATGATTTGATTGTTAGATGTATATAAATCCAAAGAAACATTTGAAAATGATTTTCTTTGGTGTGTTATGCGTAGTTATGGTAAAACAAAACCGTCGTTTGTTTTCTATTGGTTGCGAATGATTATTTATGATGATTTTAAATGCGGCTTTAATATTCTACCTCCTAAATCCAATCCCCTAAAATATAACCCAATGTTTCTCTTTTAGAAAATGCTATAGCTTGGTATAGATTAGGATATGTGAGTATGAGGACATGGAGGGAAAGGATTTTGGAAATATTTTCAACGTTAATGAATGATATTTGGGTGCCATTTACAATTAAATATTACATGTTCTTGAATGGAGCTTCTAAAAACACACACACACATATGACCCCCCCCCACACACACATGTGAATACTATGGAGGCTATGTCATTGTTTCCGTGACGTTCCTAACACTTTGTGTACTGTGTTGACACCCCATTTTGACCATCGATCAACGATTATAAACACATCTTCTATCTGGATAATGATTTAATTTATTGGATTTATTATACATTTTTTTTCATTTTTTTACTTATTTAATCCATCTCGTTCACCATATGCCACCTTTTGAAGGTTAGCAGACATAATAATCTTTTTTCTATGAACTTAAGTGCATTTCCCCCTTAATTAAGCTTTCTAAGAGCCTTTTTCATAAATTTTTCAATTGAATTATCCATCAATAAAATAATTAAACCCGACTCTAGTTGGACATTCAATTGCTTCTTTTTTATCTCTCTTTAAAAATCAATTCCAAAATGTTAATGAAGAAGATAATTAATTTCATTTTATATACTTTTGAAAAAGAAAATGAAATACTTCTCCCTCAAATTTCCATCTCTCCCTCTTCTTTCCTTTCTAATTGAAAAATTATTGAAAATCATAGTCTCCATTTCCATACATGGAAATCATAGTCTCTATTTCCGCACAATTCATCCATCAATTGGAATTTGGAAATATACATTAATTCATTGGCTCACTTGAGTCAATGCATCAAAATTAATTATAGAAAGAGAATACTTCTATCTCTAACACTCATACTAATTTTTATGTATATGACATTTATAATTATAGTAAAGATCCGAAAATACAAATTGAGGAACTCATTCTTATTACATCATTTATTAGGTTGATCTTAGGCAATATTCATATAAAACAACATAGTTTTCTATCCATAAGATTTTTCATAGAACTTAAACAATAGGTCAGGAACTAAACATATATAAATCAATAAGTAAGAATCTAAGTCAGTAGCATATGATTCCCTAAAATCTTACCAGTATATTATCCAATCACATAGAATTAGAAGCAAGGATCCTAATTTTAGCCGGACAGGATTAGACTTCCAACATGCTTACAGAGCTTAATAGGAATATAAACACTCAACCTCGGGTGCCAAGAACATTAAAATCGTTACTCTATTCAATTTTTTTTTAAATCCATCAAAGTTCTAGCCATAGACTCCTTTGCTTCCTCCTTCCAACTCGGAAACCTTGATTTCACAACTGTAGAAAGATAAAACCCTAGATCATCATCTCCTCCTCTTTCTCTTCTTAAATCCTAACTCACCATCTCTCTCAAGAATTTCACGTTTCAGACAGGGATGGCAGATTATGGCAGCTACTTGATGATATAGATACATTGAGGTGTTGTAACAATTGCAAACAAGCCCAAATTTACCTTTTTAGTCCGTGAGGCAAAATATTCCACAAGAAAAGTGACGGATTGTGGAGGGCGTTCAATTTTCTCATATATGATTGCTTATATGCTTCATGCTCAACTTATGAAACAACTCTAAAAATCTTTTTGGCTTGTTAGATCAAATGAAGATCCATTGCCTTGTGGATGACTTCCAAGTCTTTATAGATTTTCACATTGCATGGGTGTTTAGAAAAATACTTTTGATGATAATGCATCATGTTTTTTCAGAAGGAAACATACTAGGTTTCCAAATTTTCAAGATCTATTATGCTATGCTAGGGAATATATGTGCCATTTGATAAAGTTGTTGTCACTATTGCTCACCATGTCCATCTGGAACAGTGGGGATTCAGGGATCAACACATGGTGGCCACCACCATTCTTGTATAAATGACATTCTGATCCATTGGTGGGGGTTCCTATATTTTAGATAACATGCTGCTGGGCTGCACGTAAGGTTGCATTCCTTCTAATACTTGCTCTACCTCTAGCAGTGACTTTTTCCAAAAAAGGCAACAGTCCCATGGGCCATGGCTTTTTGGTATCGTATCTTCCCTCTCAAGTCCCAAGATTCAAGTTTTTCAGTAAAGAATATCTGGCAGAAACTTCCACACCTCTGAGCTTTGTCACCATTATGCATAAAGAAAATTATTCTATTTGCGGTATTAATATATAGTAGAGCCTTTCTTGAGGAAAGGAACCACTTCTTTTGAAACTTTAAAGTTGGTCGGGCTGTGTAAGTGGGCCTGCTTTGAGACTTATGCCTCAAACTGATGCCATCTTTACAACCTCGTAGGGTGTTTGGAGTTAGTTTTAAGTGGTGGTCGCCCAAATTTTCTGTTTTTCTTCTGAGAGCGGCATATTCATGATGAGAAGTGGGCTGATGCTTTTCATTGGGTAAAGGTTTGGGTGGGGAGAAAGAACTACATGGATGCTTGTTTCTTAAAAATTAAAGGTTCCTCGTGGAAGGCACATGATTTTACATTCTTCTTTTCTCCTCATGAAGTTGCTCTTTTCTTCTAATAAGATTGAGACTTCATTTCCTCCATAAACAAATAGGCAGTGATAATTTGAGAGCTTTGTGAGCTTTCTTTAGTTATTCGCAAGTATAGAGACCTTAAATCCCAATGACAATATGGCATGACTAGCCATTTGATCTACGACGTCCGACGACGATTATAATGAACAATCCAAGAACTTGAGTTTGCATCTTGACAAAAAAACTCTACACTATCGAGTCTTAGATTTTGCTTCTGTCGATTTTTTGGACATGAGCACCAATTCTGTGCCCTAATTGTGGTGAATGCCCAATCATTGTGGTTTCCTTCACATTCACATGCAACCTGCTACAGTATGCCTCTGGTTTTGTGCATGGTATGTTGAGTCCAAATTACGTGCTGCGGGATTGTATTAGGCCTTGAATTAGGCTGAGAACTCTCGATCTTGGACTACTTGTTTTTTAGATTGGAACTCTCTGACATGACATCTAGCTTGGATTGGTTCACACTTTCTCAGCTTATTGAGGCCCCTTTATGCTGTGTTAGTGTGTATACTACCCAAGTTTTCTATTTTGACAGTGTTTATACGTTACCTACTGCCTTTGCATCGGATGTTGGATTTGCAAGTGAGATTTAAGTCTTGCAAAATTACATCAGGGTTAAATGTGACCTTATATTATGTTAAGAGCTTTCCATCTTTGGCAAATTGGTATGTTAGATAGATCTAAGAAGCTATCTAAACACTCGCCATGAATTTCACATTATTCTATTTGAAGTATGATGTTTGTAAATCTTGTATGTAAGCAATATAAATTTGCAGTTCCATTTCCTTCATGATAACTTTCATAGGCTCACAATCTACTTGCTAACTTTGTGGCAGGTTCTTAGTGTAGAAATTGATCTGTGGCTCTAGTCTTCTGGTGTACGCAGCCCAGCATTGCAGAATCATCGCACTCTCCATATATTATTAGGCTAGGAATGTATATGGATTACATTCTTCTTATACATGTCTGTTAAATTCCTAAAAAACTAAATTGTAAAGTCGTTGGGGTCCAGTCGTTCTTGAAACAGTTTTGGAATTTGAGCTCAAAAATGCTCTGGAACCTAAAGATAGACATGGAAACTTTAATTGCAGTTTTTCTCTTTGTAGGAGCTTTCCACTGTTAGTTTCGTCCCATTTGCTTGTGATTTGCCCATTATTTGCATAAAAGGAGTCATTTGATTGTTAAACACGATCTTGAACATATTTGAAATTAGCCTTATAACATGCAACAAATTAGGCCATTTCTTCTGGATTGGATCAGATCATGTTACGACCTCTGATGCTTGGGATCTGCTTGCCGCCAGGATTCTGTGTGATGGGTAACTTTCCATCGTAGCTGCATTTCAGGACATCAGGGGTTCTACGCACTCTTGGTTCCTGTGAAAAATTGATTTTGGTCGTATGTCCTGTGCGCACAAGATTGGATAACTAGTGATTAATATCCTATAAAAACCACATATGACAGACATTATAAACTGAGCTATGCGTTTACTGTTTTTGCAACATGAATTATTTTGCAGGTATTCTTCTTAAGAGTGACATTTTCCTGTTGCTATGGAAGTATGAATCCAAACAGAAAGCACGTCCTTTTGTATCTTTTTAATGATGAATATGCATAAAGATATGGTTAACCCACTCCTTTCGATATGGATTATGTATATCGATATGCTAAGAGTATCTTTTTGAATAACCATATGCGTTAAAAATCAGTACGAGCATTCCAGGAGTGTTCGAGTGATTATAATATTCTCACATATCATATAGTGTCCTTCAAATTTGCTTGGAAATTAACTACAGAATTTGGAATAGACATATGAGGTGATAATGTTCATGACTCCTTTGTTGGAGTTTAGGAGACTGTTTTGCCCTCATGCACTCACCTTATACCGGGTCTGTAATGGTATTTGTACACTAAATTTTGTAGCAGTTCATCTGCACTGTTTTATTGTGCGTCAATCGCAAAATTGTGGTGGACATCAAATAACGATCTCATAGATAGCCAGGATGTGTTAAGGTCGTAACTAGCAATCCAAAAGAGGTATGAGTGTCTGACTTGCATCTTTTTCAGAAGTGGGCAGCCTAGACATTTTGAAAAACTTGTCACTTACAGTGATTTTTCCATTAACAAACTGTGTTGTTTGTGAGTATGAAAATTTTATTTTTATTCCTCGTGAGTTAAAATTAAATATAACTATTACAACTTTGTGAGAGTCTTGTTATGGTGACAGCACTGTATCAATACAAGGAGCATTGAACAGTCTATGTTCACATCAAATATCATTCTGATATGACAACTTTTACCAATGTAATGTGTTTTGTTTTTGCCCAACCATGTAAAGTATTTTATTGACGTGCATGGTACACAAAGGCTTGTGATAGTGAAATTTGTAGTTGGGTAAAAGTACTTTATATTTAATCATGTGTGAAACTTAAAAAGACATGTTCACATACTGACGCTTCGTGAAGATCTATTCCTTACCAGATTATTGTCGTAAATGTTCACATACTGAAGTTGCATAAGCCATTTGCTGATTTCTAGTTATATCTCATGACATAAAGAATGGTTATAAATTTTAAGACATTCGAATGAGTTTATCTTCTTCAATCTATGTTGTTGACTGGAATCAGTAAAGGCTTCATGTGGTGTAGAAGGTAGTTGCATGTAAGGTTTACTTGTGTGCATGTGTGTGAAAAGGGATGGTCCTATGTGTAGGAAATTTCTACACCCAAAGTTCATTTTCCATTAATGCATATGTAAATGTCATGATCCAACATCATCATGTGTGTAGCCAATATTATGTGTATGATAGCTACGCTTTCTTGATATATTCTAGTATGTGTTATATATCTACCAATATGGTAGTTACCATGCAAATTGGTAACTCGAGAAAAGGTATTGAGAAGTTGTTCTTAAATATGTATAAATTTTGAATATTGTGACCTAAGTAATATAGATTGAGTATGGTTGACAAAGAGTGGTTCAATTGATCAAGCATGACGTCCCCTAACAAAGCTACTTAAATTTGAATCTCAGTTGTTGCCCTAGTTTACCACCTTCTTGGGCATTCGCCCTCTGCTACACGTGTGAGAGAGGGGGGTGTCTCTTTTTATCCCATATAGATTGAATATGTGTTGATTACTATATGTATAACTAAAGATATCAAAAATTCCTATTTCAGTCTCCCTATTGATGTCATTTATGAATTATGAAATGAAACCCAACCACATGCAATCGAGAAATATATTTGAATAAATTATGCTAAAAATATCATAGAATAATATTGTATAGAATATGAAATACGAAATGACATTTATGAATATGTTAAATAGATGGGTTAGATTCTGGTTGTTGTAGGTGAGGGTTTCACATATATGATTAAAAAAACCCAATTTAAAATGGGTGCTATGAAAAATTAACTCTACCAACTTAATGAGATATTAAATGATCATTGGGTAGCTGTTAAGTTGCATCAAGACCCAAAGTTTTTTAAAACAATTTTTAGTACAAATTGGTGTTTAATACACCTAAAAATCATTTAAATGCATCCATTAAAATATTGAACATTTGAAGAGAAAAACACTCATTGCAAAATTGAGTTTAACATACAAAAATAGCACATAATTGTATTATATATATATATATATATATATATATATATGTGTGTGTGTGTGTGTGTGTGTGTGTGTGTGTGTTTGTGTCTGTGAATGATCTTGTCACTAAAACCAAACAAAAAATATGTGAGTGCTCTTGTCAATAATATCGGCAAAATTAATCACAAAATACTAATCATGGTTGTTATTAGTGATACACAAAATGTGTCAATGGCAAGGCACATATAAACATTTATAATACACTTTTGTTGAAAAAAATTGTTGACAAATACATAACCGTAGACTCAAATGCTCATAAACACACAACCATATATGCAAATACTCATTAGCATAGAAACATCAAATAAGAAGTTTAGTTTTTGTTTTTAATTATCGTCCACTAGTGTTTATGGGTCAACCCACAAAATCTACCTATGTCAAGTTAGGTTTGACCCAAATTATATGGGTGATTGAATCCTCCATCCAAACCCAAAATATGGATGGCCTCACTAGTCAATGGCACAAGTGGACAAGTCTAAAAAAATAGAAATAAAAAATGTAGTAACTAGTGTGAAAATACACAGTGTAGTTTGTGATGGGTTCATACTTTTTTTTGTTATACAGTCTATTTCAATGTAACATTGATACAAATCAGGTTGGATCATGAATCCTTTTTGGTACTCAGTTGATTAACAAATATATATACAATTCCAATTTTCTCATTTAAGAGGTAGTGCTTTATACACATGTGGTCTAACTGGTGAGCATATAATATATATTGTTGGTTTATGCATTACAATATCACTTTATTAACTTTCAAGGTATAACTTACATGGACTTCGGTCTAGAATTCTTTTTGCCAACACGTCTATGAGGGGATGTGATCCTACATAAAGGTATAGTAAACTTCACTTACCAACTCTCAAATAACATCATTTTGAGTCTTTATCTGTAATCCAACCATATGGGTTTGAGGACCATTATATTCAAATATATTAAAATATATTGTTTCGAGTAAGAATTATGGTATGATGAGTATGAGATATGATATGGCAAATGCAATCTAGATATATCACCTTGATTCAAACAAAAATGATATATTTTGAAGGACATGCTAGATAATTTTGGTTTGAACATTTTATTGTGATGCAATCTATCTAAATGTAACTCCTCATATCCATAAAGTTGGATGATGATAGTTTGATTGGTACTGTTGACAAGAAGATTAGTTTAGGAAATCTTCAATACTTGATCAAAATGATCATAATTTGAGTCTTTTGATGTAATTCACGCATATTGATTTGATAATTATGTCTTGGATGAAAAGTGATATCTATATTACCTGAATATCGTGTGTGGCTTGTGAAGTATCATAATTACAGTTGTGTATTGTAACCATGGGTTTGCGTTAATATAATGCAATATGTTGTTGACTCTAGGTCTAAATTGACCAAACCATTATTTTGATGATGACTAAACCATTCCACTTAATTGTGTCTAATGCTTCTACTTGAGTTATTTCAGATTAGGTATAGACACACTCCAAATGCCCTAACTTGTGCATAACTTGGAGAAAAGACAAGTCAAAATCAATGCAAATGCACTGTGGAATATGATGTAAATCCATTAGAATCATATTGTAAATCACTTATAATGATTGTATGACTTGTAATTAATCTTAGAAAAAACTTGGAGTACTTAAATCGAATATTTAAGTACTTAAATGAAAATTTTCAAAAATTCATTGCAGGTTGTTTTTCGGCCGAGTTACAAACTCGACTGGTCCTTTAATGGATCTTGAAAATGCCATGGTTTGGTCGAGTTGCACACTCACACAACTCGACCGATCCCAGCACTAGGAAAAATTTATTTAAGTGATCGGTCGAGTTTCATCCAGGATAAACTCAATCGATTGGTCAAATCTGCTTTGTCATATAGTGCAATCGGTTGAGTTACCTTTATTGAGACTTGACTGATTGCACCGTACGAAAAAATACAGAAAAGTGTTTCTAGCCATTGGAATATTGCAAAACTCAAAAAAATATTTGTTGTAACATCTTAAATGGCTATTATTCATCCTTAAGTGTTTCTAAAGGCTTCTAGACATCCTCAACTATAAATAGAACCCCTTGGGCTTCATCCCATGGTTAGGCAAGCACTATGAAGGCCCCTATTCTATAATTGAGTGCATCCTACAACCTCCTCTCTCTCTAAGCTTAATCACTTACTACATCCATTAGAGTGAGTATGAGATTTGTAAGAGAGCTAATTCTACATGTATATCTTGTGAGGCTCTCACTTCCACCACCTCTCAATATTTCATTTCCATCATGAAGATGAAGATGAGGACTCTCTCCCTTGACTAAGAGAGGTGAAGAAGAAGAAGGGAATGCGTCCTTTGGTGAAAGCTTCTCCTTGAAGAAGGTGAAGTCAAAGGCAGAAGATCCAAGAAGAGTGGATAATTCCTCAAAGCTGAAGACTTGTGCAAGAGTCGGTAAGTCCTTGGTGAAGGTCGAAGACTCGTTGCAAAGTGGGTAAGTCCTTGGTGAGGTAGAAGACTCTTGGTTGGATAGGTAAGTCCTTTGGTAGGTTGTTGGCTCTCTTCCCCTTAAAGGAAAAATTGGGTATCCTTATCTCGGAAAAGGAAGGTCATATGTTGTAACTCTTATAAGTGAATATAAGGAGTAGACATGGTTAAGAAATCCTAGAGGTTGACCTCTCTAGGTAGTGGACTGACATACTTCTAGTTTAAAGTATGGAACCACTCTACATAGCTTGTTGATTGGTGCATGTTCAATCTCTTTCATCCTTGCTATGTATGTTTTAGTTTCACTCAAATTCCCATATTAGCAACCTTATCTTGTGATATATCTTGAAGGTCTACTGAATTTTGTTTAAGTATATTCAGCTCTATTCACCCCCATCTAGAGCACATAATCACCCATCCTAAGATCCAACATATGCTAGACATGATATACAACTAATTCAATTCTTGAAACATAAAATATCTAAATATAATATTTATGTCCATATAATTTGGACTTTTAGAGGTATACATCTATATAATCATATGCTACGGGGGGAAATTCCACTTATATATACATATAGAGAGATAAAGAGAAGAGAGAGAGAGAGGATGGATGGGATCTTACACCTAAAGGTGTAAGAAATTTTTGATGAACAATCTTAATTTTATAGTGACAAAAATACAATTATCACGTCTTTATACATATGAATCATTATGAATAAACATATTAAGAATCATAGGATGTTCATAGTCAAGTATATATTTTTTCCACCATGATATATAAATGCATTCAAATCAATGTTTACATCATTGTATATTATTTATCACATGTACGCACATATTGAATGGAGGGCATGTACGTAAAGGTATACCAAATTCATATACTCATTTTTATTTAGTGTCCTTAATAATTCTTTTATATGTAGTGCATCCTTATGGGTTTGATTATTATGGCTTAGATACATGTGTTCATGTATCACTAAATATCATGATCACAAAAAAAGGATTTAAATCATAAATACTTTTTTTTCCACATAATCATTGCTTTACTTTACATGATGCAATATGATGGACATGCTATATAACTCAGTTTGAGCATTTATTAGACCATACCATGCCTATATGTAAATGATTCATCTCCATAAGGTTGTATCATAATAATTGGATCTTTATTTATGCAAACAAAGATTAGGGAAAAAATTCTTACACTTAGGGGATAGAGTGTGCATAGAGAGGGGTGAGGAAGTATCCTATGGACAATATATGTAAGTTGAATATATCATCTACCTAGAAGTACATATTGAACTCGTTAAATCCAACATATAGTTTCATCAGAACATGATATATATATATATATATATATATATATATATATATATATATATATGCCTATATACATGCACACATATATATACATATATACAAATAGAGAGCGAGATAAAATAAAAAGTTCATGCACATATTTTTGCAATTATCATCTTACCATGAATTATAAAAGTAGATCTTCTTTCATTAGATAGTTCAAAATGTCCATTTAATATGATTTTGAAAAAATATTTGTTCAAGAACTATATGTAAAATATGTCAACTACAATATGACTATCTGAACTACATGAACTCATGTAAACAACCTCATGTGTGCTCACACATATGAGGGATGTGATTCTGCACCAAAGAGTGTAGAATAATTTCTCTACCTACTCTCAATAATCATTGTGAAGCTTTTCTTATCGGCAACTAAAAACTTGATAGGGCAATGCCTCGGGTAGGAAAACCAGAATCAAGAGAGAACCTTTCCAACTATGTGAATTCTAGGAACATGGTATATCTAGATGGCATTTAAATAATATGGAAACATATTACATAGTGAGATCTCGTATGCAAGAGGCGTATGATAAATTATTACAACAATGTAACCATAGACTCGAAAATACATGATATATATTGGTAGACTTGCTACATGAATCAGATTTAAACATTTTTTGAAATGAAGTATATTAATGTAGTGTTTTATATGAATAAATTCAAATGACGACGATTGAATTGTTTATTCATGTAAATGAATATGAGATGTATAAAATTTCTTACACCTAGGTATATGTTCCACTCTCTCTTTCTTTTTCTCTCAATCCGTATCGTATTAAGTATACTTGGGTGTAAAAGGTGTTTTTCTAGATATAGATTAGAAAGCATGAAGATGTAGTGCATAAATCTTATACGAATTGATCATTCGTTAACAAACTTAGAAATATATCAACTATATAAATGCATACGTATTGATAGAAAATAGTCTATACCAAATGTGCCTGAAAATCATGATCAACGCATGTCACCTGATTTAGATAAAAGTTATCAAATGGTCTTTGTATTTATTTAACATAGTTCTTGACTAGAAAATACCGATGTATAATGGGTGATACATAAATATTTAAAAGTATTCAATATAAGAAGAAAACCAAAAATGTATAAGGTTGGTAATCCATATATGATATATACAAAAAGGGTACATGTAAGTTATATGTAGTCATGTATCAAGTTCATCTCTCTCTCCTCCTCACACACATTAGAAGTCAAATCATGTATGATAAGCATTTTGAGACTACTCCTGAACTAAATATTGGTATGCATTACGAATTTGCTACATAGAAGAATAATTATGGGTGGCATGTTAATATGAACATGTATGTGATAGAGTGAAAATTTTCACTTTGTCATTCTCAAAGTCATGGTTAGTGGGGTTAGGTAGAGAGATCATCTTTCTTTATACCTATTTTTTCCTAGATATTGAGGACTTCTCTACCATTCTTAATTGTTTTGGTAAAGAGGACGTGTATAGAACTATTAAACTTTCGAATAAGTGTGTTGTCTCTCATGCTTTGTTTGTAGATGATGTGGTTCTTTTCTTTGATGTTGACCATGATTCAGTTTCTTATCTAGGAGGCATGGTGAAGAATTTTGGTATAATCTCAGGCATAGTTTTGAGTAATTACAAAAGATTCATTTTGTGTAATAAAGATTTCAATGATTCAATATTCAAGTTGGTGAATTTCCTATAAAAGTAGTTAGTTCTGCCTTTATTTAATCGTAAACTTTCCAAGATACTATGTGCACATATCATTGTTGATATCAAAGTTAGATTAAAAGGATGGAAATGTAATATATATTGCTTTATGGAAGAATTGAGCTCATAGTCTTGATTTTATCTCCTTTCATTTTCATTGGGCATCATGTTTTCCATTTCCAAGTAGTATATTTGATGAGATTGCCCATTGTTATAGAAATTTCTTATGACGATGTCCTCAAATTAACAAATCCACTAGCATTGTACCTAGGAAAGATGTATGCCTCGTTAAAAAGGAAGGATGGTTGTCTATTAGGAACATTGCTAATAAGTGTGTGCTGCCAAGAATATCTAGAATAGTACTTTGAAGAAAGATAATCCAAGGGTTAGAGGGTACATGAGAGGTACCTTAAGGGGGATTATGTTTGGAGGGTTGGTAATAAGCTTAATGCCTCTTGGTTTTAAAAATAATGTCTACATTTCATAACACACATAACTTTGACAGTTCATGATATTGTCAAGAATGAAACAAAGACTCTTATTGGGAGAGACTCTTGGGTGGACTCTAGTTTGTTTCTTGACATTATTATAGATTTGTAGATATGTCAATAAATTTGGTGAAATTGAGTTTGCAAGATGGTCAGTTGTGGACCATCATGAGGTTTGGGTTTCTTCCAAGTCTACAAATGGTAGTAGGCTCCATTCAGGAGCAAAAGAAGTGTTCGGGATTTGGAAATACCATTATGCTTCATGATTGTAAAGAAAGGAGAAGAATCAGGGACTTATGGGAGGTTATTAGGAGTGACGAGGTTGCGATGCCTCGTGTGAATGCCTTTGGAATCATGCTTCTCCAAACCAATGCAAGTTTTTATGTTGGAGCATCATTGTGAACAAGAAACTAACACATGATCATTTACATAATAAGGATTTCCAATTTTCATCTATTGTGTATGTTATGCAAGGCGGGTGGAGAAAATGTGGATCACATTTTTTTCAAGTGTTAATATGCAAAGATGGAATATTGTATGTGAATGTAACACATATCTACTACTCCTTTTTTTATTCGTGGGTTATTCTATATCAAAATAAATAAAGAGAATGTTAACTCTATATTGTCTCTCTAGAATATATGAAAGGAGAGGAAACAAAAAAATTGAAGACCAAGAAGGAGCTTGTGATAAATGGTGTACTGATGTGAAGATATAAATAAATTCACTCTTAGCCTAATGTACAGATTTCTTTTCTCTTCTTATAAGGTTTCCTCTCCATACAACATCATTGAATTACCTTTCTTTATGCATTGTAAAAACACTACTTTCAAAAATATTGGAAGGGGGTAACACACTTTTGGGAGACATATATATATATACATAAATGCATATAAATATGTGTATATATATATCACTATATTATTGCAGATATTATCTTCAAAAGATCCTTAGAGATCATTTTGAATTTGACAAATATGTTTTTGAAGTAAATTAGTTCATTCATACAATAGGTATAAATAGAAACATAATGTTTACACCATTTCCTACATGTATATCATATTTCCAAACTTAAGAAAGATGTATGTGACTTTTACTTGTATGGGGGTTTTGTTTCACAATATAATTAAGCCTGATCTTTTTCATACTTTCCTTTATACACTTCCATCCACTTCCCTCCACAAAAATTTGAGAGATTTTGAGTTGCTAAATTGTGTCCTTTTTTCCTTCCTTCGTTGTTACTTCTTCCTCTTGATATCTCATGATTGACCTTTTTGTTTCTCCACTACCGAAGTGACAAACATTCCATTCCTGTCAACTCTCTCTTCTCTTATTTCCACCATTTATCTTGATATAGTCTCAAGAATATGAATGATGAAGGATGATATGAGACAATTAGGAAGGAGGATGTGAGATAGTAGAAACACATTGTGGAGTAGTGTAGAATTATTAAGGACGTAGATGGGTTGAAAACCATGATGTAGGAGATTTAATAAAAGTACTTGTGGAGGAAACGACTAAAGTTTATGTATATCAATACGGGTGGAAGTAGTATGACATTCCATTATATATATATATATATATATATATATATATATATATATATATATATATATATATATATATATATATATATATATATATATATGTGTGTGTGTGTGTGTGTGTGTGTGTGTGTGTATATATATATATGTATATATATATACACACTAGGCAGTCAACAACTATGAAGTTTGATAATGTCAATCTACAAAGATAGTGGCATTGCATAGATAAAGATAGTAAAAGCATAGGTGACGATAAATTGGATCTTAACAGTTAAAGTGGTATATCCTTTTCCGTTGTTAGATAGAGGTACATATAGTATTTTCTTAATCAATAATCCATAATATTTATATGATTTTTCATAAATAACATGCAAGGTGATATCTAATAAGTGGACATCAATAGGTCTATGCTTATCTATATGACGAATATGTTTGTAATCTAGTTTAATTGATTATCAAACCACTTTATATAAACTAATCTTTTAGTAGGAACCCAATTGGTTCTATTGTGGTTGTGAGTTTGTTTATAATAGATAACGTTCACGTGCAACTCAGGATAGATCGTGCTTGTTATCATATTCCACTAATTAATGGATTGAGATTTTGGATTGAAAAACATGGCCCAATACAAACCCCTAATGACAAGTGTATGTGGTTGGTAGGGAAAGAAAGAATTTTCAAACCTTATTTACTAATCTAAAAGTGGAAAATATGATACAGTATGTAATATATATACAAAAAAAATATTAGAATAAAGTATACAACACAACAATCTAATAATGAGTATAAGAAAACTAGAAAAACCACAACACAAATCTTAACATAGATTTGGCACCTTGATATTTTCTCCTAAATAACAACATGAGCACATATGTTGTATATAAATTCCAATATAACCATGTCTATGATCTTATACTATGATGCTAAACCCCACCAAGGGTTTCTCAAAAGCTATCACAATCCCTAACATTTTCAAGAAGAAGCATTCCAAATTAGTAATGTGTTCATTTTGTATAATTAAATTACATATGACCCATTGCATCTTCATCTTCTAGAACACATAAATCAATATTCCCCCTGATGAAAAAGTGATGTAAAAGATCCCATTATTTTGAATCTCATATACTTTTGAGAATTTTTTCGATCTCTCTCAATTCCAATATCCAAGATATTAATCGAATGGATGTTTTTATTGGATTCAATTTAGGTAACAATGGAGGCATTTTCTTAATAATCTAACTTAAGAACCAAAACACATCCAAATGCATGCATCATTTGGAAATAATATCTAGTAATCAAGACAAACTAGTACATGATGACATGGATGCACCTTGAAAACAATTCTATAGAGGAGCTTGAGGAGTTGATCCTTGATCTAGATACATATCTTCTTACCCACAAACAAAAAATTGGATGATTGCTAAACATAAATCCATAAAAAGGACAAGAAGGGATTATATAAATTATAATGATGATTAAGAAGATTTATGAGTCTTCTTCCACTCTTATTTTGGTCATCATTCACAATAATGCTCTTCTTCCTTCATATTTTCTTAAGGATTCTTATCTTCCCTTCAGCAAATGCCAACGTAACGTGAACTAGGAGATCATGTGGGTTGATATCCCATTTATGTTGAATGAATCATTATATGAATCATAAAGATATAAATAGAATATGTTCCTCTGTTATAGCAATAACTTAAGGGCCATCTACCCAAGGTTGTCAAGCCTTAAAGTGAAGGATCACACAAAGGGAATCATTCATCATGGATAAATGGAGTCTACATACAATGAGATCTAAGTTCTTTTTTTCTGATGAATTCTCTCAAATTGTTTGTACTGACTTTATTCTTCATCTTAGTGTATCTCTCATGAAGGTAATTTTTACTCTCTTTGGGGCAAAGGCCGCAGTGAAGTGGTTGTGACCTTCCTCATGATGAGAACATGCAAGAAGGGGTCACTCTAGGAACTCTCACCTTATATCCACTCCAAGTCATAGATCAAATTGATTTAGGGATTGACATGGTCAAGATGGCATATCAGGGGCTAAGTTCCTTGTTTGAACATTGCCCCCTAGTAGCATTTTTCTTGAGACAATAATATGTATGACATTGAAAGTAATTATATACAGATAAGAGTGGATCACATTTAGTCACATGTGATGTCAAAATTGTAGTTGTTCATTAACCCCCTAGATATCTCAAAAGATCTAATGGAAAATGATTTCTTGCAAACTATAACCTAGTTGTGACATGCACTTGATATATCAAGGATAACTTTTATTGTAGTGCCTAAATTGTAATTTAGGAAAACTATCTTTCAGACACAATTAGATGGTCTCGGGTTGGTTTGTGTCCAAAAATGAAAGTTTGTTGGTTTATGGAGCTTAGGAGAAATTTTCATCAAGTTTTGATCTCATTTTTATTTTTTAGTATTGACCTTAGTGCTATTTGCTCAAATATGACTCATCGTTACATGAATAGAACACTATAATTTACAACATAGCTAAACTATCTAACATTATGGATGTAATAAAATACCAGGGAAAAGAGAGATTACATAAATGCATCATCAATGAAAAATGGATGTGATCACCTAGATGGTAGAAAACTCCTTATAACCTTCTTCTCTATCAATTAACTTACATCATTGGTTTTTACCTCCACGCTAGGTGATGGATGAGAAAGATACTATGAGGGACTTGTCCTAAGGATCCTTCAATTGTACTGTGAATATCCAATTTTATTTATAAGAATCTTAAGGAGACATGATGGTTAGAAATGACTAAGCCATGGTTAAATATTTGTTTTTTTTTCTTCAAAATTTTTGGGTATCCTTCTTCATTTGTTTGTTATCATTATTTGTTTTATGTTTTATATACATATTGAAGGTATCATAAAAAGTTATTTGTGAGATTATACATGATCCAAGAGTTGTACATATGTTCTTATATCCTTCCTCACATTTTGGCTCAGATTTTTGCATGCCAATTTCTCTCAAATTTTCAAATCTTTATTTTTGAAGTTATAATTCCCGCTCCATTGGATTTTATTATCTTCTATGGGTCTTTAGATTCATAATGTCCAGAATTTGTTATATCACATTTAAATATGAACTTTCAGTTATGTGTATGGATGTTTACTTCTTTTTCTCATAAATGTGTCTATGATTTTGTAAATTTAAATATGGAGGCTTTTTCTTTTTTTTTTGTCCTTTAACGCAGACTATGTCCTCTTTTAGGGGTGCTTTTGGTGTGCACATCACCTTCCTAGACCGTAAAAAATGACTGAGATAAGTTGTCTAGTGTTCCTTGATGTTTTCTTCTTCGTAACTATAATGGTTGATCACTCCTTTTTTCTATTGTATCATTTTCTTGATCCATTGTAGAAATATATGAGTATGATAACTTAATAACCCTTCCAATACATTTTTCACGAGTATCATATGTATTTAACATTTTTTTATTTAGTAATGTCCCTCTCGTGTATGTGTCCAAGGCCAATGCATAATTTGTAGCTGATTATTATACTTTGGACACACTAAAATATTCTTCGGAATATTGGTACAAGAATGTACATACACTTGTCGTAAATTATAAATAATTAGCAAATGCATGTGCACTTATTAGTTTAAAATTTTCTTATATAATAACATGACAATACATTTCGTAGTTACTTTATTCATGCAAAACGTATGGTGAGTAAATTCAAAATAATAGTTGAATATGTTTCCTAATTGTGTATTTACTTATTATATTTTCCATACATATACTCTTAGAAGAATATACATCTAGTTTTACATATTTTTTCTTCAAATATTATAGTATCATCAATATGTTGTATACTTGATAACACTAGGTTATATTTTTTGTGAATAGTATACGAGACCAATTTCAACGTGAACTTTGCTTTAAAAATTAACCTTCAACGTGCAAAAATATCATTTTAGTTAGTAGGTATAAATATTAGTTGATATTTGCTACTTTGTTTGCATAAAATTTAGTAGACTTGTAATACATTTGACATAATAATGAAGCATTACGTGTTTTGAATGATAATATTATAAGTGGTGAAAAATGTAGTCAATGTAGAGAAAGTCAATGTGAAGAGTCATTTTGTAGGAATCCATTTTGACATTTCACAAGTCAATTTTCTTTCCTTGCATTTAGGGTCATGGTCGGGTTATATATTGAACAATTTGGTGAGTAATTATTTGAACCACAAAGTAGATCCAACCTTTTAAGAAGTTGAATGACCTTCCAAGTCAGTGCTAAAAGTTTTCTAAAGGGAATTTTGATCATTTGGACGAAAATATTTTAGAGGATTTTTTCATGGGTTGTTATAAGCTTTAGAAACATGTGTATGGTCTGGAGGAGCTGAGGAATGATGATTTTGGACAAAAAATTAGGGTTTCCACTTCAATTCCTTCTTCCATGGAGCTCTAGATGTGATCTAGAGCTAGAATCAAGGTGAAAGCAGTTAGTTCTTCCTTATTTTGTCTCTTCATCTTCATATTCTTCTTACTTTTTATTGAATTGACAAATATCCTTCCTATGGAATCATGTTTGACATAGAATTCATCTTATTAACTCCTTCGTTGTTCTCTTCTTACCACTTAGGACTAAAAGGGGAAGCTTTAACATGTCCTTATTTGCTTCTTAAGGAATTTCGTTGTTGGCGCTCAAGGAGGAGCATGACCCAATCACTATTAGGTGAGTGTATATTTACCTTCTTATTGATATATCATGGAAAATGAATGAGTGATTTATGATACTTATACTTTATGGATACTTAATGATTGTTATGTGTTTATTGTTTGATATTATTATCAAATTAATAGGAACAACTCAGATTCTTGATATATAAAATATCCCCTCCATTTCTATCATAATTGAGTAAATATGAAATATCAATGCTAGTGGTAATTGACATGAAATTTCCATGTCATAATCATGCTTAACTTATGATTGAGACATAATGATAGTCTCACTCGCCATACATGTATTAGTAAATATAAAAATAGATATCTATCAAATACTAATCCTCATAGTATGTCATTTCCATGAATGTTTCAATAAATATAATTATTAATTTGTAGAGATTTCATTTTTGATTGATCATGTTCCACCGTGTCAAACTTATATATGTGACTTCAATTTGAATCTTGTCTAGTAAAATCTAACTAAAATCAAATTCTATTTATGATATGAAATTTGAATCTAACAAATGGTGTGTGCTTTTATTATATCTTGACAAAGTGACCAATTATATGAATACCAAATTAGTGGTATGTACCCCCACTTAAACAAAGAACCCTTAAGATTTAGGTTAATACTCAAATAGTTAATACGAACCAAATAAAAGAATAAAGATGATGATATTGTTGGGTTTTAGGGGAGGCAGAGAAGCAGCGGAAACAAAAAATTTCTCCCAAAATCCAGAACAAAAGGAATCACGTCAACGTCTATATAATAGGAAAGATGGTTTGTGGATGCATACCTTGTCCCGAGGCTTGCTCGGCGACAGTACCTCACGCCTTGTGTGGTCTTCACCTCCGGTCTTGGACGGTGTCTGTGCAGCTCCTGGTCGCACCGGGACTGAAGACTCCTGGTCTCACTGGGACTGTCGGGATTGACAATTATCCTCCGAGCGACAGAGGTCTCCCACCTCTGCAGTCGTCCACACAGACTGCCTGGAACTCCGATCTCCTTATCGTACAAGGAATCGGAAGGAGTCGCACCCTCCTGTTGGTGTACTAGTCGCCAACACACTCTCCTGCCACCAGTCACTTTTTGCAGTTGTCTTTCCCTTGTTGTACCTCCCTTATCGGGTAGCACTTGGTCGGGCTCTCTCTTGGTTACCAAAACCAGAGAGAACGACAACTTCACAGAGCAACTGGTTGCACTGGGTTGTACTTTGAGAAGCCCCCAATACCCCTATATATAGGAGGGTCATGGGACAAGGTTCTCTATCCCGGGCAATGCGGGACTAAAGCATGAGTAGAAGGGTTCGAGATTTTCCACAAAAACAACCAACTGCGTAACCTGAATTGATCGTTTCACAACTGAAACGGTCGTTTGGGGATCTGAGCATGTCGGTTGACACCTCAACCGATCAGGTCGGACCCATGAAACGATCAGTTCATTTCTGAATTGGTCGGTTCGTGGTCCTGGTCAGTTCTCGGTTGACTTTCCATCTTTTGTTTCGAATTGGCATCAAATACCAATCCTTATTTCAATCAAATTGGGCAAGTGAAACGAAAGGGAATTTCTCACCAATCCTATTTTTCCAACTTGCTCGGTTGCATCAGTTGAATCGATTGTTTCAACACTTGAAGCAATCGTTTCACCCTGTCCATGAGCCGATCGACTCACCACCTGAGCCGATCGGTTCACCAAGCTGAGCCGATTGATTCATCACATGAGCCGATCGGTTGGGAGTGCAGATTGTGCAGAATCGGTCAATTGTAGTTTCAATCAATTCGATACTCTAATCAATCAGTCCAACACCTTGAACACTATGATATTGAGATATTAATTAATTGAGTGTTTAATTGAACTACTAAACTCCTTTAGTAATCAATCTAAACATTGTTTGTGGATAAAACTCCTATTCCAGGTTAAATCCTATGTGTGTGACCCTGTAGGTCCATTTCACGTTGGTCGTGAAAGTCCATAACACTTATGACTTCACAAGCAAAGAGCGGTGCCTAGTCACACATCAGTGCTACCCAAGTGAAATAGAAAGTTGGAGAACAACTTTCAATCCTACAATCCGTGAATGGTGTTACAGTGAATGTATAATTCCTTTGTCACTGATATCCTGAATGAACTCGAGGCATGGAACAGTCATCCTGTCAACATTCATTCATTTTCTTGATCTCAGAGCAGACTGGGTGAGATGTGTGTGACATCAATATCACATATTGATTCACATGTGCATGTGCATGCCTTTCTCAATCCTACTCATCAAGTGGCCAAGGACATCAAACTCCCTCAAGAGGGAAAAATCCCATATCTATCACTCACCCCTCAAAAGCTCCATGTATCAAAGTCACCCAATCATCACCTTTATAACAACCCATGTTTTAGGACTGCGTTTGATGATGTCAAAGTGTACCCAACGACATGTGTTGAGTGTAGTGATTTTAGGTCTAAGAATCACACTCACCACCATCACTGTGAGAGTTGACTGTGACTACCAAGTCATGGTTCCATGTGTCACTCTCACGGTGGTTCTGTCTGGTACCTTGTTCTCTAACAAGTACATATGTGCTTGGTTTGATATCACTATATCATGACTAATGAGATTCTGTCATCAACCAATACACAATCTAATCTTTAGTGTTATTAATGTCTATGGTTATTTCCACAATAACAATCGACTAGGGACCAAACAAGAATGTATACTATTAACATATGTATGATCTCATCGTTTAGGCCCTTAACCTAAAAGCATACGTCATTGAGTAAAATCATTATTTAGACATCTATCATGTTACACTATCATCTCAGAAACAGTTTAAACATATAGATCGGAAATTGCCTTTATTATTATTCAAATCATTTACAAAGTATCCCATTACAATCATCATATGACTTGCTCTATGGGCATACATACCAACAGACTCCCACTTGCACTTAGAGTCTGTCACCAAGGAACCTCAGTCCTTGTGACCTAGCATGACCATCATGCTTCTGCTGAGAAAGGGCCTTAGTTAGTAGATCAGCTATGTTGTCTTCAGTTGGTACTTTGCAAATCTTCACATCTCCTCGCTGTACGATCTCTCGTATGAGAAGGAAGCGCCGCAGTATGTGCTTGGACCGCTGATGTGATCTGGGTTCCTTAGCTTGTGCAATAGCTCCATTATTGTCACAATAAAGCTCAATTGCATCACAGCTACTGGGAACTATACCAAGTTCAGAGATGAACTTCCTGATCCACACAACCTCCTTTGCTGCATGTGAAGCTGCAATATACTCGGCCTCTGTAGTAGAATTGGCAACTGTTTCTTGCTTGGAACTCTTCCAGCTCACAACTCCATTATTAAGGCAAAACACAAATCCTGACTGCGATCTGTAATCATCTTTATCAGTTTGGAAGCTTGCATCGGTGTAACCCTTTATAACCAGCTCTTCCTCGCCGCCGTAAACAAGAAACTGGTCCTTAGTCCTTCGCAAGTACTTGAGGATGTTCTTTACGGCTGTCCAGTGAGCATCCCTGAGATCTGACTGGTACCGGCTCGTCATGCTTAGAGAATACGAGACATTTGGGCGTGTGCAAAACATAGCGTACATGATGGATCCAATGGTTGATACATATGAGATCCCATTCATATGCTCCCTCTCTTCATAAGATTGGGGACATTGAGCTCTAGAGACGGTGACTCCATGTAGCATGGGGATGTTGCCTCTCTTTGAGTTCTCCATGATGAACCGCTTCAGCACTTTGTCGATGTACGTGCTTTGACTTAGTCCGAGAAGCCTTCTAGATCTATCTCTATAGATCTTAATTCCTAGAATATAGGATGCTTCTCCTAAGTCCTTCATTGAGAAAGTATTCCCAAGCCAAGTCTTTACCTTCTCTAAGGCTAAGACATCATTCCCCATCAAAAGTATGTCATCCACATACAATATAAGGAATGTGATCGAGCTCCCACTAACCTTCTTGTATACACAAGGTTCATCTTCATTTTGAATAAAGCCAAACACTTTGACTTCCTCATCAAATCAAAGATTCCAACTCCGAGATGCTTGTTTCAATCCATAGATTGACCTTTGCAGCTTACAGACTTTATTGGCATTCTTTGGATCTACAAAACCTTCAGGTTGTGTCATGTACACATCCTCATTTATATTCCCGTTAAGGAATGCGGTTTTAACATCCATCTGCCAAATCTCATAGTCATAATGAGCTGCAATAGCAAGCATGATCCTGATGGACTTAATCATGTCAACTGGAGAAAAGGTTTCGTCATAGTCAACACCTTGAACTTGTCGAAATCCCTTCTTAACCAATCTACCTTTATAAGTTTGCACATTTCCATCCATGTCGGTCTTCTTCTTGAAGACCCACTTGCACCCTATGCGTTTTACCCCTTCGGGTGGTTCCACCAAAGTCCATACTTTGTTGGAGTACATGGATTCCATCTCGGATCTCATGGCTTCAAGCCATTTTTCAGAATCTGGTCCCTCCATAGCCTCTATGTAGGTAGTTGGATCATCATCTATGATCAACTCACCACCTTCCTGAGTTACAAGGTATCCAAACCTCTCAGGTTCAAGGCGGGTCCTACTAGATCTTCGAGGTCCTTGTGTTACCAGAGGAGAATGAGATTCCACAACACCTTGTGAATATCCATTTTCCTCTCGTACATCTACCGGTTCAATGTTTTCTTGTTGGGCTTGTACCTTTTCAAGCGCTATTTTCCTCCCACTGCTTCCTTTGGAAATAAATTCCTTCTCTAGGAACACAGCTGTCCTGGCAACAAACACTTTGTTGTCAGTAGGGTGGTATAGATAATATCCCCTCATTTCCTTGGGGTATCCAACAAAATAACATTTATCGGACTTGGGTCCAAGCTTATCAGGAAACATTTTCCTAACATAAGCCTCACAACCCCAAATCTTTAGAAAAGACAAATCAGGACGCTTCCCAGTCCATATCTCATATGGTGTCTTTTGAACCGATTTACATGGTACTTGGTTAAGTGTAAACGCGACGGTTTCAAGAGCATGACCCCAGAAGGAAATTGGAAGATCAGCAAAACTCATCATTGATCACACCATATCTAACAATGTGTGATTCCTTCTTTTAGACACACCATTATGTTGTGGTGTTTCAGGCGGAGTCCATTGTGATACAATACCACGGGCTCGCAGAAGGTCCTCAAACTCCTGGATTAAGTATTCCCCACCTCGATCGGATCGAAGTGCCTTAATATTTTTACCAAGTTAGTTATGTACTTCATTCATGAAATCCTTGAACCTTTCAAGGGTTTCTGACTTATGCTTCATCAGGTACACATAGCCATACCTACTGAAATCATCAGTGAAGGTAATGAAGTACTGATACCCATTTCTGGCATTAGTTCTAAAAGGCCCACATACATCAGTATGTATGAGTCCTAATAGATCACTAGCTCTCTCACCTTTACCTGAAAAGGGAGTCTTGGTCATCTTACCCAACAAACAAGATTTACATGTCTCTATTGATTCATAATCAAAAGAGTCTAGATAACCATCTTTATGGAGTCTAGAAATGCGCTTCTCATTTATGTGCCCTAGACGACAATGCCAAAGATATGTTTCATTTCAGTTGTTGAGTTTTTGCCTTTTGGTGTTTACGTTGTATATATTTGTCTCTAGATCTATCAAGTATAGACCATAAGACATTGGGGCACTGCCATAAAAGATCCCATCTTTAGAAATGGAACAATTTCCATTCTTAATAAGAAATTCAAATCCATCCTTGTCCAAACAAGAGACGAAAATGATATTCCTATTTATGGCAGGTACATAATAGCAGTTCTTCAACTCTATTATTAGCCCACTTGGTAGAGTTAACTCATAGGTTCCTATGGCACTGGCGGCAACCCTTACCCCATTGGCAACACGTAGTTCAACCTCGCCTTTCCCCAAAGGCCTACTTCTCTTAAGATCCTTCACATTTGAACAAATGTGAGATCCGCGTCCGGTATCAAGTACCCATGACGAAGAAGTAGTAAAGTTAATCTCTATCACGTATACACCAGAAGTAGAGATCTCTATCTCTGACTTCTTATTCCATCGTTCCTTCCATCCTCTCCATGTAGAAGAAATTGGTTTGGCGAGAGAACCCTTCTCTCCCTTACCATTCGTTCCATTGATCTCTATCAATGAACTTTCTTTCCTCTTCACCAACGCATTAAGCGTACATAGAGTGGATTCAAAGGCTCCTGATATATCTGGATTGTGTAGAACACTTCTCACAGTCCTCAACCAGTTATGGAATTTGTTCTCAATTAACTTGCCCATTTTAAAAGATGATTCTTTTTCCATTCTACAAGAGAAAATTGCATTTGTCAGAACTCCTTTTGATTTGATTTGAATAAAATTTGACGATAGTTAATTAGGCCTTTAATTAATCACCGCTCCCACTATTTTGACTCAAATTGACAGCCCTCACCATCAATTCGGAAGATTACAGCGTACAATCTTCTAGTGGGTCAAGATCCTGAAATCCTCTGAGCCATGGACCAGCTTGGGCTGTCACCCACAACTCAGATCTTCCAGGTAGGCAACTCTTGCCAATTGCATCATATGCAACTCTTGAAAGATGTCATATGCAACTCCTTGCCATGATCATCTCCATGGCTCAAGGTGCTAGATCCTATCTAGGTTACCTTGTTAAGTCCGACCCAAACCCAACACGATGAACATGCACCCTGCTTGGGCAGACTCACACATTCATCCTACACGCTTCCACGAGATAGACGGTGCACCACGCTTGGGCGTGCCCACACTTGGTCGATCAAGCTTTTCACGTGTGTCGCATTTAGAAGGCATCTAAAACTTTAATATTTAATGAGGGATTCAGTTTTTATATACATATATATATCCAATCACCACAATATATAGTGTGCATCATATACATGCTATATCCCATAGAAAACATGCAAAATGATAAAAGCAATGATTACGGCCATCCTATTGTGATTCCTCGAGCCAAGAGGAATCACGATCATCTAGGTCTACATCACATTCAACCTGTACAAGATGAAATATGTGCCTGTCTTTCTGGGTTTGATCAGCTCATCTCCATGACTGATCGACTCGCCATCAAGTTGGTTGTTCAGGTGCCACCAGCCGATCGACTGGCGCCTCCAACCGATCGGTTCACCGGTCGTCGTGCATCTCCTCAGGTCACCACCCGCTCGTCTCGCTCCTCAAACCGATCGTCTGGAACACCAACCGATCGGTTCATGCCTTGAACCGATCGTCTCAGGTCATCCACCATTCTTTGACATAACAAGAAATAAAATCTATCCTATTTACAATTGAATTGTGAAACCCCGAGTTACATTTGGGGGGAGCAAAGGTAGGGAAAGAAATCTCAAATTATTTTGAGTTACATCAGGAAAAGGAGAAAGGGAATCAATGCGCAGACCGAGATGCAAGCAACCACATACAACCACACACAGATATAGGGTTTATAGGCCATAATCATGCTACACATCCACCACAAAACTTATTTAAGGGCGACGTGTATCGCGTGCATTAATATTACATATCATATATGTATATTTGGGATTTGTGGATTGGATATGCATAAAGCCAATTTTATTCACATCGTATACAATAAATAAAGGCGACAAACCAAAATCGATCATATCGGTAATCCTAAAATATAGAGCAGTTGACGTGGCTCTGATACCACTATTGGGTTTTAGGGGAGGCAGAGAAGCAGCGGAAACAAAAATTTTCTCCCAAAACCCAGAACAAAAGGAATCGCGTCAACGTCTATATAATAGGAAAGATGGTTTGTGGATGCATACCTAGTCCCGAGGCTTGCTCGGTGACAGTACCTCGCGCCTTGCACGGTCTTCACCTCCGGTCTTGGACGGTGTCTGTGCAGCTCCTGGTCGCACCGGGACTGAAGACTCATGGTCTCACCGAGACTGTCGGGATTGACAGTTGTCCTCCGAGCGACAGAGGTCTCCCGCCTCTACAGTCGTCCACACAGACTGCCTGGAACTCCGATCTCCTTGTCGCACAAGGAATCAAAAGGAGTCACACCCTCTTGTTGGTGTACTAGTCGCCAACACACTCTTCTGCCACCAGTCGCTTTCTGAAGTTGCCTTTCCCTTGTTGTGCCTCCCTTATCGGGTAGCACTTGCTCGGGCTCTCTCTCGGTTACCAAAACCAGAGAGAACGATAACTTCACAGAGCAACTGGTTGCACTGGGTTGTACTTTGAGAAGCCCCCAATACCCCTATATATAGGAGGGTCATGGGACAGGGTTCTCTATCCCGGGCAATGCGAGACTAAAGCAGGAGTAGAAGGGTTCGAGATTTTCCACAAAAACAAACAACTGCGTAACATGAACCGATCGTTTCATAACTGAAACGGCCACTTGGGGATCTGAGCCGATCGGTTGACACCTCAACCGATCGGTTAGGACCCATGAAACGGTCGGTTCATTTCTGAACCGGTCGGTTCGTGGTCCTGATTAGTTCCCGATTGACTTTCCATCTTTTGTTTCTAATTTGTATCAAATACCAATCCTTGTTCCAATCAAATTGGGCAAGTGAAACGAAAGGAAATTTCTCACCAATCCTACTTTCCAACTTGCTCGGTTGCATCAGTTGAACCGATCGTTTCAACACTTGAAGCAATCGTTTCACCCTATCCATGAGCCGATCGACTCACCATCTGAGCCGATCGGTTCACCAAGCTGAGCCGATCGGTTCATCACATGTGCTGATTGGTTGGGAGTGCAAATTGTGAAGAATCAGTCAATTGCAGTTTCAATCAATTCGATACTCTAATCAATCAGTCCAACACCTTGAACATTATGATATTGAGCTATCAATTAATTGAGTGTTTAATTGAACTACTAAACTCCTTTAGTAATTAATCTAAACATTGTTTGTGGATAAAACTCCTATTCTAGGTTAAATCCTATGTGTGTGACCCTACAGGTCCATTTCACGTTGGCAGTGAAAAACCATAACACTTATGACTTCACAAGAAAAGAGCGGTGCCTAGTCACACATTAGTGCTACCCAAGTGAAATAGAAAGTTGGAGAACAACTTTCAATCCTACAATCCGTGAATGGTGTTACAGTGAATGTATAATTCCTTTGTTACTGATATCCTGAATGAACTCGAGGCATGGAATAGTCATCCTGTCAACGTTCATTCATTTCCTTGATCTCAGAGCAGACTAGGTGAGATGTGTGTGACATCAATATCACATATTGATTCACACGTGCATGTGCATGCCTTTCTCAATCCTACTCATCAAGTGGCCAAGGACATCAAACTCCCTCAGGAGGGACAAATCCCATATCTATCACTCACCCCTCAAAAGCCCCATGTGTCAAAGCCACCCAATCATCACCTTTATAACAACCCATGTTTCAGGACTGTGTTTGATGATGTCAAAGTGTACCCAACGACATGTGTTGAGTGTAGTCATTTCAGGTCTAAGAATCACACTCACCACCATCACTGTGAGAGCTGACTGTGACTACCAAGTCATGGTTCCATGTGTCACTCTCACGGTGGGTCTTTCCGGTACCTTGTTCTCTAACAAGTACCTATGTTCTTGGTTTGATATCACTATATCATGACTAATGAGATTCTGTCATCAACCAACACACAATCTAGTCTTTAGTGTTATTGATGTCTATGGTTATTTCCACAATAACAACCGACTAGGGACCAAACAAGAATGTATACTCTTAACATATGTTTGATCTCATCATATAGGTCCTTAACCTAAAAGCATACGTCATTGAGTAAAATCATTCTTTAGACATCTATCATGTTACACTATCATCTCAGAAACAGTTTAAACATATAGATCAAAAATTGCCTTTATTATTATTCGAATCATTTACAAAGTATCCCATTACAATCATCATATGACTTGCTCTATGGGCATACATACCAACAGATATAAGATTAGAATATGGGTTAATTAGTGGAAGAGATATTCTAATATATAAAGAGGCAATATATACCGTAAATCTCTATTCTAAGACATTATGGATAGTTGAAATGAACTAATATACCTAAGTGATTATACATGCGATAAGAATAATATGAGATGGCTAAAGAAGAGATTACGAGAGACATGATATAAAATGGAAAAGTGATGGACAACAAAACCTAATAATTATTGTAAGATTCTATAATGAGCATGGAACCCTGATTAGGGTAATGTGGATTGGTGTGTTTAAGTGACACCTCTGAGTATATCATATGTTTATCTTGATGTTGGGTAAGATTAGTGAAGTTGTGGCATATCTTTCCACATTAGGAGGAAGTGAATTGAGCCCTATCAACACACTTCTCTCCATTGGGATGTTGGACCTTTGTCACATCCCCTTGGAATAGTTGGTATGTTAGGTGATAGTAGTATCCCGATAGATATATCTATGGTACAATAGTGCTTTGAAGATGGTGAAGGATTAGAGGCATGTATAAATAAAATGTAGCAAAACTAAATGATGAGTTTAAGTAAGATTAGAAAGAGTGAATATTTATTAGATCTATGCGCTAGATTTTTCATTTTTTTTTATCCAGATGTTTTCTATCAAGTAAATTGCATACATGTTCAATTAGTTCATGTAGTTAATATAGCATGAAACACCCCCTTGATATGATTACAAGCTGGGTGGGTGGGACGTACCCACTCATTGAGGTGACATATCTCACAAAATAGGCTTAGCTATCAAAGCCACACATTGGAGGCATGGGGTGATGTTATAGCTGGGTAGTAATTAGTAAGTTTGTCAGAGTCTTTCATAGTAAGGTCTTGGAGTGAGAGTAATTTTACAATTTTGATGTATAATTATTTCTTGCAGTAATTGGATAGTTGTATATGCTTGGATATCGTGGTTTAATAAAGCAAAGACGATCTAGATGTAATTGTTTGTGCTCTAAATTTGAAAAAAAAATCTTCATAAGATAAAATGATTTATATGTTTTTAGTTTGAAAATTGAATAGAAGGATGAATGTTTATCTTCGGAGGATTTTCACATATAACCTAAAGAATTCACATGGTTCAATGATGATACCGATTCTTTGTAAGATTTTATTTATAAATTACTTTATTTCCTTTTATCAGAGTTTCATAGTGATTTATTCATTGAGAGTGGTTTAGTTTTTGTTGTCCCCACAATTTGGATTAGGTTAGCTTACCCTTGATGATACAAGTTGATACATAAGCTTAGGTTTAGAGAGTCTGCAAGGGAAATAGAATACATGATTGGAGTCGATTATGATAGTGAATGGTGATATAATTATGTTGATGGTAAGTTTGGTGAATTCAACCCATTTGAGTCGTGTATTATTTGTTGCCTGCCTAACTTGTCATCTTCTACATTCATGTAAGATTGAACTTCTTTTATTACATATGTGGCTAGTGAAAGAGAAACCTAGATGGAAGAGAAACAACATGGTCCTTTCTGGGATACTGCAAGAGAAACACATATTAACACATCCAAGGAGATGAAGTGCATCCTACTAATGTTATTTATTATTCCCCGAGTAATTAGTGTATGCATATGTTGAAGCAATAGTTGTCAGTTTCCCTCAACATATAATGAAATAGAAATATGTTGATGTGACTTGTTAACATCTATTATAGTCAGAAGTTATAGATTTTGTAGGAAGTGTAGATTTGTATGAAGAAGATAACTAGATGTTGGAGTCAGAGGAGGTCTTATGTATCCCAAAGATTTTAGTGGAGAACAAGATTCTTCTTGATATTTATGTCTTCAAGGGAAGTGTGAGTCATTGATAGTCTATGGAAGAGGCCAAAAGACCATGCCAATATTTGATTTTGAATTGTTTTAAATAAGAGTTTGAATCTCAATCTTCTCTGATTCCAATATAAGAGAAAAGATTACACATGTTGACAACATGAAGTAAGGAGACATGGCAATGGCCAATTAAAAGCTACACATTCCATAGGAGTTGACTTTTTCACAGTTGAAATCTATAGATTAATAGAAGAAAAATAATTTAAGGATGGGTGGACAATATATATACAACAAACCATAGAAATTGTGGAATATTTTCTTGAATCTTCTAGAAGAATAGAAATAGACTTGCTGATAGAGAAGACCAATAAGCATTTAAAGTATGGGTTGATTATATATATGCAATAAATAATACCGGTTATGGAATGTTTTGTTGAATATTTTGACAAAATAGAAATACACATTCTGGTGGAGGAGACCGATAAGAAAGTAGTGGTTGAAGCTGATACAATGAGTGGTTATGTTTTGCAAGTCAAGGTGAAGGTGGTTGAGGACTTTGTACTACAACATGTGCAAATTAGTGGGTATAGAGGCAGTGGTTGTAGACCAAATGATGCACCTACTACTGGTGTTGGGTGATAATTGCAACTTAAGTAGTTTTAGACCTCAATGTTCTCCTTGTAAATGTCAACACAAGTGACAATGTGGGGTTGGTTTTAACAGTTGTTTCTTATGTGGCAAGTCTGGCCATAAGGAGACCAAAGGCATTCTTTTCTAAATATAGGCCGAGTGTGAAGAGTTAGTGAGATACTTCCACCTCTTTTTGAATTCTAGGGATGAAATTCTTTGAAGATTGAATTTGTAACACCCAGGTCTAGGTTTATTTCTAAATACATTTTTGTCTTTTGATCTTCTCGAATTATGATTATTTAGATATATATTTATCTTTCGTTGTTTTATTCTCTTTAATTCTATTTTTCCTTTTCACCTAGTCTTATGTAATATGGGATTAAGTATAATAGGCCCATTAGGGCTTGTTATGTGCTTCCTTGTTGTTTCCCCTCCTATTTATTAGAGATGGTTGTACTCCTTTTTGGCTATAGAAAGATGGTTATTCTCAACATGGTATCAGAGAGGGATGGATAGCCGCCTCAAGACTTTTCCTTTCCAAGCCAACATTGTCGTCTCTCCCCCCATACCCTCTCATCATCTTATTCCTTCTCTACCATTGCTTATCATACCAAGGGAGATGTAGTCTCTTCTCTAGGCCCATCCTCTTCCCAACAAGAGGCTCTAAGAACATTGCCTACAGACTTCTCGTCGATCTTATGCCCCCAAAACTGGTTGTTTGGAAAGTCATACGAAATCCTTTTGTGGTCATATATGACCAATTTCTATAGGTCTTTGTCCACATATTACCAGATATGATTGGGTCTCCAAGATATCTCTATTTCCCTTGGTGATCCATAAGGTTCACCATCTATTCTGGATCTTGTTCTGGGCAAAATCTGTTGTTTTGCCATCACACACGACATGTGCCTTACCTACATGGTGTGTCACCGTGAGCTGCAATGGAAACATGTCATTGTTTAAATATGCCAAAAGTGACATGGCATGTTGATTTTTGTCAGGACGTGTCTAAAACTTCCAGATTTATTTTGCTGCAAGTGACACAATGTGTCCACTTCTTGACATGACGTGTCAGTGAATGCACCTATTTCTATGTTCCTTTTTTGATCCATTGTATATTATATTAGTATATTATGGGGTCATCTTCTTCTGCTATTGGGATGTCCTAAACACACCCAAGTGCATAACTTCTGCAAAATTTAATGCCTCCAACTATGTCCTATAGACACACTCATTTAAAAAGTGGCTTGAATATGACTCTCTTGTTCTCTCCTGGATCTTAAATAGTTATGAATCACATGTTTCTACTAATCTTCTCTTAACCAACATCGTCAAGGAGGCATGGGATCACCTTGCTCAAGTGTATTCTAGCAAAGGAAATGCATCCCAAGTTTTTGATCTATAAAAATGTTTGCATTCCCTTAAATTTGAAGACAACTCAATCTTTTCTTCATACTAATAATATTTAAAGGGATTTGGGGGGAATTCAAGCTCCATCATCCCTTATAATCTGATCTTGTCAAGATGCAAAAGTAGTACGAAGAAATACAATTTTGCCAATTCTTGGCATCTCTACCTCCAAGTTATGAAGATTTTCATCAACAAATTCTTACCTCTGAACCATTTTTGACATTATATGATGTCTATATGTGACTATCTGACTTTGTATCTTCTACCTCTACTATCAAAGAGCCTGCAACCCTTATTGTTATCGGACAAGATAATCCTAATTGTGGTTGGGGAAAAAGTCTGAATAATAGTGCGAGAGGATCCTCTTCTTCCTCATCTCAACCCAAATTTTGTAATTTCTACAAGCGCACTAATCACAATGAGGAGATATGCTTGAAAGAGCATGGGAAACTCGAATGTGCAAATAAAGTTTCAACTACTGATGTTGATGGAGATTCACCCATGTTCCTCGTGTTACTAATCCTCATATGGCGACACTAAGTTCTTCTGACCTTAACAAATTGATCAAGGTTGCTTCTGTTGCTACGATTACTCCTTAAGCAATCATTACTCAACACTCAAGTGACCCCTCATGTCTTCAAGCTTCTTCCTCTTCATCTAAATATGATTGGGTTATTGATTTAGGTGGTACAACTCATATGACTGGTACTAAGAAATTATTTACTTATCTGAAGAAATTTACTTATCATCCTCATGGGTGTTTGGCAGATGGGACCACTTCTCCGATTGTTGGGAGGGGAATGTGAAACACAGTCTCCTTAAATATGTCTTTTTTTGCCTAAATTCCCGTCAAACTTGATGTTTGTTAGTAAAATTACCAAAACTTTAAGCTGCAGTGTAACATTCTTTCCTTACACTATCTCTATGCATGATCTCAAGATAAAGAAGATGATTGGTGGGTGATATGAAGGTGGAGATGGTTTGTACTACTTGTAGACCTCGTCAAACCCTTCTACCACTGTCCTTATGGCCCAATCTAACTCCCTTCATCAATGGAACCTATGACTTGGTCACCCTTCTACTTCCGAATTGAAGTCTTTATTCCAATGTTGTCTACTAAGAACTTTTCATGTCAGTCTTGTCAGCTTGGAAAACATTATCAAAAAGTGTTTTCTCACCACCATAACAATAGGAGTCCAAGTTTGTTTTACTCAATTTACTCTGATGTTTGCGGACCATGTCATATTGCTAATCATACTGTTGTACGATATTTTATTTCCTTTATTGACGACTGGTCTCGTGCTACTTGGATCTATTTGTTAAAAGATCATTCTGAAGTTTTAGATGTTTCTATCAATGTCTTAATATGCAACATGGTTTTTAAAATATTTGTATTTCCAAGGGGATTATTCACCAAATTGCGTGTCCCTATAGCCAACAAAAAATGGAGTTGCCAAAAGGAAGAACAAGCATCTTCTTGATGTAGCTCACACTCTCAAATTGAAATGAAAGTACCTAAATTTTATTGGGATAATGCAATTCTTTTAGCCAATTATCTCATCAATTGGATGCCTTCTTCTATGCATCAAAATAAGATTTCTTATAACCTTCTTTATCCCCATGAACCTACCTTTGTTCTACCACCAAAACTTTTTGGCTACCTATGTTTTTTTCATAATCATCAACCTAGGAATGATAAAATATCACCCCATGCTTTTCATTATTTTTTTATTAGTTACTCTTGTACAAAAAAGGGGTATAACTATTTTGATCTTGTTCCACACTGTTTGTATGTCAGTGTAGATGTCACATTTTTTTAATATACATCTTTCTTTTATCGAACCTAGTAAATAGGTTTCACTTTCAACTATGCCCACTCCTGACTCCACTGTGCATGCACCTCTATTTTAAGTATCTCCTACTTTGACATCTTTTGAGACTGATGATCCACCTCAAGACAATTATGATATTACCGACTCTGTTATAGCTTTTGATTCTGACACTCCAATTGCAGTATGAAAGGGGAGAAAAATCTTGTGTCAAATATTGTATCTCTCAACATGTGTCCACAAATCATTTGAATGCTTCCATGGTTCAATTTACTACTCATCTATCTGCAATTTCTATTCTAAAGAACGTTCAGGAAGAACTACTACACTTTGGGTGGAAATAAGCCATGGATGAAGAGATGGATGCACTTCACTCTCGTGGGACATGAAACCTTGTTGATCTCCCTAGATGTAGTAAACATGTTGGCTGTTAATGGATTTTTACTGTGAAATATTTGCCTAATGGGATAGTTGAACGCCTAAAGGCAGACTTGTTGCTAAGGGATACACACATGAAGCTAGTATTGATTACTTTGGAAATTTTTCTCCAGTTGTTTGTCTCAATTCTATTCGCATTTTGGTTTCTATTGTTGTTAATAAAGGCTAGCACTTACATTAACTAGATGTTAAGAACACCTTTCTGTATGGAGATTTTTAGGAGACTGTCTAATATATGTATGTCACTACCTCTAGGTTATGTTTCTTAGGGGGGCACTTTGGGAAAGTATTCCTTCTAAATAAGGCCATTTATGGCCTCAAACAAAGTCCTCGAATTTGGACTTACTTTATGAAACTAGAATGCTTGGTTGTAGACCTACAATCTCCGCTATGGCTATGAATCAAGCCCATGATCTATGGGCAGAATATTCTCAGCCTTTAGCAGATAAGTTTAGCTATAAATGTTTGGTTTGCAAACTTTTATATCTTACTATTACTAGGTCAGATATATACTTTGTTGGTGGTGGTTTTAGCCAATTCATAGATTGTCCTAGATAGTATCACTGGGATGCTGCATGTCAAGTCTTGAGATATTGAAGAATGCAGCTGGACATGGATTGTTTTATAAAAGAAATGAGCATCTAGATGTGACTGAATATTTTGATGTTGATTATGTTGGGTGTAAATCTGACAGGAGACCCACCTCTGGTTATTATACATTTTTAGGGGGTAACTTGGTTGCCTAAAAGTAAAAAGTAAAATGTTGTTTCTAGATCTAGTGCAGAGTATGAGTATCGACAATGGCACATACCACTTGTGAGCTATTGTGGATCAAATCCATTATGTCTAACTTTGGGTTTCCCATTTATCATGATATTCCAATGTACTACAAAAATCATGTTGCTACCTTCATTGCTAGCAATCTTGTCTTTCAGTAAAGGACTAAACATTTTGAGGTGGAATGTCATTTTCTCCAAGATGATGTGCTGACTAAGAAGATCCCCTTTCCTGCCTACACTTGAGCAAACCATAGATATTTTTACAAAGCCTTTCTCTAGCAAGAGAGTTGCAGAGCTATATTGTAAGTTGGGCATGATTGATATCTATGTTCCATTATGAGGGAGAATACTGAGATATGTATTTATCTTTAGTTGTTTTATTCCCTTTAATTCTATTTTTCCTTTTCACTTAGTCTTGTGTAATATGGGATTAAGTATAATAAGTCCATTAGGGTTTTCTATGTTCTTCTTTGTTGTTTCCCCTCCTATTTACAGAAGAGGGTTGTACTGCTTTTTGGATATAGAAAGATGATTATTCTAAACAATGATAATTGGACGTGGTGTTATAAAATCATTGATCTTACCAATGGTTTTGTATTAATGTTTAATACATGAATGGTGTTTGAATAAAATACCTAAGCGAAATAAACTTATATCCAATATTCAAAATATAACAAGCCCGAGACCAGTAGACCCTTAGTTGGGTTAGGATTTTCATTAATTGGGGGGAGGGTAGTTTATCATATAAAATGTTTTGGATCCTTTTGAGGGTGTAAAAAATTGTTTAAAAGTGGCATGGATATATATATATATATATATATATATATATATATATATATGAAACCTTAGATTAGTTGGAGATGCTTTAGAATGGTTTTTGTTTCCTTAGTGTAGGGCTTGGTTTGCTAGACCAAACACATAGTTCAACTTGTGGGTAAGTCATTTTGACTTGCTCGCAACAAAGAGAAGAAGTGGTTGATGTGGATGTAGGTGATATGAGAGGGTCATTGTGTAAGAATTAGGTCTAACATCTTACAAATTTGATTGACTTTCCTCATTGTAGGGCCCTAGTTGAGTTGAAGATTAATTGATTTGTGATGACTTCTAAAAGTCATCTAACCTCTCAAGAAGTTGTTGATCTTTCTGAGTTGGCACCACAACCTTTGAGAAAGATTGTTTTGGTCATTTTGGATAAATATATAGTATAGGGCTTACATTCGTGGACCCTTCTAAGCTACAGAATCATGAGGATGACCTAGAAGAGCTGAGAGATGGTGATTTTGGGGGGAAACTATGGTTTCCACCTCAAATAGCTTGGATCTTTTGATGTGATCTAGAGGTGGCATTGAGGTAAAATGGTTAGTTCTTTCCTCTTTCATATTCCCATATGTATTTTATTCCTCTCTCTTATTGAGATGATGAATATCATTTCCTCCAAAATCATGTTTGACCTAGAGTTATTCTTCTCCCCTTATGTATTCCCTTATTGTTACCTAGGACTGAAAGGGGAACCTTTCGCCTATTGCTTCTGGTTTCTTAAGGTTTCTAGTGGATGGAGCTCAAGGAGGAACCCGACCTATCAAGGATTAGGTTAGTGGATTTTCCTTCTTATTGACATAGCTTGGAAAAGTGATGGGGATTAGGGATACTTCAAATTAATGGCTAATGATGATTTGTTGATGCTAATTATTGCTATGTGTTTGAAACTAATAGTAAGATTTTAGACCCTCAATAAATAACATATCTCCTTATTTATTGAGATGCATATTGATGTGTGATCTCATGCCATAATCATGCTTAATTGATGAATGGGACAAAATGGTAGTCTTACTCTTCATATGTGTCAACTTATATATAATAACAATTTCGAAATGTGAATATTCAAGAATCTAAAAAATTTCATGGATATTTCAACAAATATAATTCTTTGTTGGTAGAGATTGACTTGTAGAATGATTCCGTCATGTAAGCTTATATGTGTGGATTCAAACCCTTGGAAAAGCATCAATCATTAGAGAAAAATCCTAAAGTACCCACACAGACACCAATCCAAAACTTGTTCAGTGAAATCTTATTGATATTGTTATCCATTTTTCATATGAAAGGTGGATGTAACTAGTGGTGCATGTCTTTTTATATCTTGAATATGATCAATTATAGGAATAGTATATTATAATGATAGCCTATCTAAATGAAAATGACCAAGATTAAGGATTATCCTTGTATAATAAGAACCACTAATAGAATAAAGATGAAAGTAAGAGATGGGATTATGGTACGCTAGAGGAAAATATGTTGTAAGATATAAAGGAGTATGTTGCACCTAAACTCCCTACTACATGATATGCCGAGTTTTAAACATGAACTCATTCACTTATTTAATTATATGTGAAATAATAATACTGAAGATGGAGATGGCTAAATAAGAGAGTGCTAGAGATATGATATAAATATAGAGACCATGAAAACATGAGAATAATGTGAAATCATAGTATGAGCATAGTACCATGATAACACTAGTACATTTTTGACCTCTAATGTCACTTTTCTTAACATTTGTTCCATAATAAAACTGAAATCATACCATTTACAACATCACTTCTAGAGCATAAACGTCACTATTGGTCAAGTCATGTCGATTTAAGAAAAACACATGTACCATTTTTTCTATAATGTCGGTTATCTCCTAAAAGAATGACGTCTTAGATAACCCGTGAAATACACATTTTCATGGAGAAAATTTTTCTCCAATTTGTTTTTAAGTTAATGTCGGTCGCCTCGATACCGATGACATACACCTTCCCACAAAATAAATTTTTCCTCCTAAATACCTCTACCATCGATTTAGCAAAGGTGAAACCGACATTGTATGTCTTATCAACAGTGAAAAAGTTGTATATGCGGTGTCAGTTTGCAGTCAAGAAATTGACATAGAAAGGGTTCACGTCACGTCCTAAAAAAAAATTGGTCTGCCCAAATTACTCTCTGGTCTCAATTTGTATCTCAAAAATTAAAGTCTAAGTCCTTACTGAGGATGAATTTTTTTATTTAGGTAAGGGCCTCTGTCATCAATTTTTTTTTCAAACTAACGTCTAAGTCCTTACTTAGTTGTCAGTCTGTCTCTCCAAAATTGACGTATAAGTCCTTATTGAAGATGACTTTTTTTATTTGGATAAGGTCCCTATCATCAGTTGTTTTTCCCAAACTTATGACTAAGTCCTTACTTAGTCATCGAATTTCCTTAAAATTGACGACTAAGTCTCACTTAACAACACATGTGAAATTTCTCTTTCCCACTTTCCTATTTCATCATGATACCTAGTTGTTGCTACTCATTTTGCTCTGGGAATTACATGCATCCGTTGTAGCTTCTCATTCCGCTCACACCTTTAGTTGTTGTCGTCGTCGTTATTCGTGTTGCTTCTGGCGCCACTATTGCCCCCGCCACTAGCTGCTCCTGCTCCCGCCGCTAGCTGCTCATGCTCCCACTGCCACTATTGCTCCTCTCACCGTCGCTCTCTACCAGAGCTCTCGTCGCTTCTGCTTGGATCTTGGACACCGTTGTTGCTCCCGCCCTCTGCTCTTGCTAGTAAGGTGTGATTTTAAAAAAATAGCTATAATTATTTGAATAATACATGGTTAGATAAAATTATGTTCGATTTCAAAAACTTAGGTCTGATTTAGGTATAACTAGGACACATTTAGGTAAAACTAGGTTTGGTTTTAGGTAAACTTTGAAAATCCTAGCAGAACCTAGGTCTATTTGGACAATGTCATGCCTACATGCGATTATGACATAATTATGTTAGTTTTCTATTAATTATGGAAATATTGGGTCAAATTATTATCATATCATACCACCTTTATTCATCCTTATACTAATCATCTCTTGTTAGGTCAAATTATGTTCCATCTCATATATGTTAATGACATAATTATGTTAATTCTTTATGCATGTATATTTGGTAACATTATGCATATTTGGTATGTAAATTATATAATTTTTAAAGTGCATGTATAATTAATTGTTTAATTTTTTGGTATCTAAATTTTGATAAATGACCAGTAGATATGTGGCATAAAAACTGACCCTAATATATAAATCCTAATTTCTAATTCATGACATTGGCCTAGAAACTTGTCTGAGATTTACTCATTAGGAGTAAAGCTTGGATAGTTCCCGGTTTGACACTATTTTTGAACACTTAACCTCACTTAGGATGTAATTGTATAATGTGTATTTGATTTTCAAGATGTTTGGTCAACACTTCCCAATTTGTTCTCTAAGTACAGATTTAAGTGGATATTTTCCCATCTACATCGGTGTGCTTGGAGAACTATAGGGAAATTTGTCAAAATTTTCTTGAAAATTAAATACACATTATACACTTACTAGTGAGATTAGGTGTAGGTGGTACACAAATTCATTAGTGAACCCTAAACCCTAATTTGTAAACCATCAACCCTAAATCCTAATTTATAAATCCTAATTAACCCTAATATGTAAACCTTTATCCCTAACCCTAAATGATAAACCCTAAATGACAAACCCCTATTCCTAAACCCTAAATGATTAACACCTAATTTAATACTTATTTTCTCTTTGATCATAGAATGGATAGATCATTGGATGTCCATTCTAAATTGTTGCATGCTAGAGTTTATTACTGGTCTTGATTAGTTTATAAGATTTACAGAGAAACATCGGAAATGACCTGGAGATAAGTTCTATTGTCCATGTAGGAATTGCAGTACCAACTTGAAAGTCATGTCATGTGTAATGAGATTGTACAAGACTATACAAAATGGTACTCTCATGGAGAGATTCCTACTATGATATAAATAGATGTCGATAACAATATTTTTGTTGAAGAAAAAATTTCTGACGATGATGTAGATGTGAATGGCTTGATTCTGATAGACATGGTTGATGTGATGCTAGATAGTTGTGGGGTAGAGCACATCGATCCACATTATTTATTTAAAAATATTGTGCATGTTGTTGAGAGACCGTTATACTTAGGTTGTACTAAGTTTACGAAGCTGGGTGTTGTATTGAGATTGTATACTCTAAAGGCTAATACTAGATGGAGCGACAAAAGTTTCACGTCATTGTTGTCTTTGTTGAAAGAAATTCTTCTTGAAGGCAACAAGCTTCCAATATCAACATACAAATTAAAGAAAAATATTGTACCCAATGGGAATGAAGGCTAAGAAGATGCATGCCCGAATGACTGTGTTGTTTCAAAAGGACTATATTGATTTGAAAGATTATCGAAAATGTGTGGCATCAAGGTATGAAATGATGACTTTGGGGAAATCCAAAATTAGCTCTCCTGCGAAGGTGATGTGGTATCTACCTATACCACAGTTTCAATGATTGTTTGCCAATACTATGGATGTGGAGAATTTAAGGTGACATGTAGAGACGATAGGTAATGTTGAAGGTGGTGTAGTTGTGTGGCCCAAAGTAGGAGTTGTCTAGACCGATGTATGCTAAATTTACATTGCATTTGTATATGTATATAATTGACAATTTATGAGAATATATATATGCAAGAAAAAACACCTAAACAACCCCCTACAGTTCATCTTCCACTTCCTCCTCAAGATACTCGATTATCTGGTTGGCTTGCAAAGGACCTATTTGACTCACTAGATCCTAATTGTAGGGGGTTGGCAGTATGGACATGTGACTTTGAAGAAGGGTCTCCTATGATGGTCCATATTAAGGAGGACATTGTAGATAAACCTCATGACACTAATATATTTTTACAAGATGTTGTGGAAATGTTTACTTATTCTTGATTGAATACATTTGTGATAGAATTTCAAATATGGTGAGATCTTTATGGCTAGATACTTCATTTTATATATGTTGATCTATTTTCTTATATATTAATGCATACATGATATACGTTTTGTACCTACTTACGTGGGGTGTGTACAAAGTTCACCCTACCCCATGTGGCATTTCTAGTTCCATCATTGATTAGTCTTGTACATATATAAAGACACTATATCTGTTATCAAATACTGCTCTATCACATTTAAATATTTTGGTAATGCAAAAAAAAGAGTGTTGATTATAGCTCTTTCAATGTTGAGTAAGTTTCAGTTACCTTGCTTATAATTTTGACTTAAGAATTATATTTCATTTTGGATTTTGAGTTTTCTTTTATTTACCTTCTTTTCACTCAGGAATAATCATTGGGTGTTGTTAGTTATTGTCCCAGAGACACTAACTGCGTATTATCTAGATCTTAAGGATGACCAAGTAGACATTGGGGGACACGAAAAAAAGACATATTCATGTGAGTAAATTTTTATATCCATTAACATATATTAATACATGAGTATTTACTAATACAATTCAATGTATTACATTAATGTATAGGGTTATAAAGTAATTCAAAAAGACTGGAGGAAAGGTGGATAAGAAAAAAAAGCGTTAAGATGTTTGAATGTTGAGGTAGTTTTTTTGACTCTAATGCATATTTGTGCTAACTATGCTTACTTTTATTTATTAACATTTTGTATGGTGGTAACTTTATTGTGCCATGTACAAGAAAATGGTTGGGCATGTGCATACTACATGATACGACATATGGACATGATTGTCATCCACGGGGTACTAGACATCCACTGCATACAAGATATTATATATATATATATATATATATATAGTCTTGATCATCATAAGTAAATAGTCTCATTTGATAATATGAAAATATTAAATCAAACTCTTTAATTATATCATTCTTTTTATAGCTGTTTTACATGACAAAGTCCTATACAATAGAAGAGCTAGATGAGATATGAGAAAAATAGACACAATCCTTCGTCAAGGAAGTAAACTTTGAATTTTATTGGGATAAATAAGAGTTTTTTGTACTTTGATGCCATTATTTCCATATACATGTGATGCTTACGACTTCTTAAAATTTTAAATTTGAAGTTAGTAAATTATTGGTGAATATGTGAATGATGAATATATATATATATATATATATATATGTTTGTGGGAATGAATTTGAAGATGGATGAATGCAATGAGAATTGCACTTTGACATGTCATGAGAATGAAATTGGTGCATATGTAAATGATGTATATATACATGTGTGTGAATGAAAATGAATATGAATGAATACAATAAGAATTGTATTTGTACATGTCACAGGAATAAAATTGGAGAGTAAATCTTGTATGTGGGTGGATTGTGTGATTGTTATTGTAGGTTTTGCAAGTTTGTTGGCCTGTTGTTAAGTTGAGAACATGATGAAACCTATAGTTATGATGAACTGTAGGTTATGTATCCTATTGAATAGTCGAACAGCGAATCTGTAAACTAGCTATTTAAAGAAAGATAAGTGTGTCGTTGATTGTTACAACAAAATGAACATTGTAGGTCTTAGTCGTCGATTTTAAGCCAAAATCTGACATCATAAGGCTATCTTAAAATGTTTGTGTTGGACAACACGGTCATGCTACCAACTGACTTGCGAATTTGGTTTATATGCCAAACCAACGACACAATTCATCTGAATCGTCGGCTTGGAGATATGAACCGACAACATAAAAACCTTTATCAATTAAAATTGTGACATGATTCAACAGTGCAATGTCGGCTCCTGCACCAAAATCAATCACATAGTTGCTTAGCTTTGTCAGTTTCTTTAATCATAGCAACTGAGGTTGGGTCTGAGTCATCAGTTTATATGTCCATAAAAAGATGAAGTTGTAGGTGCTTATATGTAATATCACCCACTTAGGTGTTGGTACGAAGTCGAAGTTGGAGGGCTATTTTAATCAACATTAGAGGTGGTATTTGCACTAGTGTAAGGGTAATATGGATTAATGTGTTTAAGTGACACCTCTAAATATTTAGTATGTTGATCCTAATGTCGGGTGAGAGTAGTAGATCCATGCACAATTATCCATCCTAGGATAAAGTGAGTTGGACCTTAGCCACACACTTCTCCCCATTGTGATGTTGAAACTTTTACATATTCCCTTTGATTAATTGGGTCCTTGACCATAACTCATAATAGTAGTTGGAATGTTAGTCTATGGTCGTATGCCAATATAAATAGTTGAGGTATCATAATTTTGAGGATATGGTGAAGGATGAGAGACATGTTGGGATAAAATGTAACAACAACCTAAAATTGAGACTAAAATAAGAAAAGTAAGGTTGAATATAATTGATATGATTTTTTTGTATCTTTATTCATATTTCTCTACCAGATTATATTTATGTTTGTTCATACAATTCATCTAATTCCTAAAGAATAAACATACACTTGATATGCTTATCTGCTGAGCGGGAAGTACTCACTCAATGGGGCGATAATTTTTGTAAAACATGTTGTCTATGTTTTTTATTTACCAAAGTTGCACAAAAAAGGAATGATGCAATGTTGTAGTTGATTACTAGTTATATTACTTAGATTCCTTGCACGTTCAGGTCCTAGAGTGATCCTCATGTACAATTTTAAATATAGTTCCTTCTTGTAGTACTTGGTATAGTTGTATATACACGGATATCATGATGTAATAAAAGTTGAGGGATTGAATGTGATATGTTGTGATTTGCATTGGAAGTACTTTTGAATAATGTGAAATGATTATGTTCTATTTTGATAATTGACAGGGAGCTTGATTTTAATGAATTAAAATGCTTTGATACCAATATTGATTATACATAAGGCTTTATTTAAATGGTTTCCACCTTAATTTCTTGCCTATTAATAGAGTTTAATCACAACTTGTTACTAGAGACTGGTTTAGTTAGCGTGATCATCCAGTCATAGTTGGGTCAATTTGGATAGAAGGTGTTACATTTACTCTACACATTTTTTGTGTAACTGTTGTCTCGAACACACAAAAATTTGTCTAAATAATCAGTGTTGTGTGCACAATATGATAGAAGTAATAGAGGTAGAGGGGAAGAGAGGCTGAAAGGAAGAGATAGAAATGTTGACATGGTGGTAGCTTCATATCATATATTACAACTAGATGTGCTGAAAAAACAAAGAAGACAATGAGGCAAGGGAGACAAAGAATAAGAATAAAGAACATGACCATTCGTAGCTTTGAAGTCATGAAAATTTTATACAAGACATAGAACAACTACTTGATTAGGTTGAGTATTTATATGTTAACCCCAACATAATAAAAACATCTCTCTTATATTATAAGGAAGAAGATATAGCATAGAGGTACATCTAGATAAAGTTTGTTTCGGACTATACATTTTTACTCCTAGGAAGGAGGGAAATAAAGAGATTTTATTAAAGAAACAAATGACTCACTTGTAGAAGCTACATGTTGAGATGGGTGAAAGCGGTATCTCATGCATATCTCTTCTCTCTGAATAGTATAAGAGTACAAAATCCATATAAAATTTAAACTACATCATTGGATGTGTTATGCATTTTTTTTTGAAAGCGGATGTATTATGCACCTATGTAAATGTCGTAGGGGTTATCCATAATACATGTGGTTTATGCCCGTGATAGTAAAATTTATTATATCCAATCATATGTATGAAGAACTATCTTATATCCTATGGTTAATATATGAGAAATTATCGACGACAATAAAAGTTTAGACAAACACTAACAATTAAAAAATAAATATATCTCTTCCGTTGTTTGTATATTAATTTGTACTCACATGGAAAAGTAATTTTCATTTTTGATTGATATCCATTAATTTTATATCAGTACGTGTTATTTTAGATAAGAAATCAATTCTTTATACTAGGAAAGGCAACGATACATTGTTGAAAACAATACATGAGGGCAACGACATTGCTTTTCAGCCACATGGGCACACTACATGATTATTGTAATGTGTAGTTTTTAATTTACAAAACTGCACACATGAGGTGAACTTTTGTTTGAAAGAGACACAATTAAAAATCACATTTAAATTAGATGAAAACATACACATATAAATTATTTTTTAATTCTTGTTTTTCTACTTGGCATGAAACTTTGTAATTTGGGTACTTCATGACAATATAAAATAAAAAAATTATTATTGCTTCATTATTTAGTATGTTGTGTGATATTTTGTGTGCCATTAACACAAAAATTTCACATCATAGTGCAAAAATCACATCATTTTATTGTGTGGTGCAGTGTGGTCAACCGTATTTTCTCATGGTAAAAGTCAATAGTCTTAATAATAACAATAATTACAATACAAACACCATGTACACATATTTTTACCATGTTATACTTATAGTTTTTTTATGACCATAACAACATCTACACATCTATGATCCCTACCTAAAATTTATAGAACATGAGTGTGTAACTTTTGATTGTTGTAATATATTTATATAAAAATATCACAAACATAAAATAATTATGCTTCTTTCACATAAATACTTGATTATAATATTTTTGGGATAAAATATTTTTTTGACTTATAATAAAGATCAAATACCATGTATAGTTTTCTTTGTTACTAAACCAATAAAACTCATGGTTAGACTGTTTTTATTGGTCAAATTGGACCAGACCATGTTGCGATGCATAACCACATATTTCTCATGGCGTAAGATTTTAATTATAGTAACCACAATGGATATAGTATCATGTGTATTTTCCTCGATGTGACTGTTATATCAATAAATAACACTGTTGTCATCCCTTCCTACAACTACTTGAATATATAATCATCAACAATTATACATGTTTGACATAAGTAGTCAACAATAAATTTTGAACCAAACTGGTCCAGCAGGTCACACAAATTGGACAGGTGAACTATTTCCTAAATGACATGTAAGTTCAAAGTCTATTGGAAGGTTTCTTTATACTAAAATGACATCCATGCCGATTAGGCCACTCCGACTAGATCATAGTGTGGCATAGTTGACCTCCCAATTGTCTCATGGTGTATGTTTTCGTTTGAACCATTGTAATGGATATAATGCAAATAAAGTGTACATCGGAGGCTATGCAGATGTATCCCCATACTCCCTCGGCATGCCAATGGAAGTACTTCCTCTGCCTACCGAGCCCTGAGGGAAGTCACATCCGTCCCATTGCAAGCACCTACAATGTAATGATCACATTGGTTTACCCTTTTTTGGTAGTTCAACGGACGATCGCCCCTCCAACAATCAAAGGTAGAAATATGGAAACTTCTCTGCCATTTGGATCGGAGAATTTATGGAGGAAATTGGGTTTGCAAACATTTTATCGTGTTGCAATTACTGTAAAACAACCATATTTGATCGATTACCCTACTTAGGTTTGTAAAGTAATTGAATTTGAATCAGAAATGGGATATCCAAATTTAGGTCTGACCGAAAATTTTGATATGATATCCTATTCGAAATTGAATGTTGTTATATATAACATGTAAATATGATTCAATTGGACACTACTAGAATTCAAATAGTTATCTAAATTGTATTGAGATAACACTTTGAATGCTTATAGTCATATTATATTTATGATGTAATGATTGTATTAAACTTATGTAATGTATAATTATGTTTGTATGTTTATTGCATTAACCGTTTTGATGCTATATACATTTAATTGTCAAATTTAGATTTCATTCGGATGGGATATGCTGATATTAGGTATGCAGTTTGAAATTTATAGATCTAGGATGTAGAATATGAAATTTGACTACAATCAGGCGGATGCCAATTTTTATTTGCAAAATTTTAGATGAAAATGGGAACCGAATATCCTAATTTTAACATATATATACGAGCCTATGCCCTCCTATGTTTGGTTTAAATACGATTTCATAACCTTCAAGAGCTCACATGATCACGTTATACATAATATAAATTTCATTTTTTAGGGTAGTTTATCATAATCATAAAAAACTGCTCTTGTTTCACAGTAGTAGTCAACTACAATGAATTTGGAATCAAATTGGATCAACCAATTGGACCGACAAACCACTTGAATGCCTCTAGAAGGTCAAAGACTAGTCAGAATATTACTGGACCACTAGAAACCACATTCCGATCAATGGAACTGGTTGAACTGGACCAAATCCGTCTAAATTAAATCGACTTGTCAAGTCACTCTCATATATCTTAAAACACATAAAAATGTCAACAAATAGATTTTAACCATTACACCTACAACAAATTATGTCAAATATATGAGATTCGTGACACACACTATACTTTAATTAGTGTATTATATATCTATAAATAGTAGTATAAATGTAAAATTAAAAGATAATATTATTTTTAATTACTACACTTCAATTTGTTGTTTAATGAAAATATATTTATATTATATTAACAATATGTATCCATATTTAAGTAGTAAAATAAATCAACCTCAAACCCTACATAAAACAAATCCGATCTATTCTATTTTTCTTAAAATAGTCATTTTTTTGACAAAGACACCCACATACATACATAGACAAATTATATATATATATATATATATATATATATATATATATATATATATATATATATATATATATATATATATATATATATATATATACACACACACACACACATGTTCCACATTCAACCATATAAACCCCATGTTTTATAGTTTGAAACCAGTCCAATTGTGAAAACGAATGTTGTCAATGATAGGCTGATTATGTATACTTTGAATACGTTATTAGATGTAAACTTTGAATCACTATATATGTTGACAACCGTTGGATTTATATTAGATATATTGAATTTGACACTGTAAACCTCAATTTTTGTTTGATATACTGTTTGACTGTCATACGTTTAGTGGTGATTTCTATAAATCTATGATGCTAGAAACAGCTTATTCGGTAAGCGGGGATTCAACGTTCCAATTGGGCGAGGGATAAGCGCGGGAATGCTGGCAAAATGCTTTACCAACAAAAACATGTATATTTGCATACAAAAGTCGTAAACCTCACGCCCTCACCTGGTCGAAGATGGCAGTGGGAATGGCAAGTGTGGCGACGGCATTGGGCACGTCGACGATCCCCGAAATTCTTCCTTCGCATGGGCAGCACGACAGAAGCAGGTACACCTGCAAGTTGCGGAGCTCCGTCATTCACTAGCATTACGAACAAATTTTGCATTCGTCCTTCGAGTCGCAAACCAACCGATCTACCTGTTCTTTGGGAGTATCCAAATCGAGAAATGTAATCCACGGCGTTGAGGACGGCGCGCTTATAGGCAACGCTGGCGTCGAGGTAGTGCTGCCTGCCTGATTCGTCCACGCTAATCCCCTCGAATACCAGCCACTCTGAGAACCTCGGCTCCACCGGTCCAATCTCGAAGACGGGGTTCACGTGCAGTGCTGTTGGCCCCATGGGCGTCAGGTACTCATGCATACCTCCCCTAATTATATCGCACCTGAGAAATAAAGATCAATTGCTTGTTATTCGCCCGAGGTTGCTGTTTGATCGATTGGTGTAAGCTTTGTAATTCATCGGTGCTTACTTGAGTTCTAGGAAACCGCTCATTTCGATGGCGCCACAGAAGGAGACTTCACCATCACCCTGGGAGAAGTGCATATCGCCAGTGCTTAGATTGGCCCCTTCCACGAACACTGGAAGGTACACCTTAGACCCCCTGCTGAGGTTCTTTATGTCGCAGTTGCCTCCATTTTCCCTCCCTGGGATTGTTCGAGCTGCTTCCCCTGCTATCTTCTCCCATTCGGGGCTCGAACAATCCCAGGGAGGGAGCTTCCCTCTAGTATCTGTTTCATTTCATAAACAGTTACTTTGATATGATAATCTTCGCCATATGCAGCTGGCTGTTATTTGCATACGGCAAACGTGAGTAATTTGTATACAAGTAGACGCCGTTACTTTTCAACTGTTGAGCTTCCACTGAGTTTCCTAGAAAGAGATTAGACCAACCGTGCAAAATACCTGTATTGAACAGCTTATATGAAACGAATTTCTAATCCCTTATTTTATGAACTACATGAACTTTGCATAGACAAACATTTGCGACCTTGGAGTATACTTGCTAAGCTTTTGTTTGGGTACAATGTTTAGTTTAATATGCGAGTTTATTGCTGGTAAAATCTAAGGCACAATCTGAGGAGCATAGAAGCCAATTTCTTAGTAATAGGACTTGAAGCTCTTGCCAACACCGACTAGGAAGCGGTGTCCTTGGTATCTACGGGAATGCTATTAACAATCTTTGCAAACATATCTTTCCTATTTATTTAAGATCGCCTTGAGATTATAAAAGGATATGATTTATGGGTATCATGAGTATATAGGAGTTTTTATAATGATTTCTTCGATACCTATATAATATGCTTTCCTAAAGTTATCGCAATTACCCAGAATATATGCTCCAAGCATTTATACTGTCTTATACACCCCCACATTCATAGCTGGTGAGACTAACACTTAGAATGGATTAGAAATATTGAAAATAAATGTGAGGCACACCTTTTGATAAAAATTATGTGCAAATTGATATTTAGCCAACACATGCAACACACAAATGTGACCAATGAGCACTTTCAATGCTTGGTATGCTGATGTTATACCGGTTAGCAAATGAATAAAAGGCAATTGCATTATCACAATAAATCACAATGGCACGACATAAGAGTAGAAAATTGCAGAGCCAACACGACTCACTAACATCACTGAAAACACCACGATACAAGCTTCAACATTAAAGCAAGAAACAAAAGTCTGGCATTTAGAGGACCAAAGACCAGATCATCTCTTAGAAAAACACAATAGTCAGAAGTACAGCGAAAAGAATTAGAACAACCACCCCAATTGACACAAAATAAGTACTAAATAGGTGTTGAAAGTAGCAGATAGGTGCAAATCATGATCCAAGGTGTCCTAAAAGTAGTGTGGGAAACATTTAAGAGAATAAAAGTGGGTCTCACGTGGATCATGCATAAAAAAACACACTTGCTGGACAACATAAGAAATATTGGTCATAGTAAATGTATGATACAAGAGGGAACTTTCCAAACTTTGGTATTATATAAGATCAGATGCAGACTATACAGAAGTAGCATTAGGCTTGGACTAAGTATATATAAGAGTAGCAACTGCATTACAGGAGGATTTGGTAGCATGCCCCTACATGTCGTGGGTATAACTTCGTTGAGCTAGAAAGGGATCACGAGCATTACGAGTAATAAAACCCAGAAAATGATGTAGTATCAGTCATGACAAACTCACGCGCAAGAAGATCAAAAGTACAACTTAGGAGAATGTCTGTAAAGCAGCTTTTAATATGTCATCCACATAATATTAAATAAGATGTATCATCACCTTGTTGATGAACAAAGAGGGATGAATCACTGTACTGCTTCAAAATCCTAGTTGTATAATAGATGTAGCAAATGTTTTAGCAAGCACATGGTGGTTACTTCAAACTATATAGTGATCTGCATAATAAGAAGACATGATGAAGTTTGAATTTATCTATTAAATCAGGCGGCTGGTGCACATGGACAGTCTCATTTAAGTTACCATGTAGGAACACATTCTTGACATCTAGTTAATGAATTGATAAAGAATGAGAAATAACAATACTCGAGACAGTTTAGATTTTAGCAAGCTTAATAATAGGTAAGTTTCATTACAATCTACAACATGACAAAGTTTCATCATGATCACCCCCACCTGCCGAGATTTTCCATCGACAATTGACCATGCCTTATAATGTTGTGTCTAAATTAAACTTATGATGAGAAAGCTACATGCATCAAATAATACTACATCAGTAGGATGAGGAACCAATGTCCATGTATGTTCTATAATTATAGAGATATGTTGTGTTTTGTTGAGTGTCATGTGCATAGGATGTGCCTCACTTATGTTTTTACTTCAGTAGTTTAGTCCCATATTGCTCATCTCTGCTTTAGTCTCTATTCCCTTCTGTTATATAAGAGATTGTATTGTACACTGGTTTATTCATTCAATAAGCAATTCCCAGTTTCTCTATATGGTATCAAGAGCAGGTCCGATTCCCCGAGTTTTTCTTTCCCACCCTGCCCCTATGCCCTAAGCCTTCAACCCCCCCTGCCGTCGGCAACCCCTCCACCCGCCGCCACCCCCTCCTCCTTCCACCACCCACCGCCGCCCCTCCACTCTCTCACCCCTCTGTCGCTCCTCCTCCATCCACCCGACGCCGCCCCACCCGATGCCGCCCCCTCCTCCTTCCACCACCATCCGCCGCCACTCCTCTTCCCTCCACCAGCCGCCACCCCTCCTCCCTCCACCCGCTGCCATCCCTCCTCCTCCCTCCACCACCGCACTGCTGCCCTCCTCTCGTGCTTCCTCCTGCCCTTTTTTTCGTACGTGCAACCTTCTTGACAGCTATAACCATCCCACGTTGAGAGTCTCCTATCTCTCTGGTTGCTTTGCTGCCTGCGCCTCATGATGGGATGTTGATCTTTCTCATGACGGCGTAGGTTCCTTTATCAGTCTATCTGTCCGACACGGGTCTCTTTTGATCTGATGCGTCAGATCCCTGCTGCTGCTACTGCCCCATAGTGGGTTCTTTATCCACTGCCTGCTGCTGTTGCACCACCTCTTCACTAATACCCTACCTCTGTTCATCATGGCCTTGGTAGAGCCTCCTAGCTCTCTGTGTGTTACCACAGTCAAGCTCGATGGCTCTAATTATCATATGTGGTCGGTGTCCTTCATCCTCTATGTCAAGGCCCAAGGCCGGTACTCACATCTTACTATTGATCCTCCTGCTGCCCCTGTTGCTACTGCGGATGAAAAAAGCAAGCAAACTTATGCACAATGGTCCAAAGACGACTCTGGCGTTATATCCTGGCTTCTTAATAGCACCGAGCCACGGATCAGTCAGTCCTTGTTATGCTTTCATAATGCTAAGGTGATGTGGGACCAACTTTCCCATGTCTACTTCCATCAGCAAAATCCTAAACGTGTTTTTGAAATTTTCAAAAACCTAGCCAAGAAAGAGTTTTCTTCTGATGCTCCCATCGAGGACTTCTACAACCTGTGCTCTGCTCTCTAGAATGAGTATGAAATCTCCCATCCTTTGACAGCTGACATAAAAGAAACCCAGAAGCAGCGCAATGAACTGCAACTGGTTCAATTTCTGGCTGCACTTCCTGCTTCCTTCTCCGGCGTGGTCGATCAGATTTTGTCGAGTGATCCTCTGCCTACTCTTCGAGACGTCCTCAAGTGAGTTCAAAGACTATCGTCCGTGACCTCCAATCCTGTTATTGAGCATCCTGCTCTAGTTGCTCGCACTATTGACTCTGGACGTGGCCGCAGTCGAGGCCGCGGTCGTGGCGGACGTCTACCTCCCACTGGTGGACGAGGCTCCTCTACTGCTCCTGGACGAGGTCAAGCTACTGGTCCGCGCTTCTGCAACTGGTGTGGTCGTGATAATCATAATGAAGATAGGTGCTGGATCAAGCACGCAAGCCAGCCTGGGCTAACCAAGCCTCTACAGAAACTACCACTGATGCTGCATCCGACCAACCGGCTGCCCCGCCGACTACTGAATGGCTTCGCTCAGAGTTCGAGAAGTTTTTCCAGGAGCGCATGACTCAACTACCTTCGACATCTGTTGCTGGTTCCTCCGCCATGCTTGCCTCTCCTTCTGCTGGTAACAATAAATGGTGCATTGATTCTAGTGCGTCTGTCCATATGGCTGGCGACATCCGATTATTTTCTGCTATGACTAAAACCTCTAATATTCCATCTGTTACTGTTGCAAATGGCTCTAAGACTCCTGTACATGGCATTGACACCGTTCCTCTATCTCGCAAGCTGAATCTCCAATCTATTTTATACATACCACAATTTCCTGTTAATTTATTATCTGTCAGTAAAACTGTAAAACAACTCCAGTGCTCATTAAAATTTGATCCCTCTGGTTGTGTTTTGAAGGATCTCTGCACGAACACGAGGATTGGTTTGGGCCATGAAGGACCAGATGGACTATACTATTTGGATGGACCGCCTGCAGCTTCTGCTCTTCGGTCTACATCAGTCACATGACTTCAGTGGCATTCCGGCTGGGTCATCTGTCTGCTACAAAATTGAAGCATTTATTTCCTACATTATCTAAAAACAATTTTTCTTGTGCATCTTGTGTTTTGGGAAAACAAACACGGTCTGTTTTTCCCGCTAAAAAGAAACTTGGTTTTAAGGCAATTTTTGATATTGTTCATGCGGACATCTGGGGCCCATGCTCTGTTTTGAGTCAATCTGGTGTTAAATATTTTGTCTTTTATTGATGATTATTCCCATACTACTTGGCTGTTTTTGCTCAAAAATCGTGGCACTGTTTTGGACAATATCCGTATTTTCTTTTCTGAAATACAGACCTAGTTCAATAAATCCGTTAAAATTTTCCGTACCGATAATGCCCTAGAATTTATGCAGAAGTCTGTCACATCTTTTTGGTTCTGATCATGCCACTATCCATCAAACCAATTGTCCTTACCACAGTAGAATGGTGTTGCTGAACGGAAAAATCGCCACTTGTTAGAAGTTGCTCGCACTCTTCTTATTCATTATAAAGTCCCTCACCGCTTTTGGCTTGAGGCAGTTTCTACGACATGCTATCTTATAAACCATATGCCATCTTCTGTTTTACAGAATCGTATACCTTACTCCATTTTGTTTCCTAATGCACCTCTATTCTCTATCCCTCCTCGCATTTTTGGGTGTACTTGCTTTGTTAAAAATTTATGCCCAGGAATGACGAAACTTGATCCTCGCTCCACTAAACGCATATTTTTGGGTTATTCTAGAACCCAAAAAGGTTACCGCTGCTTTGATCCAATACTCAAACAATGGTTTGTTAGTGCGGATGTGATCTTTTTTGAGCATATGCCTTATTTTTCTGATGATGGAGCAACACTATCCAGTGATATGTTGGCACCCATGCCTCTAGCAGATATTGTTGAGGACTTGCCTTCTTCTAACCAGCCTGAAGATCATCCGTTGCAAGTGTACAAACACCGGCCGAAGACAAACACTCCTTCCATGGCCCCTCCCCGACCAATTCCTCCGTCTGCGGATGATCAAATAAACACTGAGGTACCTTTTGACTTGCACCTTCCTATCAGCCTGCGCAAAGGTGTTCGCTCCTGTACTAAACATCCTATCAACCATTACTACACTTCTGCCAATCTACATAACAGTTTTGCATGCTTTACTTCTGCGATTTCTGCTGTCACTATTCCAAAGACTGCTGCAGAGGCTCTAGTTATTCCTGCATAGAAACATGCAATGGATCAGGAAATGCAGGCGCTCTATGATCTCATGACATGAGAACTTGTGGATCACCCTTCTTCATGCCCTACTGTTGGTTGCCGCTGGGTCTTCACCGTTAAGTATCAACCTGATGGTACTATTGAACGCCTGAAAGCTTGACTTGTTGCAAAAGGCTACACATAGATATATGGTGTTGACTATTTTGAGACTTTCTCTCCTGTTGCACGATTAAATTCTGTTTGAATTCTGATTTCTGTTGTTGTTAATAAAGACTGGTCTCTCTTTCAGTTAGATGTTAAAAATGCATTTCTCTATGGAGATCTACAGGAGGAAGTATACATAGAGCAACCACCCGGTTTTGTTGCTCATGGGGAGTCTGCCTTTAAAGTCTGTAAACTGAAAAAGGCCATCTACGGTCTCAAACAGAGCCCACGTGCTTGGTTTGACAAGCTCAGTCAGATCTTAGTCACTTTTGGCTTCCATCGCTCTCACTCTGATCATTCAGTCTTTATCCGCAAAATAGTGGCTGGACTTGTCATTCTTATTGTTTATGTTGACGATATTATTTTATCTGGCAGTGATACTGTGGGTATACAGAAAACTAAAACCTACTTAGAAAAATATTTTGTCACGAAAGATCTTGGAAAGCTGAGGTATTTCTTAGGCATTGAGGTTTCCAGATCATCTGCAGGGCTGTGTCTCTCTCAAAGAAAATATATACTTGATCTCTTACAGGAAATTGGTATGCTGGGCTGCAAACCAGCCAACACTGCCCTTGACCCAAATATGGATTGGGACGATGAAAATTCTCCTCCCTATGCTGATCATCACCAGTTCAGAAGGCTGGTCGGCAAGCTTATCTATCTGACAGTCACAAGAGCTGATCTCACTGCTGCCGTCAAATTCATCAATAGGTATCTTGATAAACCCCGACAGTGTCTTTGGGATGCTATATGTCACATTCTGCGGTATCTTAAAAGCTTTCCAGGAAAAAACTTGTTGTATAAGAAGCATGGCCACTGCAATCTATCTGGTTTCTCAAACTCTGATTATGCAGGAAGTCGTTCTGACCGTATGTCAACATCGGGATATTGTACATTTGTGGGCGGAAATCTTATTACCTGGCGAAACAAAAAGCAGATTGTTGTCGCCAGATCTAGTGCAGAGGCAGAATACCGAGCTATGGCTCATACTGCATGCCAACTTCTGTTGGTCCAAAGTCTCCTCCAGGAGTTTGATATATCCTATTCCAGCCCTATACCGATGTTTTGTAGCAAGGCCTCCATTTTTATTGCGAGCAACCCCACCTTTCATGAGCGAACGAAACATATTGAGGTCGACTGTCACTTTGTTCGAGAAACAGTCCTTTCTGGCCGGATTTACACTCCACATCTCAGCACTGAAAAGCAAGTTGCGGACATCTTCACCAAGATACTTCCTAAAGCTTATTTTCAGACTCTAGTAGACAAGCTGGGTATGTTTGACATCTACGCTCCAGCTTGAGGGGGAGTATAGAGATATGTTGTGTTTTGTTGAGTGTCATGTGCATAGCATGTGCCTCACTTATGTTTTTACTTCAGTAGTTTAGTCCCATATTGCTCATCTCTGCTTTAGTCTCTATTCCCTTCTGTTATATAAGAGACTGTATTGTACACTGGTTTATTCATTCAATAAGCAATTCCCAGTTTCTCTATAGTAATAACACACTTTACTCGTCATGCATAACCACATTCCAGTTAGGATCTTAAAGGGCAATGATAGGGGATTTGAATAGAGGAGACATGGTGGTAGTTAGAAGGATGGTTTGGTTGTGGAGGTTCAGAGGCGTGTGGGAAATGTAGACCCCACGTTGGAAACACATTTCAATAGCGTGCAAGGGGGGACTTGGGCAGAAGAGGACAGGTGCTGGTGGACAGTAGAGAGGGTGGAGCTAGTGGCGGCGACGACAGTGGGTTGTGTAAAGTGTTTACTTAGGTAGTTGGGGGATGTGTTGTTATTGGTGGTTGAAATAAATGGAGAACATGTAGGTGTAAAACCAGGCTCAAGAGAATTGCATGTGGACATAGTTTGCAAAGCAGTCGGGTAATGGTTTGCCTTGATTGGGCGCCTAGGTACTGTCCTATTTTTTCCATGTATGTTATATATATATATATATAAGATATAACATATATCACGTATATAAGGTATTTATGTGTACAACCTAAAATGTAATGTAATAGTGAGCTAGTAGCTTAAAAATTCCTAAAAACACTTACATATGTCAAATAGATGTTAAAAATGTCATTATTTAAAATTTAAAAAAAACCCATGAAAGAAATGTTCAGGCATCCCAAGCGCTCTAGACCCCCCAGTGGTCCCTAGGTGGTGCTAGGCGCTTGCTATATTTTAGGCAGGCGAGGGGCTAGGCGGACCCCCTTGGGCACCTAGTTGCCTAGGTAGGCGCCTCAACAACTATGCATGTGTATGAGTTGGATATGATAGGATCGATGAAAGGAATAATTTTCTCTATTAAATGTGACATGATAGGAGATGATAACTTTATTTGTGGCTAATTCCAATCAGTATTATCCATGGTTGGGCGGGTAACTTAGAAAGACACACTAGTTGAGCGTGGAATCGACTTGTGAGGAGCCGTAGCATTAATGTTAGGATAGCAAAGACAACTGAAGATACAAAGGTGATCACAAGTTGGGTGCTTGAGATAAAGCATGGAGGAGGGTGTGCGGAAGACTAAGACTTTGGTGAAAACATGTTGTGGAGATAGCAAGTCATGTGAAGGGCCTCAATCCAGTAAGTGAGTGGGGGAGGTATGGAAAAGGAATATGGGGACAATATCATTGATACAACACATTTGACGTTCAACCTTTCCATATTGTGGGGAGGATTGGGGACAACAAAGGAGAAAAACAAAGCCACGAGTGGCATCAAAGTTAGATAACTGATGATGATCAAACTCACATCCCATATCATTACATCACATTGAAATGATTTTATCTCATGTTCGAATTAGGTAACAACGAAGGAGCAAAACTGAAGAAACTTGGAGAAAATTTTATATTTATATTTTGATGGAGAAAACTATAGAGTTGAGTATGTCATCCAAAAACACAAGGTAATAGTTTGACGCCCCATTGTTGCTCACTCAACCGAAAATCATGCTTAAATGTTAATTCTCCAGCTAGTGATGGAGTTTATCCTATTTTCACCTATTTCCCACATTTTCTCACCTATTTCATCCACCCCTTTTCACTCATTTAAATCCAGTTTGGGGTTTTCTGTAAAGAAACCTTCTTTCAAACAGAGAGTGCGATTATTTTTCAATTCGGCCTTAAACAACTATTTTTCACAGATTGCCCAGTTGAATTGTTCGGAATTAAATATTTCCTTTCGAACTGTCTTTTCCTGGAAAATCTAAGAGATAACTCTGGGTTATCTTTCTGTGCGCAATTTTCCTTCAATTTTTCCTTAAATAAGCTATTCTTCACAAATTATCAGTTGAATTGCCTGAAAAAATTTATTTCTTTTTTCCAACTTCTTTTACAAAAAAATCCTAGAGATAACTTCAACTTATCTTTCTGTGCATGTTTTTGCCAATTTTTGCTAGAACATTCCTAAAGGAACTGCCTTTTTCCACTTGGGGACACCGGGTGATGCAATCCGTGAAAATGTGCATAGAAAGCAAGCCCAAATCCAAGATAATCCTGATTAGAGCTTATTGGGCTCAAGATGGGCTTTTATTTAGTTCTTTATGCACTTAGGAATTTTATGGCTTTATTAATTCCGAATTTCTTTATTAGGATTTTAATTCTTTTGTATTAGGATTGTAGTTTCCTATTTTATTGACTTGCACGCCAAGTCTAGAGTCCTCTATATAAGCTAGCCTTGGGGCCTTTGTCCAAGCAGTCGATTATGAATTAAAATTTTGTTTGCTTGTTGCAAATTTATCTTTCTCTTTCTTCTTCTCCGTAGCGTGGCTACATCACCGGGTGCATCACAACCATCCGCCACGTGACACATGGCAGATCTTGTTGATCTGCGTGCCCTTCCACATGACGCATCACGGTGATCTGCCGCCTCTTCCAGAAGGTTATGCCCAGAACTCCAAACCCTAAAGTCCACCTATATATAGAGCCCCATACCCAACGTATTCCATGCCCCTCTTGTCTCTCCAGAAGCCAGAGCAACGACTACTTCTCCCTTTTATTTTCTGCTTGTGATCAGAAGACCTTTCCTCTAAGACCAACTGCTTTGCTAACGCTGATAGGTTGCGCAACAATAACTACTGCCTTTTCTGTTATATCTATATCAGTAATTGCTGCTTGCTGTGATCCATTCATAACTATTCATATCTGCACATTCTTTTTCAAAGATTTGATCTTGCTCTACTGAATCTCTCTCTTGCCTCTCTCTCTCTCTTCCTATGCATCAGTCCTAACCGCCAATGATGGATCTCTGCCATGGGAGGTCTTGAGGCGATTGAGACCTCAACACACCTAAAGATTGGAACTTTAGAGCTATGATGAGAAAGCCACAACCATCTCCAACCTCAAATGTCCACCAACATAAAAATCGCTTTTTACCGTTTTTCCACCGTTTTCTTAATAACAACCTCGATAACTGCTTTTTTTATTCGAGATGACAAAAACAGTTGCAATACCGTCGATCGGGCGAGATGATGGTGTTAATCCTTCCCCACTTGTAACAAAATCGCCGAGTCCGATCTCTGAATTATGCATACCTTTCTTATCTGCCTTTGAGGTGGAGTCAAAATCGGGCTTTTTTACATTTTTCCACCACGCCCGCCTTTGTTTTTTCCTTGTTTTACATAAAAAATTTGGTGGCGACTCCGAGCTTTATCGATTTATCATTTTCTCCTTACTTTTTTTTGTTGTTCCCACGACCGTAGGACCCATTGAATTTTGTCGGTCTGGGTACAACACCATATTTATTTTCAACAAGGAAGGTCTACGGGTCGTTGTGATAATCTCAAATTTATTTGTGTAAAAGTTTAATAATTATAAAAGAGAAGGCAAACATGTTGTTTGCCAACTTGACAAGAACTATATTGATAGAAGTTACCATCCTTATTACAAAAAAATATGATGGTTGGATCAAAGATGGTCTATGACATGTCCACTGAGATGATAAAAAAGATTATGCCAAACTCAGGATGGAGCAACAATAAGGGCGATAACAATAGTAAGTAACATGCTTGGAAGTTGTGGATTGCGAAGATGCCAATGGTAAAGAAACACTGAACTATTTACATATCATTATTGGCATCCACGTATCAAGATCTTTGACAAAAAAACTAATAGGATCAAATTTCATAGAATTTTTTTTGTTAATATAATATTTTCTACACTAAAATGATTTCTTTAATTATTTGGTGGGCAAGGAGGATGTACCGAAAATATCAAGGCTTGATAAGTGTTTTGTATTTGTTGGTGGAAGATTGATATCATTGGATTGCGACTACCATCATCGACTAGAATATGACGACTGCAAGAAGTAATTGATTTATTTATGGTACTAGATTTGGCATCAAGTGAGAGGTGGCTCTTGTGTCTATATGGAAATTTCCATCGGGTTCCTAGAGAGTCATAATGCTGAAAGTGCTTTATATATCCCGAGGTTGTAAGGATTGCGAGGTTGGAGTAAGAAACACGTGTTGCTACCTTTCGTGGAGAGGGGTCCAAGTCGCCTGACATAGGAAAAGCGTGCACTGGAGTTGCAGCCCATTGAGTTGTAGGGTAGGGGTAAGGAGAAACTTGTCAAGGTGTGTCGCTTCACGATTCTTGTTGCGGGTACCATAGTGGGCCACATGATTGACCACCCCCATGGTTACTGCACCCGAGCCAGCCGTTGTGGGAATTATTGCCATGTCCGTATCCTTAAGATGCACCACACCAAGCAGACACCAAGAGTCTGGCGGTGTGAGTGTGGCTGGGGGAGGAGGCCACAGAGTGACCCATGCTTGGGGTGTAACCAAAACAGTGAAAGGAGGTGTGCCAATGATGTTGGTAAGACATTCCTGTTCAAGGCACGGCACGGAGCATGCGGTGGCACATGTCAGGAATAGCATGCTTTGTTAAATGATTGACACTACAATGTCAAATTTATTAGGCGGACATTAATAAGTTGCAACACAAGGCGTTCAATAACAGTGCTATTGACATCACAAATTTTATATGCAAGAAGCTAAATCGTTTTCGGTAGTCATCAAGGTAGGGACACTTGGCAAGATTGAGGTTGGTGAATTCATTTTCAAGCTGAGCAAATCGAGCGCCTTTGTTGACAAGAAATTTGTTTGCTCGATGGCTCCATGCATCAAGGAGAACGGAATCAAGTTCAAGAATTTCGAGAACAATATTATAGGAGATGAATGAAAATATCCATTGTAGAGCAAGGACATCGAGCTACTTCCATAGATCGACATCGGTTTCTTCAAGGGAGAACCATAGAGATGTTCTTGTACTTTGTACCCAACAGCTTAAAGTTTGAAGGGGGCACACTGTGAAGAATATATTTTTTTCTTCAGATTCTCGTTGATCAGAACATGGTTATGAATGTTGGAGACGGTGAAGACAGGGTGCAGTTATTTGTGATAAGAAGGTGGCATGGGGCTTGACATTCAGAGGATGAGGAGGTGGTTTGGGAAGGAGAGGTGGCGGAGCACTTTATTGTGGAGGGGTCGCGACACACTTTGCGTTAGAGTAGGGGTTGGTGACGCAAGTTAGTCTATAGAGAGGCAACTCATACCATATTGGAAAATGAATTTTAGTCCCCTTGTGGATGATTGTCATATCATTAATATATAAGATTTTTACATATGGATTTTTACTACAATATTATTTCCTAGAGAGGATATCTCTATAACATTCTTTCCTATGGAGGAATGTTTAGAATATGCTTTACACTTATTTATAATATGTTGTATTCATCTATACACTCTTATAATTTTGAAAATGTATTATAGAGTAGCTTACATATTAGTGTTTGAACTTTGCTCCATGAATAAAAAGTACCCAGATAGTCAATAGTTACCTAGGGAAGCCAAAGCTTATCATTCAAGTACCTAGGAATCTATTGTTGAATACCCACATCTTCATCCTCATCAGATCTCTTTCCCTCCCTCACCCACAGAGTCAGCAGTGAGTGGAGCTGGAGTGATGGTGGCAGTCTGGCTAGTGTGCCTGCCAACTATGACATGCTAGAGTGTTGGAGGGCACATGGGTAGGGGCAAAGATCAAGGCGGGTTGGAGCTAGCATGGGTGAACTTGGAACTAATGGCTGGCTATGGCAAGGGCCTTGATGGTGATGGTGTTGGGTTCTAACGACAATGTCAGACTTGGAGCCCAACTAGGGTAGGCGACCACAAGGGTTGGCTAGGGCTGCTATTGATGGTGATAATGAGCCATACCTGCTAGGGAAAGATGTAGTAGTAGAAGGGTTTGGTGGTAGATGAACCCTTCGTTCTAAACATCCTTGACATGTGACGATTAATCCTTGACATTGTTCTTGTCTAGTGGTGTCGACATTAACTCCAACACACTTTCATGTTTCGTTTTGTCACCCACGGTTAGACCCATCATGATGAATGTAACCCAAATAAACCAGGAATGACCCAACCAAATTTGAAAAACACTTATCCATGGCACTTGTAGTTTTTGATTAACGATATCAAGTCTATTGCTGCATGAGACACTCAATGGATTCTGGGATAAACTTTGGAGAAACTATTTCCAAAGCTTGTACTAACCAAAATTTTTAGATATATCTACCCATCCACCACTAGATCTACTTCAAGCTGTATAACATTTGGTGTAGATCTAGTCCCATTTCACCTCTCTCATCTCACCCCGTGTTGGTGACATTATATAATTGCTACTTTTAGGTAGTACCTAAGAATACACATCATTATTTTTAGCAATATTTGATAATTATTATGAACTTCAATTTGACTAAACTTTCATTAGCAACATCCTTAAGAGTTTCCTTGCAAATCCCCACATACACACCCATCAAAGCTCTCGATGTCTTGTACCCATGGTATCAAAAATTGTCGAAGTTGGGCAAAATATTGCCGATTTTGACAGTGTTGACAGATGGCAATGTTGAATCTATGAAAAGATCCACATTCCACAACATCCTCGACATTTGGGTCTTGTTGTCGACGTCAGCCCATTTGTCGGTGAAGTTGGCCCAAATATATTAAAATTTTTCCCAACTTCATCGACATTAGTAGAAGTCATCGAATTTGAGGACACTCTTCTGATGTTTAGTGGAGTTTTCTGTGTGAGGGGAAAAAGTATTGAAGCCTGAGGTAAGGTAATTTTGGTGTTATTATTTATTAGTCAATATTAGTAGATCTACACCCTCTCTACTAGATCTATTATAGATTTACACAATTTCATGTAATTTGTTTATTGTCATAAACTTTATCCATCAAAGAACTCTGTAGTCTGGAGATGACTGTATGTAAACGTGTGTTTTTTTACATATGTAAACCTATAGGGATGGCTATGTGCAAACATATATTATGTTTTTTAGCTAGATTTGATGAAATGTATCAATATTCATCACAAAATCAGTATTTTAGCTTGATTTTTGTCGAAGTTGCATCGAAGTTTAGTTGTAAAAATCCTCGATGTTTCCACAAACTTCCACACCTATCGAAGTTGACTCGATGTGGATGTCCTGTTCCATGCTTGTACCATGTTTGCAGTAGCAACAGGGTATATGGGGGAGAGGAGAATTTTTTTTTCTGTTTCTTTTTTGTTCAAATGAAATGGCTTCAATATATTAAGTTCAAGCGTCCCTTGGAAAGGGACATTTTATTCACCAAAGCAGAGTTTAGGCACTATCATTGAAATGAAAAGCGGCCTGCTTAAGCGGCCTCTTAATCGGCCAAGCACCTCGGCTGCGTAAACGACTCCTTGAACGCCGATTAATCGAATTGAACAAAATTGGCCGCTTAACCCGCTTTTTCCCCTTTTATTTAAATATTACAGTAAGCCCGTACCATTAAGTAAATCAGATAGTTCAAGTATTATTGACTAAAATATATTAAACTTATATACACTAAATGTTCTATGATAAGACACAGTTCTAATTTAGAATGCATACTTTGTATGTAAGCCGTAATTAGGGCTGTAAATGGGTAGGGTAAGGGCAAACATATCTTTTACCCACCACCCATTTATCCTTTACCCACTTTACTCGTATCTAAAGAGGGCAGGGTAAAAGGGAGAAGCTTTATCCTACCCACTTCACCCATTTAGCGATTAGTATAAGGTTGAATTATTAATTTCAGATTACTATACAACTATTAATGCCTATAAAACTCCAACTATTTCTAGCCTTACCACTATTTTCTTCATTTGTACTATTATTTGATTCCAGAAACAATCATACTTTTATGATCATATATTAGAGAATAAATAATTCTCCAATAAGAAATAATATACTAAAAAGGTTAGACCTTGTATGTAAAAATTGTTACATTATATATTTCCTGTTTTACATAGCCTGCTATTTGTTTTGTTATTTCTCTTTTATATATGGACCTCTCTGTAATTCTTTCAGTATTATATATATTAGGGTGCACACATTGTGTAACCCTAAGCTCTCCAAATCTCATTGTTTTTCACATGGTATCAGAGCGGGGCGATCCACCTTAAACCTAATCCCTATCTCCACCAACCCTAGCCGCCACCACACTCTGAAATCTCTTTTTTTTTGCCGCTACAGTACCGCCGCTGCTGCTACAGTACCGCCGCCACTACCGATCGCCGTCCACCCCTCCGCAACCCTCCATCCACCTCTAATCCCCTAATAAACTCCATCCTTGTGGCCTAATCCACCACAGGACCCTCCGTCTAGCTCCGTTTCTCTTTCCGAAATCTCAGACAGCCTCGGTAACTTTCCAGTTCTGGCACGTTGACGGCGTAACGGGCTTCATCCTCTCTGTCTGCCTGCGCCTCATGGTGGAGTGATTGATCCTCCATGTTGGCGTAGGTTTTTTCTCTTCATCTGCTGCCCCTACGTGGGTTTTTTTTAAGATCCATGCGTGGATCTTCTACCTTCTACTACTGGTCCATGTGTTGGACTTCTGCCTCTGACTGCTGACTACTCCTGCCTGTGCCTGCTTGCCTGTGCCTGCCTTCCTGCCTGTTCTCATGGCATCTTCTGGAGATGACTTCTGGAGAGACTCGCGCCGTCAAGGTACCACTGTTAAACTTGACCGATGCAATTACCAGCTTTGGGTGTGCTCCTTTGTGATATATGCCAAATCACAAGGGAAGTACTCTCATCTGATTCGCACTGGTCCGCCTCAGCCTGCAGCGAACACGGATGAAAAAGACGTCAAAACTTTTGATGATTGGGTCCGTGAAGACTCGACTGTGATGACATGGATTCTCAACAGTGCCGTTGAGAAGATCAATGCTACTTTACTTAGGCTATCTACGGCGAAGCAGATGTGGGATCAGCTCGCCAATACCTACTCTCACAGTCAGAATCCCAAGAAGGTCTTCGACATAACCAAGCAACTAGGGCGACTCCAATTCACGAGATCTGACATCTCCGACTACTTCTCCACCTTCACCGGCCTGTGGGGTGAGTTGGAGACTAACCACCCGCTGTCTACTGATCTGGCGACTATGCAGAAACAGCGGGCGGAACTACAGTTGATACAGTTTCTGAGTGGCTTGCCAGAATCCTATGCTGACGTTGTGGATCAGATCTTGGCGAGTGATCCGCTCCCTACTTTGCAGAGTGCCTACCAGCGTTTCCAACGCCTTTCTTCATCGACACCGTCTCCTGAGACTGGAGATTCTACTGCCCTGACTGCTTGGGCCGGGAGTGGCCGCGGTCGTGGCCGTTCCATTGATGGCCGTCCTCCCTTGGGTGCAGGACGGGGACGTGGACCTGGTGCTGGACGAGGAGCCCCTCCTGCTGCCTCACCTCCTGCTGCTGCGCATCCTCAGCAAGGACAACGCGTGTGTACCTTCTGTGGCCGGTCTAACCATATTGAAGAAAAGTGCTGGGAAAAGTACGGTAAACCGGCTTGGGCCAATGCTGCTGCAGATTCATCGTCTACTGCTTCTGAGGCTGTTACTCCGACGCCTGAGCCAGCGACTGCGGGAGCGACCGCAGACTACATTCGTGTTGAGGTGGAACGCCTCCTTGAGCGTGCTGGCTCTTCGACTGCTGCTTCTACTAGTGGAGCACATGCTGCATACTCTGGTTATGATACTGCATTCCTGAGTTCCTCCTCACCTTCTACTTCTGGTAATACCAAATGGGTGATAGATTCTGGTGCCTCTGCACATATATCTGACAATAGATCTCTGTTTAAAACTCTATCTAAACCTGTCCGTAACTCTTCTGTTATGCTAGCTGATGGCTCAAAGTCTTCGGTCTTTGGAGTCGGTGATATTGTTTCTCAGTTTTGGCTCAAGTCTGCCTTATATGTGCCTAGATTTCCTCTGAACTTATTATCAGTCAGCAAAATTTTACGAAGTTTGAACTGTAGCCTGACTTTTATTCCTGGTTCATGTGTTTTTCAGGACTTTCGCACGAGGATGAAGATTGGTGGGGGGTATGAAAGTGTTGATGGACTCTACTACTTGGACCAGTTACCGCGATCAGAGAAAGCTGCTATGGTATCTGCTTTATCGACTTCTGTTTCTGCACTGCAGTGGCACTACAGGTTGGGACATCTATCGTCAGAGAAGCTGCGTCATTTAGTTTCTGATATTGGCAGTTGTAATTTTCAGTGTGAATCTTGTCAGCTGGGAAAACAGACTCGTACTGTGTATCCTAGACGTAGTACTGTGAGCAGTAAAAACATTTTTGATTTAGTTCACTCTGATGTATGGGGTCCATGCCATGTACCGAGTTTGTCTGGTTACAAATATTTCATTCTATTTATTGATGACTTTTCTAGGACTACTTGGTTGTTTCTATTAAAAAGTAGGTCTGAAGTGCTGTCTACTATCAACTACTTTTTTGCTGAAATAAAAACGCAGTTTGGTTTGCCTGTTAAAGTTTTCCGCACCGATAATGCTTTAGAGTTTGTTAAGCAAGTAAATCTGTTGATACGATCCACCAGACTTCATGTGCCTATACCCCACAACAAAATGGTGTCGTTGAGCGGAAAAATAGACACTTATTAGAAGTTACCAGGACTATCATGATGCATTCTCATGTGCCCCGCTCCTATTGGCCTGAGGCTATTTTGACTGCGTGTTTTCTGATTAATAGGATGCCATCGTATGTTATTGGAAATAAGATTCCTATACAGGTTCTGCAACCTGAGACTTCTTTGTTTGCTGTGCCTCCTAGAATTTTTGGGTGTACCTGCTTTGTCAGATTACTTGGACCTGCTTCTGATAAATTGTCTCCTCGAGCTGCTAAATGCATTTTTCTGGGCTATTCTAGAACTCAAAAGGGTTACAAGTGTTATAATCCCAGTACAAGGAAATGGTTTACTAGTAGTGATGTTGTCTTTTTTGAAGATACACCGTATTATTCTTCAGCAGGAGATAGTTTGCAGACAGACATTTTTGCCTCTCCTTTGCCTGTTATTTCTGACTGTGTGCCTGACAGTACTGACACTGTGACTACTGAAACTCAAGATCCTCCTCTTATTGTTTATCAACGCAGGAATAGAGCACCTTCTACGCAAGTACTCCCCAAGGCAACCAATCTTCTCCTCCAGAAGGTTCTGCTGCACCTGAGGTACACTCTGACCTTGACATACCTATTGCACTCAAAAAGGGTACTCGTTCCTGCACTTCTCATAGCATTGCTCAGTTTGTATCTACTGCTCATCTGAATACTCATTCTAGCAATTTTGTATATGCTTTATCTGCTGTGGCTGTACCTAAGAATGTTCAGGATGCATTGAAAAGTATTGCTTGGAAATCTGCTATGAAAGAAGAAATAATTGCTCTTACTGACAGAGACACTTGGGAGCTGGTGGATCCACCTCCTCAGTGTAAGCCTGTGAGCTGCAGGTGGGTATATGCCTTAAAATATCAACCTGATGGTACGGTTGAGAGGTTGAAAGCACAGTTAGTTGCAAAGGGCTATACTCAGACATATGGCATTGATTACTTTGTGACAGAGTCAGGAATTCCAGAAAGCTCAGGGTTGCACAATGTGTGCATCCTCATATATATAATACTGAGAGATTTACAAAGAGGTCCATATATAAAGGAAAACAACAAAACAAATAACAGGCTATGTAAAACAGGAAATATATAATATAACACTCCCCCTCAAGTTGGAGCATAGATGTCAATCATGCCCAACTTGTCCAACAGCATGCATAACTGTTTCTTCGCCAAGAGCTTGGTGAAGATATCAACAACTTGATCTTCAGATCTTGTGAATGGAGTGCATATCTTGCCAGCAAGAATAGATTCTCTGATGAAGTGGCAGTCAACTTCAATGTGTTTGGTGCGCTCATGATAGACAGGATTATTTGCAATGAAGATGGCAGTTCTGTTATCACAATGCATAGGAATGGCCGACGAAGACTCAATCCCAAACTCTTTCAGGAGAGACCGCACCCACAAGGGCCACAACAACTCACAAGAAGTATGGGCCATGGCCCTATACTCAGCTTCTACACTAGATCTGGCCACGACATTCTGTTTCTTGCTTCTCCAGGTGACAAGATTGCCTCCTACAAAGGTACAATAACCAGAAGTAGATTTTCTATCAACTTTGCTGCCTGCATAATCAGAATCAGAATACCCTTCAAGAGCACAATGCCCATTCTTTTTATAATGAAGTCCCTTGCCAGGCGACTTTTTTAAGTATCTCAAAACTTGACATGCAACATCCCAGTGGCACTGTTTGGGTTTGTCGAGGTACCTGCTAAGAAGACCTACTGCAATAGCAATATCAGGACGAGTAACAATCAAATAGATCAATTTACCAATCCACCGCCTAAATTTTTTATGATCAGTAAACATAGCAGAGGAATCATCATCCCAATTAACATTGGGATCAAGAGGAGTGTCCGCAGGTCTCGCTCCAAGCATACCAGTCTCCTGTAGAATATCAAGAACATACTTTCTCTGCGAAAGAACCAAGGCATTAGAGTTTCTAGAGACTTCTATGCCAAGAAAGTACCGAAGTCTGCCTAGATCTTTGGTAGCAAAATGCTTGCCCAAATGATCTTTGGTAGCCTGAATACCAAGAGTGTCGTTGCCAGAAATAATAATGTCATCAACATATACAATCAGAACAGTAATACCAGCAAAAGTCTTTTTTGTGAATACAGAATGGTCAACTTGTGACCTCAGAAAGCCAAAATCAATTATGATCCTGCTCAACTTATCAAACCAGGCACGAGGACTCTGCTTGAGCCCATAGATAGACTTCTTAAGCCTGCATACTTTGTGAGACTCCCCCTGAGCAACAAACCCAGGAGGTTGCTCCATATACACCTCCTCCTGTAAGTCACCATACAAAAAAACATTTTTCACATCAAGCTGCATGAGAGGCCAGTTTAGATTCACAACAACAGATACAAGAATCCTGACAGAGTTAAGGCGAGCAACCGGAGAAAAAGTCTCAAAATAATCAATGCCATATGTCTAAGTATAGCCCTTCGCAACAAGCCTTGCCTTCAACCTTTCAACCGTACCATCAGGTTGATATTTGACGGCATAAACCCACCTGCAGCCTACAGGCTTACACTGAGGAGGTGGATCCACCAGCTCTCAAGTGTCTCTGTCAGTAAGAGCAATCATCTCATCATTCATAGCAGATGTCCAAGCCGTACTTTTCAAAGCCTCCTGAACATTCTTAGGTACAGCCACAACAGATAAGGCAGATACAAAATTGCTGGAATGAGTATGCAGATGAGCAGTAGACACACACTGAGCAATGCTATGAGAAGTGCAAGAACGAGTACCCTTACGGAGTGCAATAGGTATGTCAAGATCAGAGTGTACCTCAGGAGCAGCAGAACCTTCTGGAGGAGAAGATTGGTTGTCTTGGGGGGGTACTTGTGTGGAAGGTGCTTTATTCTTGCGTTGATAAACAATAAGAGGAGGATCTTGCTTTGCAGTAATCTCAGTGTCAGTGCGGTCAGGCATACATTCAGAAATAACAGGTAAAGGAGGAGCCAGAATGTCATTCTGCAAACTATCTCCTGCTGAAGAATAATACGGTGTATCTTAAAAAAAAAACATCACTACTGGTAAACCACTTCCGGGTGCTGGGATTATAACATCTGTAACCCTTCTGAGTTCGAGAATAGCCCAAAAAAATGCATTTAGCAGCTTGAGGAGATAGCTTATCAGAAGTAGGTCCAAGCAATCGAACAAAGCAAGTACACCCAAAAATCCTAGGAGGCATAGTAAACAAGGAGGTGTCAGGGTGCAAAACCTGGATGGGAATCTTATTTCCAATAACAGACGATGGCATCCTATTAATCAGAAAGCATGCAGTCAAGATAGCCTCAGGCCAATAAGAGCGGGGCACATGAGAATGCATCATTATCGTCCTGGTAACTTCTAATAAGTGTCTATTCTTCCTCTCAGCAACACCATTTTGTTGTGGGGTATAAGCACACGAAGTTTGGTGAATAGTACCCACAGATTTACAAAAAACAACCACATCTTGCTTAACAAACTCTAAAGCATTATCAGTGCGAAAAACTTTAATAGGCAAGCCAAACTGCGTTTTTATTTCAGCAAAGAAGTATTTGATAGTAGACAGCACTTCAGACCTACTTTTTAACAGAAACAACCAAGTAGTCCTCGAAAAATCATCAATAAAAAGAATGAAATACTTGTAACCAAACAAGCTTGGTACATGGCATGGACCCCATACATCAGAGTGGACTAAATCAAAAATGTTTTTACTGCTCACAGTACTACGTCTAGGATACACAATACAAGTTTGTTTTCCTAGCTGACATGATTCACACTGAAAATGACAACTGCCAATATCAGGAACTAAACTACGCAGCTTCTATGACGAGGGATGGCCCAACCTGTAGTGCCACTGTAGAGCAGAAACAGAAGCAGATAATGCAGATATCACAACAGCTTTCTCTGATCGAGGTAACTGGTCCAAGTAGAAGAGCCCATCAGCACCTTCATACCCCCACCAATCTTCGTCCTCGTGCGAAGGTCCTGAAAAACGCATGAACCAGGAACAAATGTCAAGCTACATTTTAAACTCCTTAAAATTTTGCTGACAGACAATAAGTTAAGAGGAAATCTGGGCACATATAAGGCAGATTTGAGGCCAAACTGAGAAATAATATCACCGACTCCAAGGACCGAGGACTTGGAGCCATCAGCAAGCATAACCGAAGAATGTCGGGTAGGTGCAGATATATGTTTAAACAAAGATCTATTTCCAGAAATATGTGCAGATGCACCAGAATCTATCACCCATTTGGTATTACCAGAAGTAGAAGGTGAGGAGGAGCTCAGGAAGGCAGTATCATAACCAGAAAAAGCAGCATGCGCTCCGCTAGTAGATGCAACAGAAGCAGACCCAACACGCTCAAGAAGAAGACGCTCCACCTCAGCACGAATGTAGTCTGCGGTAGCCCCCGCAGGCTCTGGAGTAGGTATCTGAGCACCACCCTCAGACGCAGTAGATGAGGAATCTGTAGCAGCATTGGCCCACGCCGACTTACCATACTTTTCCCAGCATTTTTCTTCAATATGGTTAGACCGGCCACAGAAAGTACATACGCGCTGTCCCTGCTGAGGACGCGCAGCAGCAGAAGGTGGGGCAGAAGGAGGAGCTCCACGTCCAGCACTAGGTCCACGTCCCCTGCCTGCACCCAGGGGCGGACGACCATCATTGGAGCGACCACGACCACGGCCGCCCCAAGCAGCCAAAGCAGTAGAGTCTCCAGTCTCAGGAGGTGGAGACGGTGTAAACGACGGAAGGCGCTGGAGACGCTTGTAGGCAGTCTGCAAGGTAGGAAGTGGATCACTCGCCAAGATCTGATCTACCACGCCCGTATAGGACTCGGGTAAACCGCTGAGAAACTGAATCAGCTGAAGTTCCGCCCGCTGTTTTTGCATAGTCGCTAAATCAGTAGACAACGGGTGATACATCTCCAACTCACCCACAGATCAGTGAAGGTGGAGAAGTAGTCAGATATGTCAGATCCCGTAAACTGTAGGCGCCCCAGTTGCTTGGTGATATCAAAGACCTTCTTGGGATTTTCACTATGTGAGTAGGTACTGGCGAGCTGATCCCACATCTGCTTTGCCGTAGGCAGCTGAAGAAGAGTGACACTGATCTTCTCAACGGAGCTGTTGAGAATCCATGTCATAATTGTCGAGTCATCACGAACCCAGTCATTAAAGGCTTTGATGTCCTTTGCATCCGCCTCCTCTGCAGGCTGAGGCGGGCCAATCCGAATCAGGTGAGAGTACTTCCCTTGTGATTTGGCAAAGATCACAAAGGAGCATACCCAAAGCTGGTAGTTGCGCCCGTCAAGTTTAACAGTAGTGACTTGACGACGCGAGTCTCTCCATATATCATCCCCAGAAGACGCCATGAGGACTGACAGGAAGGCAGGCACAGGCACAAGTAGGCACAGACAGAAGACGGACTACGCCGTCAGGCAGGCAGAAGCAGGCAGAAGCTAGTCACCGTGGACCTCTCACATACAAACCACGCCGAAGCGTAGCAGAAAACCCGGAGGCCGAAGCCTACACGGGCAGGCAGGCACAAACAAACACGAACCAAAGGTTGTCCCTCAGACGAACAATGCGCCGATCTCCCCCTGAAGACTGATCTAGTCCAGATCTACCAGTGGCTCAGTGGTCCCGTAGAAAATGACCACCCGGCAGTGCACCTGCTGTGCGAACAACAACCAAGGTTGCTCAAGCACTAGCGGTGCACCACGCCAGGAGGCAAGACGGAACCACGGAGACCCCCGCGGAGGGACCTGCGGCCCGCTGGAGGCGGCCTGCCGGCGCTGCGGCTGCCCTGGCTAAGCCAGCGGCGGCGGCCTGCTGCCGGGCGGGCGGCGGGCGGGGGGGGGCGGAGGAGAGAGAAGGGAGGGAGGGAGGCAAAGATGGCTAGGGTAGAGCCTGCTCTGATATCATGTGACAGAGTCAGGAATTCCAGAAAGCTCAGGGTTGCACAATGTGTGCACCCTCATATATATAATACTGAGAGATTTACAGAGAGGTCCATATATAAAGGAAAATAACAAAACAAATAACAGGCTATGTAAAACAGGAAATATATAATATAACAGAGACTTTTTCTCCTGTTGCTCGCCTTAACTCTGTCAGGATTCTCCTATCTGTTGCTGTGAATCTGAACTGGCCTCTTCTGCAGCTTGATGTGAAAAATGCTTTTCTGTATGGTGACTTGCAGAAAGAAGTGTATATGGAGCAACCTCCTGGGTTTGTTGCTCAGGGGGAGTCTCACAAAGTATGCAGGCTTAAGAAGTCTATCTATGGGCTCAAGCAGAGTCCTCGTGCCTGGTTTGATAAGTTGAGCAGGATCATGATTGATTTTGGTTTTCTGAGGTCACAGGTTGACCACTCTGTGTTCACCAAAAAGACTTCAGCAGGTATTACTGTTCTGATTGTATATGTTGATGACATTATTATTTATGGCAACGACTCTCTTGGTATTCAGGCTACCAAAGATCATTTGGGCAAGCACTTTGCTACAAAAGATTTGGGCAGACTTCAGTATTTTCTTGGCATAGAGGTCTCTAGAACCTCTAATGCCCTGGTGCTTTCTCAGAGAAAGTATGTTCTTGATATTCTGCAGGAGACTGGTATGCTTGGAGTAAGACCTGCGGATGCTCCTCTTGATCCCAATGTGAATTGGGATGATGATTCCTCTTCTGTGTTTGCTGATCATAAAAAATTCAGGAGGTTGATTGGTAAATTGATTTATTTAACTGTTACTCGTCCTGATATTGCTACTGCAGTGGGTCTTCTTAGCAGGTACCTTGACAAACCCAAACAGTGTCATTGGGATGCTGTATGTTAAGTCCTGAGATACTTAAAAAAGTCGCCTGACAAGGAACTTCATTATAAAAAGAATGGGTACTGTGTTCTTGAAGGGTATTCTGATTCTGATTATGCAGGCAGCAAAGTTGATAGAAAATCTACCTCCGGTTACTGTACTTTTGTAGGAGGCAATCTTGTTACTTGGAGGAGCAAGAAATAGAATGTCGTCGCCAGATCTAGTGCTGAAGCTGAGTACAGGGCCATGGCCCATACTGCCTGTGAGTTACTGTGGGTACGTTCTCTCCTGAAAGAGTTTGGGATTGAGTCTTCTTCGGCCATTCCTATGCACTGTGATAACAGAGCTGCCATCTTCATTGCAAATAATCCTGTCTATCATGAGCGCACCAAACACATTGAAGTTGACTGCTACTTCATCAGAGAATCTATTCTTGCTGGCAAGATATGCACTCCATTCACGAGATCAGAAGATCAAGTTGCTGATATCTTCACCAAGCTGTTGGCGAAGAAACAGTTCTGCACACTGATGGCCAAGTTGGGCATGATTGACATCTATGCTCCAACTTGAGGGGGAGTGTTACATTATATATTTCCTGTTTTACATAGCCTGCTATTTGTTTTGTTATTTCTCTTTTATATATGGACCTCTCTGTAATTCTTTCAGTATTATATATATGAGAGTGCACACATTGTGCAACCCTAAGCTCTCCAAATCTCATTGTTTTTCACAAAAATAAAAGCTGATTTTAAATATTAGTATTTGTGTATATCATTGTTACTAGTATCTAAAATTAGTTTTAAGATTATCTTGTGCGTGATGTAGGGAATTTCATATTGTTAAAAATATTGCATTTGTATCTTCATGTTGTTTTACACACTTCACCCGACACCCTACGCATTTACCTTGTAGGTAAACAAGTGCGGATTGGGGTAGGGTTAAGATTTTTGAGAAAAGGGTAATTACCCTACCCGCTACCCGCAACTTTGACGTGGGTAAGGGTAAGAGTAAGCCTTTACCTATCCTATGCTACCCTACCCATTTATAGCCCCAGCCGTAATAATAGGATACTGTTGTAATGTATCCAAGTAAATTGCATGTAACTGTTATCTAATTTAGAATGCATACTATGTTTCAATTTACTACTGGAATGTATGACTAATTGATGAATTAATGTAACAATAAGTTAGTAAGGTTATTATCATAAGTCTTTTGTATACTGTTTTGCTAGTGAAATTGTTGTTGTATCATGTATGTAGTGTATTTTATCCATGACAAGTCATTTGTTACTATATTATAGCTATAATCATTGTTTATAGTTGTGTTATAAACTATTTGGGTGTTTTATATTGTTGGGCGAGTCATTAAATATATATCAAAGTTGCAAAAAATATAGTATTCATATACATACATGTGTAATTTTTGTATAAAATTATATAGGAAACTAAAACCTGTTTTTCAAAAATCACCCGCAGACTGCTTAACCAGTTACAAGGTGTTGTCTGCACGCTTACCGCTTAACGTTTTCTAAAACATTAGGCACTAGTATGTAATTACTCTATGTTATATGTTATTCTCACTCTTTGGCTTTTACTCTTTACAACTTTTTAATAAACGTCGAATTCAATTTCTTAAACATCAGTGCACCAAACCATGCTTTAGTATGCATAGCAGGCATGAGTATTACCATGCTAATTGGTTTGTGTATATAATATCCAAATGTCCATGCACACACACAAACACCACATATAACACGTCTCACATTTAACACGACTTAGTTTACTTTGCATATGTTTGTGTAAAGCTAACCAATGGTGATGCTAGGTTAAAATCATGAGAGCCAATCAACCTAAAGAGAGATACATGCCTACTTGAGGTAAGGAAAGAAAAAGTGTTCCTACCTATGATTTAAATCTAGATCTGTGACCAAAAGACACGTTGCAAGAGCAAAAGGAGTAATATAAATTTCCTTGGAAACCCTAAACAAAAGTTCTTACATCATCAACCATCTGTTGAGCAAGCCTCATGCTGTACTATCTTTTTTATTTTTTGGGTGACGATGGAACCATCCCTGAGGAAGAGCCACTTTGGGGACCTCACCTCAGCAGTGTACCCCTCCCTACCCGCACACTAGAGGGGACTTTGTAAACTCACATAGTGGGTCGCCTGTGTTATAGGACCATTTTTGTTTAAAGATGCACAACTGAGGGTTCGATTTGAGTCCCTTCATTGGGGAGTCCGTTCGTTTACCACCCGAGCTATTACCTTGTTGGCCATGCTTCAGTACCTAAAGGCAAACAATCTTCTTCATAAAAACACACAAACTCTGTAAAAGGAACATTATCAAATAGGCCCTTAAACTATATAGAACCCCTAAACATGATAAATAACTAACTTGTCCTTGAACTTTCCTCATCTTGAAAAATAAGCCGTGAGGTGCCCGAGGCATACACCTTTAGACATGTCTTAGTGTTCCTTGAGGCATGCACCTCAACGGGATTCCGCGAGGTGAGATCCTCAAATATGTGAGGTGCACCTCATAGGCGAGAGTTGCTAAGGTATTCCTGAGGCGCAAGCCTCCGTAAATAGAGGAGTAGAGGAAGAACAATTGAGAATTGGATGACAAAACTATCCAAACGTGGAAAACTTGGAGGAGCGCTGGCGAGTTGCTGCTACACCTGCTGCTTGATATCATGGTGGCTGCTTATAATAGCAGGTGTGGAGGCCATGGTTGCTTCTACATGAATTGAGGCTGTGGTTGCTACGCCTCTTGCTCCATATGTTATAGGAAACGACAGCTGCTCCATGTTGTGCTAGCTCCTCCTCCACCTTGTGGCGACATTGGCTACTACTGTTGGGGCCTGAGGAATCTACCGCTTGATTAGACACAAGGAGAAGTCTGGGGCCAAGGGAGAAGAAGGAAATGGGAGTGCAACGTGAGTGATATGGTTAGTGTTAAGAATTTTGATTTTTTTTTGAATGGTCTATGGGCTAGGTCAAGGAGAGTAGGCCATAAGGTTTTATGGCACTAATATATATATATATATATAACTTTAATCAAGTGTATATACATAAAACTTGGTTGATAACGCACACATACATACACATCTACATATATAAGTGTTATATTAACCACATCGATACACTTTTGAGACTTACGCCTTGAGGTTTAAGACCTCGCCCCGTGGAGACAAAAATGCCTCGATATGTGTCACATAAAACCTTTTCTGAGAGGGGTCATCAAATGTAGACTACAAGGAAGAGGGTGCTCCAACAGACTTGAAAGCATACTGCAACCATCAACACACAGGAGTTGCTAAAGCCATTGTGTAATGCTCATCTCTTGTTATACTGCAAAGGTCTGCCAAGAATAGTTTAGGTGGTATTTTTTGGAAGAATACCTTAGTAGGCACGATCTATCGAAAGCCTACTGGAAAATCTTACCAAACATTTAGTAATCAACAGGAAATAAGTATTGCCCAACCAACACAAACGATAGGGGTGAGCATACTTGTTGAGTCGGCCGACTAGCTGGTCGCTGGAGGGGGCCCCGACTTGCCTGCTGCCCAGATTTAGACCTTAGTTTGGTATCCGCCCGACTGGTCGGCTAGTCGGCCGACTAGCCCGACTGATCGGCCCAAACCAATCCTGGTTGGCCGCTTAGTTAGTATAGAGCCAATGTTTTTTCTTTCTTTTTTTTGCCATTCTAATTCCCCCCACCCCCTATCTCAAATGTTTGTGGTTGTCTTTTACAATGATTTGATGTGAACACCAATTACGTTCATAGTACACCGGTTCCATTAATAACTTTTTATTTAGTTACTCTAGAAGTTGCGGCTAATTGTCTTATTATTGAGTGATTAAAAAAGGAGTACATGGTTCTCTTTTATAAGACAAGAGAAAGCCACATGGTTTAGATATAACCCATGTGGGATAAAACAAGACATAAGAATAACAAAGAAAAGAGTAAAATAGACTAAGTAAAAACGCAGGAAAGTCTATATACTAATACTCCCCCTCAAGCTGGAGCGTAGATGTCTATCAAGCCCAGCTTGGATGTCATAGCAGTGAACCTCGTCTTTGGTAGAATCTTTGTGAAGATGTCAGCCACCTGATCAGACGTATGAATGTAGGGAGTAGAGATTTGGCCGGATAGAACAGCTTCGCAGACGAAATGACAATCCACCTCAATGTGCTTGGTCTGCTCATGGAAAGTAGGATTACTAGCAATGAAAGTAGCTGCTTTGTTGTCACAATACATTGGAATAGGAGACGAATCAGAAATACCAAAGTCCTTCAACAAGCTCCTAATCCAGAACAGTTCACAGGTAGTGTGCGCCATGGCACGATACTCAGCTTCAGCACTAGAGTGAGCAACAACAAACTGCTTCTTGCTTCGCCAAGTGACAAGGTTGCCTCCCACAAAGGTGCAGTAGCCAGAAGTAGAGCGACGGTCAACCTTGCTGCCAGCATAATCAGAGTCAGAATAGCCAAGAAGTTTGCAGTGCCCATGTTTCTTGTAAAGCAGACCTTTTCCAGGAGAACTTTTCAGATATTTCAGAATATGGCAGACAACATCCCAATGGCATTGCCGAGGTTTATCCAAGTAACGACTAACCAGTCCAACCGCAACAGTAATATCAGCCCGTGTAACAGTAAGATAGATGAGTTTACCAACCATTCTTCGATACTGATGATTGTCAGGATAAGCAGGAGAATTCTCATCATCCCAGTCGGTGTTCGGATCCAGAGGTGTGCTAGCAGGTTTAGCACCTAGAAGACCAGTTTCAGATAGTAGGTCCAGAACATACTTCCGCTGAGATAAGCAGAGACCAGAAGAAGACCGGGACACCTCTATCCCAAGAAAATACCGTAGCGAGCCGAGATCCTTGGTGACGAAGTGTTTCTCCAGATAGCACTTTGTTGACTGAATACCAGCAAGATCACTTTCGGAAAGAATAATGTCGTCAACATAAACAATAAGGACAACAATGCCCGCAGTAGTATTTTTCACAAAAACAGAATGATCAGACTGGGAGCGCCGGAAAGAGAATTTCTGAAGAATAGTGCTGAGCTTGTCAAACCAAGCTCGAGGGCTCTGTTTCAAGCCATAAATTGCCTTTTTCAACCTGCAAACTTTAGAGGACTCCCCCTTACACACAAAACCGGGGGGCTGTGACATGTATACTTCTTCATGAAGGTCACCATACAGGAAAGCATTCTTGACATCAAGCTGATACAGAGGCAGTCATAATTTATAGCAACAAAAATCAGAATTCTCACAGAGTTCAGGCGCGCAACTGGAGAGAAAGTCTCGAAGTAGTCGACCCCATAGGTCTGTGTATACCCCTTTGCCACAAGTCTCGCCTTAAGCCGTTCAACAATACCGTCTGGCTGGTATTTGACTGTGAAGACCCAACGGCAACCAACTGGAGATCAAGCAATAGGTGGATCAACAAGGGCCCATGTATTTCGTTCTGTAAGGGCCTTCATTTCTTCTTCCATAGCCTGACGCCATGCAGGGTGTCTAAGAGCCTGAGCAACAGTTTTAGGAACAGATATAGCAGAAAGAGCCGTAGTGAAGTTAGCAAAATTAGCACCCAAATTAGCAGTAGAGCAAAAATTCCCAATCGGATGCATAGTGCACGTTCTTGTCCCTTTCCTCAGACTAATAGGAATATCAAGATCAGAAAATACCTGCGGAGGTGTTTGATCTGGCACAGAGGATGAGGACGATGGAGAGGCCATAGAGGGAGCTGTCGGCTTCGGTCTTCTGTGATATACTTTCAGAGGTGGCTTTTCACTCGGAGCATCAGAATTATCAGCCAAATCATCCACCACAGGTAAAGGCGTGTCCACTAGTAAATCCGAAGTGAGTGCAGAACCAACCGAAGAGTAGAAAGGCATATGCTCAAAAAATACCACATCCGCAGATACAAACCACTTTTTAGAAACAGGATCATAGCATCGGTACCCCTTTTGAGTGCGAGAGTACCCTAGGAAAACACACTTAGTCGCTCTAGGATCCAATTTTGTAAGGCCTGGCCGAAGGTTCTTAACAAAACATGTGCTCCCAAATATGCGAGGCGGGACAGAAAAAAGAGGCGCATCGGGAAACAAAACCTGAAAAGGAATCTGATTTCCGAGCACAGAGGAGGGCATGCGGTTAATAAGATAACAGGCAGTGGATATCGCCTCGGGCCAAAAAGACTGGGGAACATGGTAGTGAAAAAGAAGGGTACAAGCAACTTCGAGAAGATGACGATTCTTGCGTTCAGCGACACCGTTTTGTTGTAGGGTATAAACACAGGAAGTTTGGTGGATGGTGCCCTGACGACGACAAAAGGTGCTAACAGAGGCTTGCATGAATTCCAACGCATTATCAGTGCGAAAATTTTTTATAGGCTTAGCAAATTGAGTGCGGATCTCAGCAAAAAAGTCAGTAATTTTTTCAAGAATAGTAGATCTATCTTTAAGCAAAAATAACCATGTTGTTCTAGAAAAATCATCAACGAAGCTCAGAAAATATTTAAAACCAGAAGTGCTCGACACAGAACATGGACCCCAAACGTCAGCATGTATAATATCAAAAGGTGCTTTAGAACTGATACAAATTTTTTGAGAAAAGGTAGCACGAGTCTGCTTGCCAAGCTGACATGTCTCACAATGAAAATCAGAACTAACTACATTAGGTAACAAGGCTTTTAACTTCGCAACAGAAGGGTGGCCCAATCTATAATGCCACTGGATGCCTGCTACAGATGAAGTCAAATATGCAGTTGTCTTTGGCTCGTCCAAGTAGTAGAGTCCATCCGGTCCCTCATGGCCCGAACCAATCGTCATCCTCGTGCGCAGATCCTGAAACAAAACACCGTCCGGGTTAAATGTAATTGAGCAACGAAGGCTCTTCACAGTTTTACTGACAGATAGTAAGTTAAGAGGAAATTTCGGGACATAAAGAGTGGAGCGCAGAGGCAGACTACCAGTGGAGCAAATATCACCAATGCCAGTAACAGGTGATTTAGAACCATCAGCTAAAGTAACAGGAGGTATAAAAGAAGTCTTGTGCAGTTTAGAGAATAAATCAGGATTGCCAGATATATGAGAGGTCGCACCAGAGTCAATCACTTAGGAGTTTTTACCAGAAGGGCGGCACTACCAGCATTTGAATCCTCAGTAGAAGACGCCAGACGAGCTTGTAGCAGTTTTTCAAATTCCGAGCGGATCCAGTCAGCTGTCGGTGGAGCAGGTTCAGTCTGATCAGAAGTCACTTTATTGGCCCAGTCAGGTTTGCCATATTTGATCCAACAACGATCTTCAGTATGGTTGGTGCGCTTGCAGTGAGTGCAGTAGCGAGACTCAACAGGATCAGCTCCAGAGCCACGGCCAGGAGCAGAAGAACGTCCTCCGCGGCCACGACCTCTGCCACGACCGCGACCACGAAAGGAATCACCAGAGCGGACAGCGAGGGCTGCGCCATCAGAAGAGTCAGGCACGGACTGGGACACAGAAGGTAGGCGCTGGACCCTTTTGAGCACATCGCGGAGAGTGGGTAAAGGGTCGCTGGAGAGAATCTGGTCCACAACACCAGTAAAGGAAGCAGGTAGGCCCGCGAGGAACTGAACTAACATAAGTTCGTTCCGCTGTCGATTAAGTTCATCAATGTCAGTAGAAAGAGGATGATACACTTGGAACTCATCCCAGAGGGCACAGCAGGAGTTGTAGTAATCCTCAACGGAATCCGTAGTAGAATACTCCAGTTTGGCAAGTTGTTTGAAGATCTCAAAGACCTTCTTAGGATTCTGTTGGTGCGAGTAAACATGGGAGAGTTGCTCCCACATTTCTTTGGCAGTATGAAGACGGAGAAGGGACTGGCTAATCTTTGCTTTAGTGCTGTTGACCATCCATGTCATGACCCCATAGTCCTCCTTGGACCAGAGATCATAGGCTTGTTTCGTCTTCTCGTCAGCATCATGAGCAGGAGGAGACGGGCCTTTTGTAGTCAGATGGGAGTAGCGACCTTGGGATTTAACATACAACTCAAAGGAGGCAGCCCATAGGTGATAGTTGGAACTATCCAACTTCACCGTAGTAACACAGAGAGTGCGAGGGAGATCTGAAGTCGCCATCAGACCAAAGTAGAAAAAAAAGTAGCACAGGCGCAGATATTAGCAGGCGTCAACAGCAGGAGTCCAATACATGGACTAGCAGTAGTAGTAGGTAGGAGATCCAATCATGGACCTCAGAAGACCCTCACGGGGCAGAAAGGAAGAGCAAAACCTACGCCAACATGGAGGAAAGATCACTCCACCATGAGGCGCAGGCAGTCAGATGCGAAAAATTGATTTACTCCTTCAACGTGCCAGAACTGGAAAAGACCGGGCTGTACGTAACTTTTTCGGAAAAAGTACGGAGGCCGAAAAAGGAGCCTTTAGCCGGACGAGATGGTGAGCGAAGGGTAAGAGAAGATGGATAGAGGAGAAGGGAGGATAGGGTGGGTACTCGGGGCGGCGGAAATGGACAGTGGTGGGGCTATGGTGGCGGCGGCAAGGAGGTGGAGGGGCTGGTGGCGGCGGGCAGCAGAGGTAACTGCTGTGCGGCGCAGCAGGGAAGAAGGGGAAGGGTGGCGGCTAGGGTTGATGGGAGGGAAGGAAGGATTAGGGTTAGGGAGGATCGGGAGGCTCTGATACCATCTAGAAGTTGCGGCTAATTGTCTTATTATTGAGTGATTAAAAAAGGAGTACAGGGTTCTCTTTTATAAGACAAGAGAAAGCCACATGGTTTAGATATAACCCATGTGGGATAAAACAAGACATAAGAATAACAAAGAAAAGAGTAAAATAGACTAAGTAAAAACGCAGGAAAGTCTATATACTAATAGTTACAACAATTCAACAAGCACTAAAAGTCTAAATTTAATAAAGTTTTATCTAGCTAATTATATTTTTTTAATTTGAATTCATTGAATAGTCTTCATTCAAAAATAGTCTTCATTCAATGCGCTTTGGATACCAAAAAAAATAGTCTTCATTCAAAAATTTTGAGGTGTTTTATGACATTATTTACCAAATCTAGGTTATTATTTACCAAAACATGGGATTGGGCATTCAGTTCTTATTGATTATTGTTTGCTGTGTGTATAACATTATTTAACAAATATGGATTATTACTTCTTTAGATATGTGTTTACATTAGTTTTTCTATATAATGTGTTGTATATAAGTATATAAGTATATATATATTACTCTATATAACTAATTATATGGAAAAAAAACCCTACGCCTGGGCGGCCGACTAGTCGGCCTGGTCGGCCTAGTCGGCCTGGTCGCCCAAGGAATCAGGGTGACCGACTGGCCGCCTTGACAAGTATGGGGGTGAGGATGAGGCTCAATTATAGACACACGACTTGCATGGTTGAAGTGGCCACAATCTTGCTACTAGCCCACTACTATCAATGATCTATGAGTATAGCTGACCCCTAGATGTCACCAGACAGTTAAACAAGCTATCTGATGTGCATATGAACCATGGGAAGAAACCTCAAAGAGTGAATTCTACTTGGTCGTTACCAGGCCACAACAAGCATGGAAACCTACAACAGTCTTCCTTATGTGCCTATGAGTTGTCTATGTGGATGACTAGAAGTTTGCTAGGGCATTAGGAAGCTTGATGTTTGCATCTGTGGCAAGTAAAAGAAGTTACTCCTTCAGAATTGACTAGGATGATGGAGATCAAGTATTGGAGACAACTGCAGAGAGTTTTGAGGTACAACTTGACTAACATAGTAACATGGAGAAGGCTTGGTCTTCAGGGGAGTGTGACACTAAATTTCATCTTTAATCTGTCTTGCCACCTACATTGCTTCTTGGATGGTAGAGAATTGGGAAGAAACAAGCCTCTTTGCAATACTAAATTTTAAGCCCCTTTCCTAAACATACTATGATTGACAACCTTGCACCTGCAGAACAACTCGTAAACTTCCTAAAGAACTGCTATAGTGCCACAGTCTTGTTGCAACTCAATAACAGTCTAAGATCACTTGTCAGAAATGGTTCTCATTCTAGTGTCACATCTTCAAAGAAACAATTTGCAAGGGACCACTTGTTTCTGTGATTTGCTTTTGCGAAGTGATGCTTCTTTTTGTGTACCATAAGTGATGATGAAGCAGGAAGCATCAATCAGTGTTGTGAGAGCCTATCAAGCGTCACATATTGCTTGCAATCCCTGTAATAATTAGGAACATCCAGCTTTGTGGCAAATGTTTGAGTTGATAAACATGTGGATAAGGCTTATAGTAACTCTTGTGTTTTTGCCTTGATTTCCATGACATGCTGCAATGTTCATTCATTTGTGCAAACTTGTCACTAGAGTGTTTCTAGCTACAGATTTCTCTGCTCTTTAGGATTGCATAAGTTGGTGGATGCACCCTACTTAGGAGTGATCTGAATTTTTGAAATTCCTAATTGTGGATATTTTCGAATTTCAAAACCCATTTCTCTGCTCTTTAGGATTGCATAAATGGGTGGATGCACTGTACTTACGAGTTCTCTGAATTTTTGAAATTTCTAATTCTGGATTTTTGAGAATTTCAAAACCTAAAGTATGTTGTGCTATGCACAGGGCTAACAACTAGGGTCTAGCCTTGTAATGGCATTTCACGTTAATAGGCGTAGTGTAGGGGTGACTTGCCACCATGCTCTAGTCTTGAGATCTGCTCTGTTGGGGTGAGTGTAATGTGGCCCTGCCTGGAAGGGGTTCCTTGATACCAAAAAAATATGTTGTGTTAATGTTGATGCTAAGGTCAACAATAAATAGTCTCCTGTTTGTTGCTCTATGGGCTTAAGGTTTGTTCTTTTTGGCTCATCTCTCAGATGCAACTTAACTTAAGTGAGAAAAGTGGGCATTGCCCAGCATAATCTCCTTGTTTAATTGTGGTAACGTGGTGTGCTCAAGGTGCACTGGCATTATAAAAAGCGGACATGGGAAAAGAATTACCAACTGTGAGAAATAATGATGAATGATTGTATTGATTCTATAGAGAGACAAGAATTGTATATTCAATGATAAAAAAGGTGTACAATACAGTTTCTTATATAGGAGAAGAGAGGAGAGACTAAAACAGAGATGAGCAATATGGGACTAATTTACTGAAGTAAAAAACATAAGTGAGGCACACGCTAGGCACATGACACTCAGTAAAACATAACATATCTCTATACTCCCCCTCAAGCTGGAGCGTAGATGTCGAACATGTCCAACTTGTCCACGAGAGTCTGAAAACGAGCTTTTGGGAGAATTTTTGGTGAAGATATCCGCTACTTGCTTTTCAGTGCTGAGATATGGAGTGCAAATGCGGCCAGAAAGAACCGTCTCACGAACAAAGTGACATTCGACCTCAATATATTTTGTCCTTTCATGAAATGCGGGGTTGCTCGCAATAAAAATGGAGGCCTTGTTGTCACAAAACATCGGTATAGGGCTGGAATAGGATATGTCGAACTCCTGGAGGAGACTCTGGACCCATAGAAGTTCACATGCAGTATGAGCCATGACTCGATATTCTGCCTCTGCACTGGATCTGGCTACGACAATCTACTTTTTGCTTCGCTAGGTAACTAGATTGCCGCCCACAAATGTACAATAGCCCGATGTTGATTTACGATCGGAGCGACTTCCTACAAAGTCGGAGTCTGAAAAACCAGAGAGATTACAGTGGCCATGCTTCTTATATAACAAGCCTTTGCCTCGAGAGCTTTTGAGATAGCGCATGATGTGACATGTAGCATCCCAATGACACTACTGTGGTTTATCAAGATACCTACTGATGAATCCTACAACAACAGTGAGGTCATCTCTTGTGACCGTAAGATAAATAAGCTTGCCAACCAACCTTCTGAACTGGTGGTGATCAGCATGAGGGGAGTTTTCATCGTTGGCTGGTTTACAACCAAGCATACCAGTTTCCTGCAAGGGATCAAGTAAATATTTTCGTTGAGAGAGACACAACCCTACAGATAATCTGGATACCTCGATGCCTAAGAAATATCTCAACTTTCCGAGATCTTTGGTGACAAAATGCTTTTCTAAGTAGGTTTTAGTTGCCTGAATGCCCAAGGTATCACTGCCAGATAAAATAATATCGTCAACATAGACAATAAGAATGACAAGCCCAACCACTGTTTTGCGGATAAAAACCGAATGATCTGAGTGAGAACGATGAAAGCCAAAAGCAACTAAGATCTAACTGAGTTTGTCGAACCAAGCACGCAGGCTCTGTTTGAGACTGTAGATGGCTTTTTTAGCTTACAGACCTTTGAGGCAGACTCCCCCTGAGCAACAAATCCCGGTGGTTGCTCCATGTAAACTTCCTCCTGTAGATCTCCATACAGAAACACATTTTTAACATCCAACTGAAATAGCGGCCATTCTTTGTTTACAACAACAAAAATCAGATTGCGAACAGAATTTAACCGTGCTACTAGAGAAAAGGTTTCAAAATAGTCCACACCATATGTTTGTGTATACCCCTTTGCCACAAGACGAGCTTTCAGACGCTCAATTGTACCTTCAGGTTGATACTTAATTGTGAAGACCCATCGACATCCAACAGTAGGACAAGAAGGTGGACGATCCACAAGTTCCCACGTCTTGCGATCACATAGTGCCTGCATTTCATGGTCCATCGCCTGTTTCCATGCAGGAATAAGAAGAGCTTCTGCAGCAGTCTTTGGAATAGTGACGACAGAATTTGTAGAAATGAAACATGCAAAACTGTTATTCAGGTTAGCAGATGAGCAGAAATGATTAATAGGATGTTTGGTGCAGGAACGAACACCTTTGCGCTGGCTGATAGGCAGGTGTAAGTCAGAAGTTACCTCAGTGGTTGTATGATCATCCACAAACGGAGGAATTGGTTGTGGAGGGGGCCATGGAAGGAGTGCTTGTCTTGGTCCTTTGTTTGTATACTTGCAAAGGGCGGCCTTCAGACAGGTCAGAAGATGGCAAAACCTCAACAACATCTGGCAGTGGCGTCGGTGCCAAAATATCACTGGAGAGTGACGCCCCATTATCAGAGAAATATGGCATATGCTAAAAAAAGATCACATTCAAATTGACAAACCATTGCTTTAGAACAGGATCAAAGCAGCGATAACCTTTCTGGGTTCTCAATATCCCAAAAAAATGCATTTAGTGGAGCGAGGATCAAGCTTTGTTAGCCCTGGGCGTAGATTTTTGACAAAATAGGTACACCCAAAAATACGAGGGGGAACAGAGAATAGTTGAACATCAGGGAAGAGAATGGTGTAAGGTGTGCAATTGTGTAAAATAGAGGATGACATGCGATTGATAAGATAGCATGCCGTAGAAATAGCTTCAGGCCAGAATCTGTGAGGTACTTTATAATGAAGAAATAAAGTGCGAGCAACCTCTAACAATTGGCAATTTTTACGTTCAACAACGCCATTATGTTTTGGAATGTAGGGGCAAGTAGTTTGATGGATGGTGCCACGAACAAAATAAAAAGACGTGACTGATATTTGCATAAATTCAAGAGCATTATCGGTACGAAAAATCTTAATGGGTTTTTTGAACTGGGTTTTTATTTCAGAAAAGAAAACACTGATATTATCTAAAACTGTGCTGCGATCCTTCAATAAAAATAGCCAAGTAGCACGGGAACAATCATCAATAAAAGTCAGAAAATATTAAACTCCAGAGTGACTAGGAACAGAACACGGGCCCCAGATGTTCGCATGAACAATATCAAAAAGTGATTTAGAACCATTTTCTTTTTTAGCGGGAACTACAGACCGCATTTGTTTACCCAACAAACAAGATGCACAAGAAAAAGTTTTTTCAGATAATGCTGGAAATAAATGTTTCAGCTTTGTTGCAGAAGGATGACCAAGCCGGTAGTGCCACTGGAGTCTAATGACTGATGTAGACAGAAGAGCAGACGCTGCTGATGGTCCATCCAGATAGTAGAGTCCGCCTGGTCCTTCATGGCCCGAATCAATCCTCGTCTTTGTGCGGAATCCTTCAAAACACAACTAGAAGGATCAAATTTAATGGAGCACTGAAATTGTCTAACAGTCTTACTGATAGAAAGTAAATTAACAGAAAATTGCGAGATGTATAAAACAGATTGCAGGTGCAACTTCTGAGATAAGGGAATAGTGCCGATGCCATGAACGGGAATCTTAGAGCCATTAGCAACGGTAAAGACAGAATAGTTGTGGTTTTAGTCAGAGCAGAAAATAAGTTGATGTCGCCAGCCATATGGACATACACACCAAAATCAATACACCGTTTATTGTTACTAGCAGAAGGAGAGGCAAACAGGGCGGAGGAACCAACAACAAACGTAGTGGGAAGCTGAGTAATGCGTTCTTGAAAAAACTTCTCAAACTCTGAGCGAAGCCACTCAGTAGATGGCGTAGCAGATGGCTGGTCAGATACTGTATCAGTAAAGGTTTCGACAGAAGCTTGGTTTGCCCATGCCGGTTTATTGTGCTTGATCCAAAACCAGTCTTTGTTGTGATTATCGCGACCACACCAGTTGCAGAAGCGGGGGCCAGCAGCTTGGCCTCGACCAGTAGTAGAAGATGTGCGTTCACCATTAGGAGGCAGACGTCCTCCACGACCACGACCTTGACCTCGGCCACAACCAGACTCAATAGTGCGAACGGCCAGAGCAGGGTGCTCAATGGTAGGAGTGGAGGTCATCGAAGAAAGTCTTTGAACTCGTTTAAGGACGTCGCGGAGAGTAGGCAAGGGGATACATGACATAATCTGATTGACCACGCCAAAGAAGGAAGCAGGAAGAGCAGCCAGAAATTGGACCAATTGTAGTTCATTGCGCTGCTTCTGGGCTTCTTTGATGTCGACCGTCAAGGGGTGATAAATTTTGTACTCATTCTAGAGAGAAGAACACTGGTTGTAGAAGTCCTCCACAGAAGTGTCAGAGGAAAATTCCTTCTTGGCCAAGGTTTTGAAAATTTCAAAAATGCGCTTGGGATTCTGCTGATGAGAATAGACGTGAGATAGCTGGTCCCACATGGCCTTAACATCATGAAAACACAACAACGATTGACTGATCCGCGGCTCGGTGCTATTAAGAAGCCAAGACAAAATCAGAATCGTCTTTGGACCACTGTGCATAGGTTTGCTTGCTTTTTTCATCTGTAGTAGCAGCAGGAGGATCCGTAGTGAGATGTGAATAACGGCCTTGTGCTTTGACGTATAGAATAAAGGGCGCCGACCAGAGATGATAGTTGGAGCCATCGAGTTTGACTGTGGTAACACAGTGAACGAGGCTGCTCAACAGAGGCCATAGTGAACAGAGACGAAGCAGCCAGAGAATGGTCGGCGCAACAACAGCAGAAGTCAGCAGATAAGGAACCCGCTATGGGGCAGTAGAGCAACACCGTAGATCTGAAGCATCAGATCAGAAGAGACCCGCTATGGGCAGATTGACTGATAAGGAACCTACGCCATCATGAGGAAGATCAAGATTCCATCATGAGACGCAGGTAGAAGAACCCAAAGAGCCGGAGAGACTCTCAACGTGCAATAGTTATGGCTGTCTGGAAACGTCAAATACGTAGAGAAGTGGAGATATGGGGATAGGGGTTAGAGGAGCAGAGGAATGGTGGTTGTGGTTGGTGGAAGAGGAAGGAGGAATGAAGCGGGAAGGGGGGATGGCTTTGAGGACAGCAGGAGGAGGAGCGGAGGGTGGCGGGTTGGGGAGGTGGAAGTGGCGGGTGGAGGGTGCGGTGGCGGCGGCTGGGTGGGCAGGTTGCTGGCAGCGGAGGGGGGGGGGAGGTTCAGGTCATGGGGCTAGGGTGGGAAATTGCCCAAGAAAAAAGGGACCTTCTCTGATACCACAGAGAGAATAAGAATTGTATATTCAATGATCAAAAAGTGTGTAAAATACAATTTCTTATATAGGAGAAGAGAGGAGAGACTAAAACAGAGATGAGCAATATGGGACTAAACTACTGAAGTAAAAAACATATGTGAGGCACATGCTTGGCACATGACACTCTGTAAAACATAACATATCTCTATAGATTCGATGAATAAAAGAGGTACAACCCTGTCCTATATATAGGAGCAAGGGAGAAACCCTGAGACTTGGGACATAAGTAATCTAAACGAGCCGAGACACTAAATGCCCACTAACTACAAAACTGCCGACTGTAGCCATGTCATCACTACTGACAATATCTCGTTAGTACCGAGATATGTAGTCTTCAACACTCCCCGTCAAGATGGAGCATGGGTGAAACACATGTCCAAGTTTGGAGTTACATGACTCGATAAAATGTTAAATGAAAGATAGAAATGATAAAAGAAGATACATGTCACTCCCCATACAAAATTGATACTCCCCCTTAAACAATACTCCCCCTGAATCATGATGACGACGCCTCTCTACTTTGAAATTTTGTATTTTGCAGGCTGGAGATCCTCGAGCTTTGATGAAGGTCTTTTGGAGTGCATCTGGAATGAAGAATATATGATGAATGGAACCTGCATACTACAACAGTAATTCACCACTTTGAAGCAGACGACCATCAATACCACGACTATTCCATCTTCACTGAAATACATACTTAACACGGCACGAACACGGATACATAGTGTCTGTAATGGAATCTTCAAATTGTCTGAGAAGACGTGCATAACGTGGCACAAACACGAACAGATGATGTGCTGATGATACGATGCAGATACCATAACTCTGGCCCATGAACCTTGGGGGTTTGACGGAAAAGTAGATCATCCATCAAGGAAAGTCCCAAGTAGATCAACGGAAGGTGATGCTAATACACATATACAACTCCGAGAAGATGTGATGAAGCAGCTCAGTGAAGATATACTGGATGAACTATCAACCTTGCAGATGTAGACTTGGCAGGCTTGAAACTGCTGAGCTTTTGATGTTTGGAGAAGCACCCATCTGTCTCTCAAAAATGCAACAAGAGTGATAATGCTATCTGAAAGTGGAGAACAGAACAGGTGTGCTGAACAATACACAGCTTCATGAAGATAATAGCCTGGAATATGAACTAGAATATGAATATCATCTCTTCTCCTACTCTCTCTCATACATATTCTCTCTCATGCTCTCTCTCTTCTCATACTCTTCATGTCCTCTCTATCCCCCCGCACACCAAATACAACGAGAGTGAGTATATGGTGTGAAGGAAAGGATATATGACCCCCCGCACGTGGAAAAGGGGATAAACACATGATGGGTGGAAGGGTGGAAAAGGAAAAGGGTAAAATTAGAGGTGTAGTATGTAGAGAAGAACAAAACAACTACCGGAATGGAAGCATAGGTAGAAAGAGGAGATACACTACCGGAATTTTGCTCGGTAGGGGTAAGAAGTGGCAATGTCGGAATGGTTTCTCGGCATGAAAACCGATAAGCGAAATCAATATGCAAAAACAACCTGATTAAGATCCGTATAGAGAAAATAAATGGATCTTTTCTTGACGAATTTTTTTTGCTGGGTCGAAAAATAATAGTAGGATCCGATTATCATAAGTATTGGAGGAGAGATGGAACTTTGGAGGACGTCAAATTGGAACTAGGAGAAGATAGAACAATTGGGGGTGTTGGCATGCTTAAATATGGTGGAGTGATGAAGAGCAACACGGCAACAACGTGGAGCAACGACCTAGGGGCCTGGATGATGGGGACGACGGCTGAAGAGTGCGATCGTCGGCTGGGGATACAGTTGCTGGATAAAGAGGCAACAACACTGCAGCGAACAGACACAGAGGATGGCTGGATTATATCGCTTGGCTGATGTAGCACTTGACCACAACGGAGGAGATGATAATGGTCTCCTGTAAGGCTCCAGAGATATTGCATGCCATGAGGTTGTATGCGGAGTCAAGTGCGGAGCCTCACCATGAGAGGCGGTGAAGGCTGGTGCTTAGGATGGCAATGGCGGTGATGGCGTTGGGGCAACAATTAATTGAGAACTCTCGATAGTACCAACCTTAGAGTTGGTAGTACCGACGAGGTCACATGTTGCACTCATCGAGGGAGTCAGTAGTACTGACATCCTGTCGGTAGTATCGACCTGACAGTGCAGCGACAGATGCGATGGTTGCTGTTGATGGCGCTGATTGGTGGTTGGCCGCGGTGGCTGCTACTATTGCTTTTCGACTGCTATCTTTACCGACGGTGGTTGTGGCTGGTAGCTGGGGATCGGTGGCTACATGATGCGGCGGCGTGACTGATGGTGGTTGTTGTCGACGGAGGCTTGATGATGGTGGCTGATAGCACCGGGAGATGACAAATAGATAGGAGATAGTCGGGAAGGATAGCGCCGATGTGCGAAAAAAAAAATTGGATCTTTAAGAGAAGGAGAAGTCATGGAGGTCGGGATATGACCGGCAGGCAGCCGTCCTAAGCAATGGAAGAGGCGGCGGCGGCCGCTCGCAGGAAGGGACGCTCCCCCTGTTACTCTCTCTAGGAGAGAGGCGGCGGCTAGGATTGCTACCAGCGAGCGAGAGAAGAGGGAAGGAGGGGCGACGGCTAGGTTAGGGTTCCCTAGGACGGAACACGCTCTGATACCATGTGAGAAATAATAATGAATGATTGTATTGATTCGATGAATAAAAGAGGTACATCCCTGTCCTATATATAGGAGCAAGGGAGAAACCCTGAGACTTAGGACATAAGTAATCTAAACAGGTCGAGACACTAAAGACCGACTAACTACAGAACTGCCGGTTATAGCCATGTCGGTACTACCGACAATATCTCGGTAGTATCGAGATATGCAGTCTTCAACACCAACTATGCTAGAAAATTAAGGCAACAATGTAGGTCTTTGGAGGGGATGTTAAAACGTGGTAATGATGTGAGGCAGCCAATGGCTCATGGTGGTACTTGGAATTGCTAGAGAGGTTGCTATATTTTAGGTTGTGAAATGGTCGTCATGGCTACTTACCTTATATGAATTGACATGTCTTGGTATACAACACTAGTGGAAACAAAAATAATATGGAGTGAAGGAGGGACCAACAACTAGCCATAAAAAGTGGGGCAGAGGGTATACATCTTGTTGCTCACTAAAGATGGTTGGTGACATGCTTCCAATGTATGTGGATTAAGTTCGCAGTTTGTGATGCAATAGTGCATGGTGAGTTTCCAATGTGGTATCGATGACGCACAGTAGAACAAATTTTCAGTTACTGGTTGGTGTTTATTTTCCCTGTAAAGTGTTTTGATCTAAGATTAAAGTTCTTACATGTTTCAGAAGTAGCTTATGGTTCCGTGGAGCTAATTGGAATTGACGAGCTTGCCTAGATTGTATGAGGAGAAGATGAAGACAATGAGGAATTGAAGATGGGACGTTCATATGGAGCCAATTTGACAAAGTAGAAGATACATCGAAATATCCATGTTTCCCGAAAATTGTTAAAAACAATGTTGAAGACATATGAAATATTTTTCCCTTAATTAAGATTCTTAGATGCTTATTACTTTGATTGTGGTTAAAGGCCGCAAGTATTACTTCATTTCATTTCATTTCCTGTAAGCCTCTTGTAGGCCAGTGCAACCCCTTATTAAACGCGTCAGAGGCCAGCTGAAGGACGCCTTTTCTAGACTAGGCGGTGGAAGGAAGAGGGGTGGTAGCTCAGGCGCCAATGTCTCGTGTTGGTCTCCCCTTGGGCTCCTACGATGCTCCTACAGTGCAGGCTGCTGCGCGACGAGGATATAGGGACCGCTAGGTGTGACGTATCACCTTGCTGTGGTGCGAGGGAGGTGGGGACTGCTTGCTTGGCGGCCTATCTTGTGGTGATGGCCCTACAACTCCTCTGCCTGCCACTACTATAAAGGGTAGAGCCCAACAACCTTGAAAGAGGGGCCAGGAGATGAGCAACATGAAGAAGGGTCCAATAGTTCCTTGCTGTTGGCTGCACAGGGGTAATAAACGGAGGGAGGAGAAGGGAAGGTGGCTAGGTTAGAGCTGAAGGGGGATTAGGGTTAGGAAAACCATTGCTGTAGTACCATCTGAATTAGTAAGTGTTTTCACTAATCATAATCAGGATACATATTGCTCGTTGTATAGGAGTGGTACATGGTATTGTGTACCACAGGCGCATAGTAAGATGAGCTATATATGTTGGGCCCATGTAGGGCCATAAAATCTGTCTATTCTCTAAAACAACCCTTTTATTACCGCCACTTGTTCTCTGAGAGAAATAGCCCTTTTGTGATTGCCACTTATTCTCTATCCTGGAGTCTCGTAAAATAGAACAAGAGGGAATGATATGTGGCATCAATAAGCAGAACATTAAGAGCAAAGCCAAAGGACATTATGCAAAAGTAAATCTTGGAAAACCATTCAAGAGGATGCCTAACCAGAGATGATTCAAATCAAAATCTGATATGCCTATATCTAATAGCAAAAGTTGACCACCTCATTTTATGTTTTTCCCTTATTCTTAATTTTGTTTCTAGGAGGATCATTTGGCATTTATATTTTTGCTTAGCCCCCTATTGTTTATAACAATTCCGCATAACCCTTTACAGTCTATATATATATATATATATATATATATATATATATATACTGGTCCCACTTTGTCTCAGGTCTCGTTCGAGACTACTCTTCCTATAGGGCTTAGGTTAGGGGTTCTTTAGCACATAGCTAGTTTGAAGCGGGACTGGGGAATTTTCATATAGATCCTAGAACAGGCAGTGATAGCTGCAGCTAATTGAATTGCAGAGTTATGCGGTGGATCTCACCATCATCCATGGTTGATGTCATCTTTACTACCTAACTCTGGGCATAAATGTTGAGCAAGATCGTCCAGACCACCAGGGATCAGATTCTTTGAGTCTCTTAAATGGAAACAGAACCTCACGCTTGGCGCCAATGAGGTTTTGATTTGAGAGAAACCAAAATCATTTTCCCGGGATTTTTAGCAGCAAGTCCATTGCGTTGATGGCCAAACGGCCTTTTTTGCATTTTCTGGGACTAACTGGATATTCTAGTCGTGGAGGGATTCTCCCTCGGCGCCTCTGACCGCCTTTCCTGGTCCAAGGAAAGGTTTTGAACGAAGTGAAAAATGGGATTTTGGAAAGCAATTATATAATAATCTAGAGATCCTGCTTTATCTGATGATGCTTAACCGCTCGTCGAGCAGCTTTTCATTTGCGGAGTGGTGTACTTGAGATGCATTTCCTCTAGCTCCCGAAAAAGACAAACTGCCCACCTAGGATGACGAGGCGAGCTTCCTCACTCTACCTATCTAAAGAGCCTTCTGACGGACGTCAGACCTCAACTTATCCGGGCGGGCCCTTCGCTCATTCATTGTTGGACTGCCTTCCCGGAGAAGAATTTTCTCTTTTGACTGGGAACTTCTCCCCGATGCCCTTGGTGCGATGCATTTTTCTTGCTAGTCAAAGTCCCTCGTAGACGCTTCTCCAGCTCCCGCAAAAAGGGGATGGGAGTCGTCCGAGGACGGACTTCCCGAATGACCGTATATATATATATATATATATATATATATATATATATATATATATATATATATATATATATATATATATATATATATATAGCCCTTTAATCTAATCCAAGAAGTCACATAAGTGGAGTGTGCCTATAGTAGTATTGCAATTGTTTAAAGAAAAAAATCCTCATCTTGTGTTGTGAATAGACCAAACTGTGCTCCCAAACAAAAGCGACATATTGCTTGGCAGTTTTCAATTTCATTTTTTTAATAACAAAACTGGTTTACCAAAAGCATACAATCATTTTAAACTATTCTACACTTTCAAGGTGAAGTTTGAATTACTGTTTCTCTCTTTTGAAATAAGTGAAATTGTAACCAAAATTGTTGTACCTATGGCCATTACTCACCCAAATACATTACTATAAAAAAGAATTGTAACTCCTTAGTGTACTCCGCACTACATAGACCATAATTTGTTGGTATGGTTTTGTGTCTTCAAGTCTATATATAGTGCTTGCAAACTATCATGACTGATTTCATGAATTTCACCATTGAATCGAGATCCCCGTCAAAACGATTTAGTTTCCTTCACTCACGCATGTCGCAGACCTTCCTCCCACATATTCACTATGACATATTATTGCATAAATACTCATGACCATTACTTACCCAAATGCATTACTATAAAAAAGAATTGTAACTCCTTAGTGTACTCCACACTACATAGACCATAATTTGTTGGTATGGTTTTGTGTCTTTAAGTCTATATATTGTGCTTGCAAACTATCACGACTAAATTCATTAATTTCACCATTGAAATTGACATTAAGATCCCCGTCAAAATGATTTAGTTTCCTTCACTCACACATGTATGATGTAGCAAACCCTCCCCCCACATATTTAATATGACATGTTATTGCATAAATAACTGTATCTAACTAGTAAATTGATATGATACATGAAATATTTATTCTTTTTTGCGTTGAAACGCCATAAATGCATTCCTCAAAGTTTCCATCAAATTTTCCCTCTATTTCTGCGCTTTTGCAAACGGCGTCGAAATCACACATTTTCTTCTTTGTTTAAAATTATAACTATTTCAAACTAACTTGAAGGTATATCCAATATGACATTATTGCAGAAATAACTGTATTTAACTAGTAGACCGATCTAGTAAAATTTCATGAACCGTTTCGTTCAATTTGGTGTTGAAATGCCATATGCACATCTGTTCAAATTGCCATAAAAAATTATGCAAATTTCTATTTCTGCGCCCCAGTCGAAACGACATAGATATCATACATAATCTTCTTTGGTTAAACTGTACTATTTCAAACTTCTGAGGGTCTATAATCATTCTAAATGGGCCTTTCTCATTTAGTGTCATGATAACAAGGAATTTAATGACTGATACCGATGTCGTTTCGACAGCGTGGAAATAGATATTTACCGGCATACCGAGGGAAATATCGACATATGCAATCCTGGCCATATCGACGCCAAAATGAACGAATTAAATCATGAAATTTTACAAGCGTGGTCTCAACAACTAGATGCAACGTTTTATGCAATAAAATTCTATATTGGGTATGTGGGGGGGGGGTCAATCATGTGGGAGGTAAGGAATCTGTCCTTTTTTTTGGAGATTTTGATGAAGGTTTTTGATGACAAAAATGCAAGAATTAAGATCTGAAATTTTACTAGCACAATCCATAAACTCTTGTTTACACACTTATGCAATAATATTCAATTTACAACAAACATATAACAACATAGTAAATTACTAACTCACAACAGTTGTATGCGGAGTGGCACACTGGTTTTCTATACATTATGTTGTTGATATGGGCCACATATTGCTCCCATGTCATGTAACCATTGTTTTAAAAAGCGGTATGCATTATGCGTGTGGAGAAGTCACCTTGTAGAGCATATGCGGTATGCGGGAGTATATGCAGTTTTGGATTTTTTTAATAATTTAGTTATTATATAATATAGATAATTTTATCACACGATTGCATATTTAATTTGTACAATTACATATATGGACTCTAAAATTTGAGATAGATTTAAATATAAAATCTAAATGAAAACTAAAACACCATTTAGAATGCATTCTAGAATTATTTAAGCATAAACTTTAATGAAGCATGCACGGAATGGTTTAACACAAGTACATAACAATGAAGACTAACCAAATCATACAAAAAGATGTTTACATGTGCTAGAGCTACAAAACAACAAACATTAAATGAGCATGTGAGTCATGCACAAAACATCAACAAAATAGAACATTAAGAGAATGTCATCAATAAAACTACAATCAAGTTTGGGCTGAGATAATAAATGTCTATCTAAAAAGCGTTGGCCCATCGACCTTATAAGAGGTTAAGTATATGCGGCCCGCTTATGCGGTCCGTGCGGCCTTTTTTTCGAAAAACAACATGTAACTTCTGTAAGACTTGTTGTATGAAACAACATCCTCCTTATACACTTCAGGATTAGGAAACTGCATCATCCCAAACTTTAGAAAATGTTCTTCCAGATCTTTGAGATATTTTTCTTGGTTGCTAAAATGAAGGGAGGTTGAGTAGAAGCAAGAGGAGGTGCCCGTGCTCGAGGAGCTTGAGGTTGAGTAGAGGCAGGAGGAGGTGCCCATGCTCGAGGAGCTTGAGGTTGAGGAAAAGGAGGTTGCAATGGTACACCACCAATAGGATAAATTGTAGTATGCCCACCACTCCATGTTTGACCTCTGTTAAACAGTAAAAGACGGCTTAGTCGATATATTGATAAGAGGCAACCCTGCTCCTATATATAGGAAAATAGGGAAGCATACAAGACACAACTAAACCCTAATGGGCCAAGACACGGTGAGGCCCATATTACAAGGACAATATAAATAACTAATAAAAAGACTCTCTAACACTCCCCCTCAAGCTGAAGTTGGGAGAATCCCAAATCAGCTTGCAGATAGAGAGTCAAACTAGAAAACAAATAGACAAAATAAAATGATAAACCAAGCCCATACAAGAAATTGCTCCCCCTCAATATTACAATAAAGCACACAAATACTCATACACTCCCCCTCAAGTAGATACTCCAGGCAAGTAGACAAGCAGGTCACAGAAGTTTCTCGATCATCTGGAGCAGAAATAAGCAGCAACACAATCATCTGGAGCAAAAGATATAATAGCTGATAGGCACCAAGGTCTTCATCAACGTCGTCATCGTAGTAGCCAGAGAGTGCTGGGTCACAGGCAGCAAAGTCTAGAGAGTGCTGGATCACAGGCAGTAGAGGTCAACGTACAAATAAAGTACGGACGGGTCAACGTGCGAAACAAAGCACGGACGAGCCAGATAGTGCTGGTACACAGTAGTAGAGAGTCGACGTGCAAACAAGGCATAGACATGCCAGAGAGTGCTGGCGCACAACAGTAGAGAGTCGACGACGTAGGTAGATAGAAGACCAGTAGGCACAGTAACAAGCAAATAAATAACTCCAGTAGACGAAGCTCCATGTAAAGTCAGTAACAGAAAGGTCTTCATCATCTTCCCTCTTTATAAAGCATCCATCACAGTAGTAGACGTCATAAATCCAGAGAGTGCTGGTCCACAGAGTAGAAAGTCAACGTGCAAATAAAGCACGGACAGCAGAAAGTGCAAAAGCACAAAGCAGCAAGTAAAGTGTGCTAATCATAGCACAAGTAGCAAAGATGACGTCCAAGTATGCAACTTCACAGCAACAGTCGAGGTAGATGATGAATAAACAATCTAGCAGCAAAATATACCAAATAGCAGCAGAAGACTCCATATATCAATAGTAAATGTAGCACGAAGATCCATAGAACAATAGAATGAAATTCTTCTTCATCTCATCTCTTCTCTATTTCTCCTCCTCACACCAACCACGGAAAGAATCAAGAGTGGTTGGGGTGGATAATGATAAAGGAACACCCCAGAAAGAAATATAGGCCGTAGCACTGCTGGGGGGTTTGGGGGGCGCGACCCCCCAATTAGGGGGTCCCTCGCGGGGGCTCGGGGGTAGCACCCCCGAAAAAAAAGGTCTACAAAGATTTTCGAAGAGAAATCAAGCACAAATCGTCATAAAGATTAATAATATTACGGATAAAATCCATCAAAATTTGCTCTAGCCAGTCCAAAAAATTTGTAGCGGGCAGTAGTGGTGGGGGGCGTATGGAGCAGGAGCGGCGGGGGGGGGGGCAGCGCAGTAGCAAAGAGCCGATGGCGGCTCATCTAGAATAGGCAAGAGCAGCATATGCAAGCGGCGGCGGCGGCTCGGGATGGTGCCGGCAAGGGCGGTCACAGGGGCAGGTAACGACATGCGTGACGGCAACAGGGACGCACATGGTGGCTGGCGTCGGAAGCAGCAGCCCGATCGCGGAGACAAGACACGAGTGTCTGCGTGCGGCAGCAAAGGAGGAATAGCAACAACGAGGCACCGACGACACAGCAGTAGCAGCCGCAGTCACGGCAGTGAACGAACGACACACCATGGGGGCGGCGGCCCTTCAGCAGCAAGGGCGCTGCAAAGACAGGGGATTGACGGCAACGACTGGGTTAGGCGACGCTACTCTAGCAGAAGTACTGTAGCGGCGCGACAGTACTGTAGCAGTACTGTAACGCTGAAGGAAAGGACGCCTGGAGCGGCAGAAAATGAAAGAAATAGCCTTGGAGACCATGGAACAGCCTGCGGGCAGCCGACCCACAAGGAAGAAGGATGGCCGCCCGCCGGCTACATCTCCCTCTTGTTTCTCTCTCTCACGTACGACGACGGCTCAAGATCGCTGCTCTGATACCATGCTAAACAGTAAAAGACGGCTAGTCGATATATTGATAAGAGGCAACCCTACTATATATAGGAAAACATGGAAGCATACTGTAAAAGACAAAGCAGTTTTGGGAAGCGTAGGGTTGCACAATGTGTGCACCCTCATATATATAAAACTGAAACATTTACAGAGAGGTCCACATATAATATGGAAATAACAAAACAACTAACAGAATATGTAAAACAGGAATATATGTTAACACTCCCCCTCAAGTTGGAGCATAGATATCAATCATGCCCAACTTGTCCGTCAGTGTGCAGAATTGCTTCTTCGCCAGCAGCTTGGTGAAGATGTCAACAACTTGGTCTTCAGAACGAGTGAAGGGAGTGCAGATCTTGCCAGTAAGAATGGATTCCCGAATAAAATGACAATCTACTTCAATGTGTTTAGTGCGCTCATGATAGACTTGATTATTAGCAATGAAGATAGCAGCTTTATTGTCACAGTGCATAGGTATAGCAGAAGAAGAGTCAACCCCGAACTCTTTTAACAGAGAGCGCACCCACAACAATTCACAGGCAGTATGGGCCATGGCCCTATATTCAGCTTCAACACTAGATCTGGCCACAACATTTTGTTTTTTACTCCTCCAGGTAACAAGATTACCTCCAACATACGTACAATACCCAGAAGTAGATTTCCTGTCAACTCTGCTGCCTGCATAATCAGAATCAGAGTACCCTTCAAGAGAACAGTGTCCATGTTTCCTATAGTGAAGCCCCTTGCCAGGGGACTTCTTCAAATATCGTAGAATCTGACAAAGAGCATCCCAGTGACACTGTCTGGGTTTATCAAGGTACCTGCTAAGAAGACCCACTGCAGTAGAAATGTCAGCTCTGGTGACAGTCAAATAGATGAGTTTACCAATCAGCCTCCTGTACTTTTTATGATCAGCAAAGAGAGGAGAAGAGTCATCATCCCAATTTACATTAGGATCTAGCGGAATATCAGTAGGTCTCGCTCCCAGCATACCGGTCTCCTGCAGTATGTCTAGGACATATTTTCGCTGAGACAACACGAGCATTAGAGTTTCTAGAAACTTCTATGCCCAGAAAATATCTAAGTTTACCCAAATCTTTGGTAGCAAAGTGCTTGCCTAGATGAGATTTTGTAGCCTGAATACCAAGAGAATCACTGCCAGATATGATAATATCATCAACATAGACAATCAGAATAATAATACCAGCTGAAGTCTTCTTGGTGAAAACAGAATGATCCACCTGAGATCGCAGAAATCCAAAGTCAATCATAATTTTGCTCAGTTTATCAAACTAGGCACGGGGACTCTGCTTAAGTCCATAAATAGACTTCTTTAACCTGCAAACTTTGTGAGACTCCCCCTGAGCAACGAACCCAGGAGGTTGCTCCATATAGACTTCTTCTTGTAAATCACCATACAAGAAGGCATTTTTCACATCTAGCTGCAACAGTGGCCAGTCAAGATTAACAGCAACAGAAAGAAAAATTCTGACAGAATTAAGACGAGCAACAGGAGAGAATGTCTCAAAATAGTCAATACCATAAGTTTGGGTGTAGCCTTTAGCAACTAACCGTGCCTTCAGCCTTTCAACAGTGCCGTCAGGTTGATATTTCACAGCATATACCCATCTGCAGCCTACAGGTTTACACTGAGGAGGTGGATCCACCAGCTCCCAAGTATCTCATTCAGCAAGAGCCAACATTTCCTCCTTCATAGCAGACAACCATCCAGTACTCTGTAGAGCATCCTGGATATTCTTTGGAACAGCAACAACAGATAAGGCATATACAAAATTGCTAGAATGAACATTCAGATGATCAGTAGAAACAAACTGAGCAATACTGTGTGATGTGCAGGAACGAGTACCCTTTCTAAGAGCAATGGGTAAATCAAGATCAGAATGTACCTCAGGTGTAGTAGAACCTTCTGGAGGTGAAGATTGGTTTTCAGGGGGGGTTTCTTGAGTAGAAGGTGCTCTGTTCCTGCATTGATAAACTATAATAGGAGGTTTAGCAGCCTCAGTAGTGACATTCTCAGTAATATCAGGCACACAATCAGTAGTAACAGGTAGAGGAGAGGCAATAAGATCAGACTGTAAACTGTCACCACGAGTAGAATAGTAAGGGGTATCCTCAAAGAAAACTACATCACTGCTAGTATACCATTTTCTTGCAGTAGGACTGTAACATCTGTATCCCTTCTGGGTACGAGAATATCCCCAAAAAATGCACTTCTCAGCACGAGGAGACAGTTTATCAGAAGTAGGTCCAAGTAACCTTACAAAACAGGTACATCCAAAAATCCGAGGCACAATAAATAACTGAATATCTGGTTGAAGAACTTGAATAGGTATTTTGTTTCCAATCACAGAAGATGACATTCTATTTATCAGAAAACAAGCAGTCAATATAGCCTCTGGCCAAAAAGAGCGAGGAACATGTGCATGCATCATAATAGTTCTAGCCACCTCTAACACATGTCTATTTTTACGCTCAGCCACACCATTTTGCTGAGGTGTATAAGCACAGGAGGTCTGATGTATCGTACCAACAGATTTACAAAAAACATCCACATCGTTTTTAACAAATTCCAGCGCATTGTCAGTACGAAAAAATTTTACAGGTACACCATATTGTGTTTTTATTTCAGCAAAAAAGAACTTGATAATAGACAAAACTTCGGACCTACTTTTCATCATAAACAACCAAGTAGTCCTTGAAAAATCATCAATAAACAGAATAAAATATTTATGACCAGATAGACTCGGCACATGACAAGGGCCCCATACATCAGAATGCACTAGATCAAACATATTTTTACTGCTAATATGACTGCGTCTAGGATAAACAGCTCTAGTCTGCTTTCCAAGTTGACATGACTCGCACTGAAAACTACAAATGCCAATATCAGAAACTAAATGTCGAAGCTTTTCAGATGATGGATGTCCCAGCCGGTAGTGCCACTGTAATGCAGAAACCGAGGTAGATAATGCAGGAGTCACAGTTGCTTTAGCTGCTTTTGGCAAATGATCCAGGTAGAATAGTCCATCAGCACCTTCATACCCCCCACCAATCTTCATTCTCGTGCGAAGGTCCTGAAAAACACATGAACCAGGAATAAAAGTCAGACTACACTGTAGGCTTCTCAATATCTTGCTGACAGACAATAGATTCAAAGGAAATCTAGGCACATATAAGGCAGATTTCAGCAGAAAGTCAGAAACAATATCCCCTACTCCAGACACTGCAGACTTGGAACCATCAGCCAGCATAACAGATGAGGGTCGAGCAGGTTTATATAATTTGTGAAACAGTGAACGATTTCCAGAAATATGTGAAGAGGCACCGGAGTCGATGACCCACTTAGTATTACCAGGAGTAGAAGAAGAGCTCAGGAAGGCAGTGTCATAACCAGAATAAGTTGCTGCATGAGCTCCACTAGTCGAAGCTGTAGACGACGCACCAACACGCTCAAGAAGAAGACGCTCCACCTCAGCACGGATGTAGTCAGCAGTCGCACCCGAGGAGGCAGAGTCAGTAGGCTGCGTCGTTCCTTTGGATGCAGTAGTAGTGGAGTCAGCAGCTGCATTGGCCCATGCCGGCTTACCATATTTTTCCCAGCATTTTTCTTCAATATGGTTGGACCGGCCACAGAAGGTACAAAGGCGCTGTCCTGACTGAGGACGCGCACCAGCAGTAGGGGCAGTAGAAGGGGCTCCACGACCAGAAGCAGTCCGTCCTCGTCCTCCACCCAAGGGAGGACGACTCTCAGTAAAGCGACCACGGCCACGACCACGACCACGGCCACGACCACGACCAGACGCTGCAGCAAGAGCAGAAGATTCCCCAACATCACTAGTCAGAGACGATGAAGACGAAGGCAAACGCTGAAGACGCTTGTAGGCACTCTGTAGTGACGGCAGAGGGTCACTGGCTAAGATCTGGTCCACAACTCCAGCGTAGGACTCGGGCAGTCCACAAAGAAACTGGACTAACTGCAGCTCCTGGCGCTGACGCTGCATGGTAGCCAGGTCCGTGGAGAGAGGGTGATAGGATTCCAGTTCACCCCACAATCCAGTAAAGTCAGAAAAGTAATCTGCAATGTCCGCCCCCGTGAACTGTAGACGTCCCAGCTGCTTGGTGATGTCAAACACTTTCTTGGGGTTCTGACTATGCGAGTATGTACCGGCGAGCTGATCCCACATCTGCTTCGCCGTAGGTAAGTGAAGAAGCGTGACGCTGATCTTCTCAATGCTGCTGTTGAGAATCCAAGTCATCACAGTCGAGTCATCACGAACCCAGTCGTCATACGCCTTCACATCTTTAGCATCAGCGTCCTCTGCGGGTACTGGCGGACCAGCACGGGTAAGATGTGAGTACTTGCCCTGGGACTTGGCATAGATCGTCGTGGAGCATACCCAATGTGGATAATTGCGCCCATCAAGCTTCACAGTAGTAACCTGATGGCGGAAGTCATCACTCGAGGACGCCATGTGAGCAGTAGGCACAAAAGTAAACATGCACGAGCAGGCAGGAGACGGTCTACGCCGTCAGACAGGCACAACAGGCACAAAACACCGTAGAAGAACCTCTCACATACGGTCTACGCCGAAGCGCAGAACAGAACCCGGTGGCACAACGGCCGACACGGGCAGGCAGGCAAAAGACCGAAAAAAAAACGGTCTACGTCACACCAACTTCAAGCCACCGGACAGTTGCAAATCTTCACGGAGCCAACGGACCGGCGGCAAATAACCGCGGAGGCGCACCGGCCCTGGCGGCTAGCCCGGCGGCCCTGCCGGCCGGCGGCGCTGCGGCTGCCCGGCGCGGGCCGACTGCCCGGCGGCGGCGACTGCGGGGGGGGGGGGGCGGAGAAGAGAGAGAGAGGGGTGGGAGGGTGGCGGCTGGATCTACTGCTCTGGTACCATGTAAAAGACAAAGCAGTTTTGGGAAGCGTAGGGTTGCACAATGTGTGCACCCTCATATATATAAAACTGAAACATTTACAGAGAGGTCCACATATAATATGGAAATAACAAAACAACTAACAGAATATGTAAAACAGGAATATATGTTAACACATACAAGACACAACTAAACCCTAATGGGCCAAGACACAGTGAGGCCCATATTACAAGGACAATATAAATAACTAATAAACAGACTCTCTAACAACCTCCATCACCAAAGTATACTTCGGTATTCACCCGAAAGCATTCATAAGGGCTATGGACAGAGTATGCTTCGTGATATCCCAAACCTACTTCTAATTGTAATCTTAGTGGTGGTTCAACTTGATATCCAGAATACCCATGTTGGGATTGAGATGGGTACAGAAGTGTCTGCCCAAATAATATATTTCCGAATGAATGTTGAGATTGAGAGTCAAATATGCTCATGCTATCCATTGAATCGCAAGATCAGAATAATAATCACTTTGAATCTGGTATTGTGGTTGTAGATTGGATGGGTAGGGGTATGGGCTTGTAGTTGTGGGCATTGTGGCATGTGGTGGAGGTGCACCGCTGTAATCTTTCCCAGTTCGAGTTTTTCTCTTTTGAAATGTTTTGTTAGCCATGGGATATTCCTGTTTTGGTGGAGGTGCAACCCTAATAACATGACTAACATAAGGCTTGTCATCATTTTGAGAATCAACAACTGGAGGATATTCTGGAGAGCGTTGACTATGATTATCACCATCATTGCCACCATAATCAGACTTAGATTTGGAACCAGATGTAGAAGAAGAAGAATCTGAGCTACCTATATGTTCTTCCACTTCTCTATTGATTTCCATATCGATATTAACATGTGCAGCTTCAGGCTCAAATCTTTCAGGCGGGGTAGCAATAATAATATCATCACCATTATTTGCATCAAATTGCTCTTCTATATATGGATTGGGATGCCCATCTAAATTATCAAGAACAGGGGACGACCTATCTCATTCATCCGTTCCTCTAAAGGATTTTCTAAATCTTCCTTCAGTCCTCTATGTCTTTTAGGGTTGAAAGTATACGCGGTGTCAATGGGATCATGGACACAACAAAATCCACTTTCTTATAGTTGACATCTTGTATTGCTCTAGCTTTCAACCGCATGTTGTAGTGAAGGTAGACAAGATCCCTCAACCTATTTGCCCCAAGCCTGTTCCTTCTCTTTGAGTGTATCAGATTAAAATGCTCCAATTTCTTTCACAGCCCCCTGCAGATGCTGTTTGAGCAAGGATGCGAATAGCCAATTTTCTTAAATGGGGGGCACCTATTTCATTCCAAACCCACCACTCACAAGGATGGCCAAAGCATCCAGTGCTTTTGACGAAACTGGCGCAACTGTAAAAATAATATTTACGATATGATGCCTTTCCTATATGATGCAATGACCTCAATGGCGGACAATATCAAAGAAGCAGCTCCTAGGTCCAATGAGCAATACATAAGAATTTATGAGAATCATTGGACAAATATGCTTTTTCATCCATTGCATAAAGCAGGTATATATCTCAATTGTATTATAACTTCTAAGTTATTGGTCTAAGTGTCTAACTCAGTCTACAAATAAAATGTCATTCGTATTTCTTCATTTAAACTTGTGACAACTTACTATTTGAATCTGAGGTTCCAATACTCACGAACGTTGGGCTTGAATACGACTCTAATATATTGCAGTGAGAGATGTCACTAACAAGTTTATTACCTCTCCAGAAGAGATTGCTAGTATTGGAAGAGGTATATAACTATATAACTTACATTCTTATTTTCTCATTAGTCTTTATTTTGATTTCATCGTCTCAATATCGTAAATATTATTTTTACAGTTGCGCTAGTTTCGTCAAAAGCACTGAATGCTTTGGCCATCCAAATGCGGTTGCTGACCGCCATTGAGGTCATTGCATCATATAGGAAAGGCATCATTGCAGTTTTCTCACCATCTACCAGCCTTAATACTTTGACAATAGGTTCCATTATTCGCAGCACTCTAGTAACCTTATCCCAAAAAGGTCGGCTGACAATCAACTCCTTAATTCTTTTGCCAACAGGGGAATTGTGCTCCTTCATGGCGGTCCACTCCACTCCATTGAAGAACCTCCTAAGTCCATCCTTTTTGGACTTTAACAATTGTAAGGCAAGAAAATTTGTTGCAAATCCAGTTGTCCCTGTTCTAATTAGATCACCTCCACAATGCTCAGGTCGCCTCATTGCATTTAGCATAAAAGAATGGTTGTAGATGAATCTCGTGATCAACCTACCATCAGTGAAAATAGATTTGATGAAATCAATTGAGCCCATGTCCTTAAGAATGAGATCTATGCAGTGGACAGGAATGGTGTCCAGTAGATCGGACATTTCTTCATTATACTCTCGCCGGCCTTCTTGAAGGCAGAAGCATTATCAGTAACTATATGCACCACATTCTCCACACCAACCTGCTTCATGTATGTCTTCATTAGTCTCTTTATGTATCTGTGGTTCCTGACCTCACCTGAAGCATCAACAGAGTCTAGAAAAACTGTGGATCCACGACAATGTGCAAGAAAGTTGATAGTTTGTCTTCTGTTTCCACCAGTCCAACCATCACACATAAGTCTGACGCCATATTCAGACCACATATGTTTTTGGTCTGAAATCCATACTTTTAGATCTTTCTTCTCTAGGGCAAGATAGGGGGCCTTGATTCCCCTACCAGACTCCCCTATCACATCTACCATATGTTGTAGATAGGGTTCAGTTGCAACATGTGCATGTATACCATGAGCAAAGAAGAACTTACCCACTGCCTTGTCAACCTTATCTTTTGCACCCGTGAACATTGCTTTGAGGCTTTTCTGCCTAGCCTCTAGCTTCCTAACCCTTGGTTCGTCAACATTCCTCAATCTCACACTAGCAGAACTGGAAAAGTGTATCAATGTCGCCTTTCTTCCTTTTACCATAACCGGCTCGGTTTTCATCGTCATCTAGGTCAATAACAAGAATACATGCAGTCCCACTTCCTCCACTTGCACCGGATGGCCCATACCTCCTTGTAATTCGAGCTGCCTCCTTTTCCCACTCACTTCTGCGAGATTCTTTGATAGCACGTTTATAAATACGACGTGAATAAGCTGTATCACATTCAGAAAGATATCCAATATCATCATCAGATTCAACAGAAGAACCTGTGGGCCTAAATCCTAACATCAAATAATGTATCTCTGTAAGCCCTGTCAACCTCCTTTATCTTTTGTGGTTTTTGTTTCTTTGCACCAATAAGTTTCTTCAAATCATCTCGAACACTTTGGGGAGACCTCTGGCACATTGCCATATTTTTGTCACCACCAGTAATGTGACATTTAAATCTAGTAATCACCCCTCCACCAATTGTCTTCTTGCAGTAATCGCAAATTATCTTTCCCTTGTTCCCGTCAAAAGGCGTGCAGTGATTCCATGCAAAATCCACCTCCTTAGCTCCAACATTACCGGCCTCAGCACCCTCACCATTGCTTGAAGACATCTTCTCAAAAGTTAACACTGCAAAAAGACAGACACAAAAATCAGGTGTATAAAATCAATAACCCATTTAGTTGCAAGAAATCAATCTATTTTATGTATTATAGAATCAAAAACAATACTTTAAGTATATAAGTGTTACATGCATTTATAGAATCAAATACAATATTTTTTTAAGATTTTTGTTAACAAGAAAAAAGGGTTAAATAAAAAAATAAAAGTCTGAAATAATTTAAAATAAAAAATAAAATCTGACATTTATCTAGTATTAAGGCAAGTGATGTGTTACAAATTACTCATTCCATCTTATATAGCACTAACACACACATTTCTGTAGAAAAACAAAAAAAAATCTTTTTTTTTTCAACATTTTTAGTAAATGAAAAAAAGAAAAATATAAATATTTATACTATATTTTTGTTTGTATTTGTTCATATTAGTATTTGGTACAATTCTTATACTAAACCTAAGTTAGATACTTATTATTAATAGTACTTATTGTATTATTACAATTTTTTTATTAATTAGTGAAATTACATGATAATATTAATTAATAGTAGTATATCTAGTGATACATTAGTAGATCTACATAATATAATCATAGATCTATTGTCAAATAGCATAATCCTAGGTTTTTTGGAGTAGATCTAGGATTTGGGTGTATGTAGAGAATTTTGGAGAACTTACTATGGTGAAAGTAGAAGAAAATAGAGAGGGGAGGGGTTGGAAATGATGAGAAATGAATGAAACTAAGAAAACACACCTTGATTAGGGTTGATTTGAGCTCCAAGGAAAGAATTCGCCCAAATTCTCCAAGTTATTCCACTCAAGCAGCAGCAGCAACAACACGAGGTTCGCAAAAAAGGGTATGTCGGGGTGGCATACTGCCGATACCACCCTTAAGTGGGACATTTTGCAGTGGCACCCTCGATATTCGCCGATATCGGGCGGTTTTACCGGTAAGTCCATCGGTTTACCAATAATTGCAATCCCAGCGATAGGTTTGTGTGAATCGATGACCGATGTCGTCGATATCGGTATTACGATATCGGTATTACCGGTCGGTAATACCGACGATATCGTTGGTATCTCTTTCATTGCATGATAATAACTTGCTGAAATTATTTGATTTCCCGCTAATGTTGAAAAAAAAAGTCCTCAATTGAATGTATATTTTGCAGACAGGACAAGGAATCAATTATAGCAGGACACCCACATAAGAAAAGAAGTGTTTATGGTTCTCGGCATTAGTAGTAAGGCAACCAATCCTCTGCCAATGTCTCCAAGAACTAATCTGTCTATTTTTTTGCCTGATTTCCCTCTATAATAGTAAAGCTGGAGATTGGTAGCTGAATAAGGCTATCAATTTTTGCAAATACGATTTGACTTAGTTTTATATAGGATGAAGCATGCCTAAGATGCTTGAACATTGTGTGGCTGGTTGACACACCTGCTATGTAAACTTAACCCCATCACTTGGAAAAGAAAAGGTAGCACTGGCAAAGGAAAGAGTAAGAACGTGGGTTTTGTCATTCAACCCCATCTATGGAAAAGAAAAACGTAGCAGCAAAGAAAGGAAAGAGTGAGATGATTGTTTTATTTTGACTTGGAATAAGCACTTCCTCACTAGTCGAACTTTCTATAAAGAACATATTGCCTTTTTAGGATTCCATTTCTTAAATCTGCTTAGAACAAATAGAGATGAATTCCGGATCCAAATCCCTGTCGGTAAGTGGTGATGCCAAAATTCTATTCCAAGTTTTACTTTAGAAAAAAAACCAAAAGCTTCTCTGATCTGGTATGTACAAGCAGAATTTTGATATCAACACAGGGGGTGAAGTTGTACTGTTGTAGTAAACTTTATGGTTTTTCACAAGTATTCATACTTCCTATTGAAGTTCACATATGAAAGTTGTAACCCTTGAAATCCGTTTCTATAATTTGTTTTGTACTTTGGGAAAAAGACTAGGTGGCTAAATATCACCAATTGTTCGGACTTCCAATTAGGCACAAAAGTTGGTTGAACCCAATATGAGTTGGGAGTTAAAATGTAGGTTAAATTCTACATAGACAACAACTTGCACATTCTCCTCTCTTCTCCTCCAAAGCTTCATTGAGTTAACTTCAATTGATGTTAATACCTACACCTTCACAAAGGCAGGAAGAACCTTGGTTTGGAAATATTCTGGTGAGCATGTTTTCTCTAATCTTCACATCAATGATTGCCATCTCGATCTTGCAGTTGGTATTATTGAACATCCACTGCTTGGAGTGGACATTCCATTACCTTGAAAAATGATATTGTTAGCTTTCTGTTTGTACATTGCTCTTCCTACATGCTTCCCAATCGGTAAACATCAAAGTACCTTATCTAGTTAATCCAACCAATTACCACACTTCTTTTGTATTCACTAGATCATCGTAGGCAGGGTTGCAATTTGGGTGTCCGTTTTGAATTTTTGGGTAGCTACAGAGAATTAGTTGCTGGAACCCTCCAATCTTTTTAATCTCCTATTTGCCTTCTTTATCCTCTTCCCCTTCCCAGTTAGAAAAAGGAAGTTGGTTGATTACAGGGAGTTTCAAGGAGGCTTTCCCCTCTCTGGTTCCTTTCAATAGAGCATGTAACAACACTGCTATCTTTGTCACGAATTGCTATGATGTAATGGGGTTCTCCTCCATGGTCTCTATTTTCTGATCTATTATAGCAATTGTGAACATTGTTATCATAGTTGCTGAAAGGGGTCATTGATAGCTTTACACTTTGATCTTGTGATCAAGCAATGAATATGATGTTCTTCTAGGGAATTGAACTGCTTAATGAAGATGGCTCCTGACATAGTAACAAATGAGTGGTCCACTGACCTCTATCTAATCCTACTTTCTGAATATTGGGTATTGACACAATGAAAATACCTAGATGGGTACACGTTTACAAGCAAAGAAGCACCTTGCATTTAATCAATCTTAAACGAGCTCAATTAACAGCTCATACGATGGTCATTCTTGTTGTGTCTGCGTGATTTATCATGCGCAGGTGTTGATTCAATTATGGGTGCTTGGCAGCGCCAAGAGTCTTGGTTTTCTAAAAATGCATGTGAGTACTTGGCAAGACATGGCATATAATTTTGTTTTTGTCAATTCATTGATTGTAATTTGAACCTTATCTTTCTTCATAGTTCGTCTTCATAGATTTCCTTACTCTAGCCTTAATAGAAGAAATGTTAATAAGATCAACCTAGATTTACAGCCAGAAAGATGTTGACAAAGTAGGGATGGCAAACTCACCCGCTCCACCCACTACCGATCCACATCCAAACCTATCCTCACCGATTTCTCTCGGTTATATTAACATCCACTCTAAATTGGGCATCTACGTACGGATATCCAGTTTTACAGTTCGGGGGAGTGGGAATTCACGATCATCCATGCCGGTCGGTCATCGTGAACCAAGGAAATTATTTTTATATAAATCATACTCCTCCAGCCTCCCATCAACCACACCATCCCCTACCCTCATTCAGGGCTGCGTGTCATCCCCTTCCCCTGAGTTTGACAAAGCAACTACTTTGTTTTGCTTCACAGAGTCCCCTCCGATGTGCATGCAGTGGTCCAAAAATCCAACGTCAACATGACTCCCAACAACTTTGTAGATAATGCAGAAGTTATTGTTCGACGAATCGACAACGTTAATCCTTATCGTCCACCATCACTTGCACTGTGGTGAATGTTGTTGGAGCTTCCGTCAACACCGCCGTCGATGCTGCTATGAACACCATTGCAGTTTCTGGACCAGTACAACATTCACGGGCACCCATGTACCAACCCAAAGTTAGTCCATCTTCTCGGCAGCCTTTCTCCTTGCCGGATCACTGCCTCCGCGCAGGATGACCTCATAAAGGATTTTGACGACTTCCATCTCCGTTGTCCTCCTCGGATCCCTTCTCCCTCGCGCAAACACAACCGTCACTTGACTAGGATGCCGTCACAAGAGCCTCTTCTCGATCCATGCCGGTGTCATTGCCAGATGTCTACTATGGCAAGCGAGGAAACCCATGACATGATGGAATCAAGGAAGAAGGTCGATCTTGTCGTCACGGTGGAGGGTTGTAGTTGAGGGTTTTGCCGTCCTCCTCGGCCGCAGCGTAGGGTAGACGAAGGTTGGAGCAGTTAGGAGATTGCAGTCATGAATGAGAAGCATGGGAAAGGTGGCGTGCTTCGTGATACTACGCTTCTACTGCTGCCGGTGATGGTAGACGAGGTGCAGAGAAGAGAAAACCTGATGGCCAGATGACTAAGAAGAGAAAAGTCGTTGCAGGATTTTTCTTCTTCTAGAAAGCCACGATTGGATCTTAACCATAAATCTACGGATTTCCATTTTTTTATTATCCATTCCACCGTTCACATTTTCTATACAGGCATCCGTTACCCGTTTTAAAATGGATGGACATTTGTGATGGGTGGTGGATGTGGATATCCACGTTTTTCCATCCCTATGACAAAGCGATGTTTTATTTGGATGCTGTAGTAACACTAATATCGACTCAGTCAAACAACTAGGTCATGGAATAGAGAACTGGTGGATGATTGTCATACCACAGTTTTGCCCAAACTAGTAGTAGCAGTCATGACAACTAGAGCAACTTTAGTCCCTAGCTTGAAATTTCCACAAGAGTGGAATAGGGACATGCCAATCTTGAACAACACAATGATTTCAAACCCCCTTGGTTGGAGAAGAATAACTGTGGAAGGGAAGTCCATTCCTCGCAACAATGCAGGAAGTGGGGCCAATATGTTAAGAGTCTACAGTTATGGAGGCCGACTGTTAATTTTACTACAAGAGGGAGACATGCATTTAAAAAGACAAAAAGTAACGACGGTTCAATCTGATTGGCACCGAGGGACTCTATTTTTTAGATGTGCAACTCCATCAACAAAACTGAAATTATCCTTGAACCATGCCAAGGACGAGTGTAGGTGGACCATACAAAAAGGAGACATGCAAAAATGTATATCTCAACTACACTGATCCAGAAACTGCACAATTGGTCATGCTTTATATAATATCGAATTAAACACTATTAGTATATATATTTTACTGTGTTGTGATGTTTCTTACTTAGTGTATTTTTGGCTTTTGTCTTTTGTAAGCCTCTTGTACTTTTATCCCATATTGCCTAGCTCTACTCTATGTCTTACTCTCTTGTCTTATAAAAGAGAGGGTCATGTATTCGTTTTATTCACTCAATAGAAATAATCTTTACCCTATTCTAGATAGTATCAGAGCCTCCCAATCTTCCGTGAATCCCTCCCTCCTTAACCCTAGCCCCCCTCTACCCTGCTGCCCCCCCCTACCCTGCTGCCGCCGCCCCCCCACTTTTTCCCTGCTGTCGCCGACCCTCCCCTCCTTCCTTGCTGCTGCCGCCAACCCTCTCCACCCCACCAACCCTCTCCCCGCTATCCCTACTACAGCAAAAACCGCCGCCACCACCCCTCCTCCCTACCACCAGCCCCCCCTCCCGCCTCCCTTGCTGCTGCCGCCGCCACCCTTATTCCCACAGCCCACCACCGCCTTCCTAACTCTCCGTCTCCATCACCTCCATCATCCCTTATTCCTATTCTATCCCGTTGATCACCCCATCCACCCATCCTCTTCCCATTGGTCTCCGGACAACTTCGGACACTTTCCAGTTCTGGCACGTTGAAGACGTAAAATCAGTTCCACTCTCTGACTGCCTACGCCTCATGGTGGAGTGATTTTTCCTCCATGTTGGCGTAGGTTCTTTTATATTCCGTGTTGCCCCTACGTGGGTTCCCGAGATCCGATGCTTGGATCTCCTATCTTCTATCTATAGATCTGCCCATGTGTTGGGCTTCTGCTGCTGTCTGCCTCTGTTGACTGCTACGTCAACCTTCTGCTTGCTACTGCTACCTGCGCCCTTGATTCACCCTGCCTGCTGTCGTTATGGCGACCTCAGACATTCCCCGCAATCTGTGCGTCACTTATGGGCAACCTCCTTTGAACTCTACGTCAATGCTCAAGGACGCTTCTCGCATCTGTCTACCAAAGGTCCAATGATTCCTGCTACAGATGCTGATGACAAGACGAAACAGGCCTATGATCTTTGGTCTAAAGAAGATTATGGCGTCATGACCTGGCTGGTCAATAGTGCAGAGCCCAAAATCAGCCAGTCTTTGCTCCGCCTGAAGACGGCCAAGGAGATGTGGGATCAGCTTTCCCACGTGTATTCTCACCAGCAAAATTCGAAGAAGGTGTTCTAGATCTTCAAAAACTTGGCCAAACTGGAGTACTCGGCTACTGATTATGTAGAGGACTACTATAATCAATGCTCTGCGCTCTGGGATGAGTTCGAGGCTATCATCCCCTATCATCAGATATTACTGAGATCCATTGCCAGCACAATGAGTTATAGTTAGTTCAGTTTCTTGCTGGCATGTCGTCGTCCTTTGCGGGAGTATTCGATCAAATCCTTTCTAGCGATCCTTTTCCTACACTCCGCGATGTTCTAAAGCGTGTGCAACGTCTTCCCTTTGTCTCTCAAACACTTCCTGATGTCTCTGACGGGACAATCCTCGCAGTTAGAACTAGTGACTCCTTCTATGGGCGTGGCCGCGGTCGAGGACGATCCTCTACTGGTCAAGGACGGGGGTCCTCCTCTACTGCTGATGCTACTGAACAACGCTATTGCAACTTCTACAAACGGACTAATCATAATGAAGACCGTTCCTGGATCAAACATGGAAAACCTCCATGGGCAAATCAAGTCACGTCTGAGCAACCTGACACTACTGCTTCCTCTTCTGCTCCACCATCTGCCGATTGGATTAGATCGGAATTTGAGAAACTACTTCAAGCGCGTTTGGCTTCGTCTACAGAGACTTCCACTGATGGCAGTACTGCTCTCCTAACCCAGTCTGGTAAAAACACTTGGGTGATCGACTCTGGTGCGACCTCCCACATTACTGGCAATCCTACCTTATTTTCTATTTTGCATAAAACTACTGCTATTCCTCCTGTTACTCTTGCTGATGGTTCACAAACACCTGTATCTGGTTTTGGTAATATCTGTACTTCTGGCTGCCTACCTTTGCGCTCTGCATTATATGTTCCTAAATTTCCAATTAATTTATTATCTGTCAGTCGGACTGTTAAGAGCCTGCGCTGTTCTATAACATTTGATCCGGATGATGTTATCTTTCAGGATCTGCGTACGAGGACGAAGATTGGTTCGGGCCATGAGGGACCAGACGACTTATACTACCTGGATGTACCGAAGACTGCTGCGCTTCTGACTTCTTCTATGACGGGTATTCAATGGCACTATTGGTTGGGACATCCGTCGGTGGCCAAGTTGAAGCACATTTTACCTGATATTTCTAATTCTGTTTTTCATTGTGAAACTTGCCAGTTAGGCAAACAAACTAGGTCTATTTTTTTCAAAAAAACTATGTATTGGCTCAAAACAGCTTTTTGATATAGTGCATGCTGATATTTGGGGTCCATGTTATGTTCCAAGTGTCTCTGGCTTTTGCTATTTTATGATTTTTATTGATGATTTCTCTAGAACTGCCTGGATATTCCTGTTGAAAGACCGGTCTAATATTCTTGATACTATTACAGCCTTTTTTTTTTAAATAAGTACCCAGTCCTGTAAACCTATAAAAATCTTTCGCATTGACAATGCCCTTGAATTCATGCAAGCCTCAGTCAGTTCTTTTTGTCGCAAACTGGGTACTATTTACCAAACCTCATGCACTTATACTCCGTAACAGAATGGAGTTGCCGAACGCAAAAATCGGCATCTTCTTGAAGTTGCTCGTACTCTTCTGTTTCACTATCATGTTCCCCACTGTTTTTAGCCCGAAGCTATTTCTACTGCATGCAATGTATCAGAAAGCGGGAAGCGGGAGGCGTGCGGACAACACCTTGTAACCGATTAAGTGGTAGACGGGCGATTTTTGAAAAAGCGGGTGTCTAAATTTTATATATTTTTATACAAAATTACATGTATGCGTATATAAAAAATATATTTATAAGGAACTTCTATCCATATCTAATCAGCAAGTCAGTAATAACTAAGTATTCATCAATACTTACTATTAATCAGTATCTCTGATCACTAAAATCAGCAAGCAGATCAGTAATTGTAAATAACAAACTATGAATTGTTGAATTAAAGTAATCACTAAAGTAATACTACCCAGTAGTACCAATCATTAATCAATGAAAGCAGCAAGGAAATCAGTAAAACTAATCATGCATTACTAGTATAATAGAGCAATAGGATATTTACTTAGATGCATTACAACAATACCCAATTATTACAGCTTACACACAAAGTATGTATGCATTCTAAATTAAGACTAGCTATATCATAGAACATTTAATGTATACAAGTTTCATATATTATAGTCAACACTACTTGGACTATGTAATTAATTAATGTTAGATGCTTACATTAGGATTTTTAAACAAAAGCAGGAAAAAAGCGGGAAAAAGCGGGTGAGGCGGGCAAAAAGCGGGCGATTATGTTCAAAACGATTAAGCGGGCGCTTAGGGGCTAAATTAGGCATATGAGGGTCATAGACGCTTAAGCGGCCCGCCTGGCCATTTTTTAATTCACTGACTGCATGTTATCTTATCAATCGCATGCCTTCTTCTGTTCTTGAAAATCAAGTTCCATATCAAATTCTATATCCTGATGCTTCGTTGTTTTCTGTCCCTCGGATTTTTGGAAGCACCTGCTTTGTTAAAAATCTGCGTCCTGGATTAACTAAACTTGATCCCCGAGCCATCAAATGTGTCTTCTTAGGGTACTCTAGGACTCAAAAAGGGTACCGCTGCTATGATCCTGTTGGAAAGAAATGGTTGGTCTCAGCGGATGTCGTCTTCTTTGAACATATGCTGTTTTATTCTTCTGCTGGTTCTGCCGTAACATCAGATTTATTTGCGGATACACCTTTACCGCTGATTGATGATTCTGACTCATCGGATACCAATCCTGTTGTGGTTCCTACACTGAAAGTTTATCAACGAAGACCGAAGGCTCCAACTCCCTCCATGGCCCATCCAGATTCTTCTTCCTCGATGGCAGATCCACCTCCATCCTAGGTATTTTCTGACTTAGATATACCTATCAGCTTACACAAAGGTACTTAGACTTGTACACAACATCCCATTGGGAATTTCTGTACCACTGATCACTTGGGGACTAATTTTGCAAATTTCACATCTGTTCTTTCTGCTGTATCTATTCCTAAGAATGCTTCTCAGGCTCTTAAGCATCCAGCTTGGCGTCAGGCCATGGAATCTGAAATGCGGGCTCTTACTGAACGCAACACTTGGCAGTTAGTTGATCCTCCTACTGTTGTTCTCTGGTTGGATGTCGATGGGTCTTTACGATCAAGTATCAGCCTGATGGGACTGTTGAACGTTTCAAAACTCGTCTTGTTGCCAAAGGCTATACTCAGACATATGGCGTAGATTACTTTGAGACCTTCTCACATGTTGCCCGTCTAAACTCGGTTCGTGTACTCATTTCTGTAGTAGTTAATTCTAACTGGCCTTTATTTCAGCTCGATGTCAAGAATGCTTTTCTATATGGTGATCTGCATGAGGAGGTATACATGGAACAACCTCCTGGTTTTGTGCTTCAGGGGGAGTCCTCAAAAGTGTGTCGTTTGCGCAAAGCAATTTACGGAATGAAGCAAAGCCCTCGTGCCTGGTTTGATAAGCTGAGCTCTATTCTTTAAAAAATTCAGTTTCGTCGTTCTCAGTCTGATCATTCTGTATTTATCAAACACACCTCCTCTGGGCTTGTTATCTTGATTGTTTATGTTGATGACATCATATTATCTAGAAGTGACCTTGTAGGTATTCAGGCTATTAAACGCTACTTGGAAACTCATTTTGTCACTAAAGAATTAGGTACTCTGCGATATTTTCTTGGGATTGAAGTGTCTCGGTCATCTTCTGGTCTATGCCTATCTCAGCGCATATATGTTCTGGATCTTCTATCTGAAAAAGGTCTTCTTGGAGCCAAGCCTACCAGTACCCCGTTGGATCCAAACACTAATTGGGATGAGGAGACGTCTCCTCCTTATCCTGATCATCATCAGTATTGTCGCATGGTCGGGAAGCTTATTTACCTTACTGTCACTCGAGCTGATATCATATCTGCAGTTGGACTTGTTAGTAGGTGTCTCGATTAGGGGTGTAAACGGTGCGGGTACGGTGTGGGTCTGGCCATACCCATACCCATACCCATACCCATCTGATTTAGCGGGTCCGGTTCCGGTTCCGGTTCTAGACCCCTAATAATACAAAACCTGGACCCGCACCATACCCGTACCCCCAATAATAGCGGGTATGCGGTGCGGGTATGCGGGTAAGCGGTTCTATAAAAGATCATATTGTTATGTAAGAGAAATGACTATGTTATATATATTTAACACAACAAGATATTGTTATCATATAGTATATTAACATGTAATAGTTATATTAGACAATGCTATATTCTATACAATAAAATTAATTGAGTAATTGTTTACATATTTGTAGTCATGATCATAACATTTAATTTATGTAGAAAGTAATGTAGATTAGTAGACATTTTGATTTTAAGTTTACATATGATGTTCGTTATTGTAGCTAGAATAGTTAATTCTTAGTTATATGACTAGTCTCAACCTTAGAGTAGGATATAATCTCAATAATTATATTAATTAGACTAGTAAAGTATGATATATATAACATATTATTTTAGTAGTTACTTATATATAGCGGGTACACGGGTCTAGCGGGTCTGGGTCCAAGCATACCCATTATTAGACCCGCTTATATGCGGGTCCAAGGGTATACGGGTCCAAGGGTATGTGGGTATAAAAAATTAGACCCGTGACGGGTTATTTAAGGGTCTGGATTTGCGGGTCCGCGGGTCTACCCGTACCCATTTACAGCCCTAGTCTCGATAAACCGAGACAATGTCACTGGGATGTTGTCTGCCATATTTTAAAATATTTAAAAAGTTCTCCTGGGAAAGGTCTTCTGTATAAGAAACATGGCCACTGTAATCTTGTGGGGTATTCTGACTCTGACTACGCTGGGAGCAAAATAGATCGCCGATCTACTTCTGGTTACTGCACGTTTGTAGGTGGTAACTTGGTCACCTGGCGCAACAAGAAACAAACAGTTGTTGCTTGTTCTAGTGCTGAAGTAGAATATCGAGCCATGGCTCATACTACCTGTGAACTTTTCTGGGTTCGTGGCCTTCTGAAAGATTTTGGTATCTCTCAGTCCAATTCTATTCCTATATACTGTTACAATAAGGCTGCAATCTTTATTGCTAGTAATCCTACTTTTCATGAACGTACTAAGCGCATCGAAGTTGACTGTCATTTTGTACGAGATGTTGTCTTATGTGGTCAAATATCTACGCCTTATACACATACTTTTGATCAAGTTGCAGATATCTTCACCAAGATTCTTCCAAAGACTCGATTCACTGCTCTGATTGACAAGCTGGGCATGATTGATATCTATGCTCCAGCTTGAGGGGGAGTATTAGTATATATATTTTATTGTGCTGTGCTGTTTCTTACTTAGTGTATTTTTGGCTTTTGTCTTTTGTAAGCCTCTTGTACTTTTATCCCATATTGCCTAGCTCTACTCTATGCCTTACTCTCTTGTCCTATAAAAGAGAGGGTCATGTATTCGTTTTATTCACTCAATAAGAAATAATCTTTACCCTATTCTAGAAACACAGAAGGCAATAACTATAAAAATGATTTCACATCGTTTTTCCAGCCTTCCGTTGGACGATTCTACCACAGCAGAGGCAACCCTAGAATTACCTTTTCTATCTCAAGTTTCAGAGTCAATGACACATATCTATATACAAGGTTTTATGAGAAGAAAATTATGAAAAAACAGCCAATATGTATAGATGGAAGGTAATACTGGAGTATCTATCACAAGATAAAAAGAACTATTTCCCTATAATATATTTTGATATTCAGGTCAAAATAGGTGTTGTTTTGTATCAATAGTTCTAGACACACATACCTTGCCAAGAAGGCAGTTCTTCTGAGTGGACAGGTTGGCAAGTGGACGACTGTGCAACTCATCACACAGCTTCATGAACTCAATGCCATTTTCTACTAATTCTTTTTCTCTATCATTCCATATATCCAGAAGCTCCTTTGATGGCGCGGTCCCAATAATTCCTGGGTGTGTCAGCCCTGGAAATCTTACACCTGCCACACCAATTTTTAGTGATGCCTTTTTGGCACTTGGAATTTCTACATGTAAGTTAACCTATAAATAGTTTCCATTCCTTCTGCAGATTTTGTTTCTACATCAACAGCCCGGTATCAATTCAGGTTGTTATCCATGATGAAACTAAGAATACGTGTGACCTGTGTCAAGAGTCCTCTTACCTGGTATCTGAGGGGAATATGCATATATTCCTTCAAAATACCAAATTGCTTTCAATGCACATGGAAAGTGATCTGTTAAAAATCATCCGTTTTCCCTATCAAAAGTTGCAGTATAACCCCATTCATCTCCAGGCACTGGACCTAAATTGCAGATCTCAACAGTCAGAATATCCCCTGGTTGTGC